>JAWWLV010000002.1:5700428-5773065 GCA_035041135.1 Platyrinchus mystaceus
TTGGACAGGGCTTGGAGCAACCTGGGCTGGTGGAAGGTGTCCCTGCCCATGGCAGGGGGTGGCACTGGATGGGCTTTGAGGTCCCTTCCAACCCAAACCATTCTGGGACTAAAGACAGCAGCATAATGTGATCTGAGTGTTCCTAAAGATACCATTTGTACCATCTGTCCATAAAAAGCATCGTTACCTGTTGGAAGGTGCTGTGGCTCCCAGTGATCTGATTAACTGACCTTGTTTTAAGCTGTTATGGATGGTTCAGGCACGAGTGGTGTCCCAGGTACACCCTGAAGTGTCAGCATCACTGATGGCAGCTCCCAGCTCCAGGGTGTCCTCACGGCAGCCTCCGGGATGTGTTATTTTTCCGAGTGGTTTCAGATAACAACAGGGTAGGAAGTGTTCTGCTGTCAGTGAAATATCAACACGGGCAGCTCTCAGCAGGTCTGAAAAAAATCAATTCCTGCTTGTAACAATCTGTGGATTCACTCCTAAAACCAAACTGCTAATGCTAAATCAGATTATTTCCCCCACATTTTTGGACACCAGCACATCTCACTGTAGTTCTAATTATTTTTTGAGGGGAGGGGAGTTTTCAGTAGTAAATTGAATCTTAGCAAATCCATCTCCTCATATCCTTAAGAGGGAAGTGCAGGTACATTGGGATATACACAGGTAGTGTATATTTTCTGCTGTTTTGGCAACCTAGAAATGATTCTTTTGGAGATCACGAGTGTTTCTGGCCAGAAGCTCTGGAAAGAAATAGCAAGGGCTGGTGGCTACGAGCTTAACAGCTCAGCTGAGTGGTGAGGAGGATGGTCCCTTGTGCATTCCCTGATTTATCCTTCTATTCTTATCAACTTCCACAGTGATGCTGACTCCACAGGGGACTCCCGTGGCCAAGGTTCCCATGTTGGTTGCCTGAGGAAGGAGTTCAGCAGCCAAGAGCTCTCTCCTATAATTAACTTGCAAGGGAAGGGCTGTGTTTCAGCTGTGCCAGTTGGGACCACTGAAGGAGCCGGGTTTCCTACTGAAGGGGGGGAACTGTCAAGGAATAACTGATCACAAGAGAATCCCTCTTAAGAAAAGCTGGAAATAAATTAGCTGGGAGGGAAGTGAAGAAGCTGCTCCCCAGCTTTCGGCTTCTAAAGAGGTTTCTCTTCCTCAGAGCTCAAGACCTCAAATCCCCTGTAACAACTGCAACTGCTGCAGCTCTGAGGAGTGGATTGTTTTCCAACCTGGCCTTGGACACTCCCAGGGATGGGGCAGCCACAGCTTCTCTGGGCAACCTGTGCCAGGGCCTCCCCACCCTCCCAGGGAAGAATTTCTCCCCAATATCCCGTCTAACCCAGAGTGACACCTCTGGCAGGGGGAAGCCATTTCCTGTGTCCTGTCCCTCCATCCCTTGTCCAAAGTCCTTCTCCAGCTCTCTTGGAGCCCTTTTAGGCTCTGGAAGGGGCTCTCAGCTCTCCCTGGAGCCTTCTCTTCTCCAGGTGAACCCCCCACAGCCCATGCTCCATCAGAAGACTTCTCAAGTTGCCCTATGGGTCTTGCCAACCCTCTTTTCCTTTCCTCCAAAGAACCCACAATAATCATATTCCAAAAATGAAATTAATACATTAGTATTAGTATTAATCCCAGAATGGTTTGGGTTGGAAGGGACCTTAAAGCCCATCCAGTGCCACCCCCTGCCATGGGCAGGGACACATTCCACTAGCCCAGGTTGCTCTAAACCCCGTCCAACCCGGCCTTGGACTTCCCAGTCTCTTACTGCCACTTCTAAGGAGGTTATAGGAGCTGCAATCAGAACTTCTTTGCAGTATCTGCAGCAAAGCTGTCACAGCCAAGTGCACTTTGCTCTGAGCCTGATTTCAATTCTCTTCATCTGACTGTCTGGGTCAATCTTTCCCAATTCCAATAACATCCTTCAACAAACCTGCTGTTCCACAGTGAGGAAAACAGCTGCTTCACAGGCAGCAAGAAGTGTTGCTCTGGTTCTCAGGATAGAGGGCAGGAGGCCTCAGAAAGACAAAGGCAAGCATAAACTAAACTGTGTGTTCAAAACAACGTCAGTGGTGAGTGTTTTCTCCCCGCTGCTTATCATGCCTCTGAAATACTCCAGCTTAATTTTCCTCCTTCTCTTGTCTCCCATGCCACAAGCTCTAACCCCTCCCTTCACCACCAACCCCTTGCCATCAGCAGAGATGAAATAAACAGCTGGGCTGCTCCTGCCAAGAGCAATTCCACCTCCCAGCAGTGCCAAAAACCCCGCTGCCGGCACCCTGGCATCAACCATTTCAGCACAGCCTCAGGAACAGGAGCTGCACAGCCAGCAACAGAAAGAACTTGGCTTTTCGTGTGTCCAACCGAAATAATGGCTAGTTAAAAATATCCTTGGCAAGGGAAGGGCCTTAAAATATACATCAAACCACTTAAAATCTGCAGGGACCCAACGAGACGTCGGGGCAGAGCAGTGTAACGGTCCACACAGTTAAGTGGGACATTGTTCGAGCTGCATGGAAAGAAAAGTGCTGCCTTTTCAAAGAGCAGGCAGGACTAGAGTTTGGCTTCAGGGGGTTTGGGTCGGTTTGAGGGCCTGGATTTCCCTTTTCTAGCCATCTCTGTGGAAGGGGAGGCAGCCAAGTGCCAGGACTGAGCCAGGATCGGCACGAGGAGAAGAGCCTTGCCCAGCAGAGGAACCAGACACTGGGGCAGTGCTCTCCTCTCTGCCCTCCAGGCAGCCAGAAGAAGAAAAGCAGGGAGAAAGAAGGTGGGCATCCAGTGGGAACCTCCTTGGGTTCCTTGGTGCCAAACTGAGCCCATGAAACATTCCATATCAGCACAAGAGGATTTCCATTCCCCCCCCCATCAGAATTACCATTGCATTACTGTGACACTCTGCAGGCAGGGGCCAGGTGAGCTCTGCCCCGTGGGTCCCACAGCAGGGCTGCCAGCACAGCATCTGCTGTGCTCATTGCTGGGATGGCAACAGCATCAGAGGATGGGAAGGGGCCTGGGGGTCTGTATTTGGGTGAAAACCCATTTGCTGCAGTGAGTTTCCAGTTTCCAGGGGATATGGCATTAGGCAGAATAAGATGTTCTGGAGGGAAACGACTTCTGCACAGCACAGAGAGCTTTGTCCAACCTGGAGCCCTCAAAGGGCAGCATCATCCCACACTATCCCCCTCTGCTTCCTCAGCAGATCTCTCTGATCACCTGCCCATGATCCAGGGATGATGGATGATGATCCCATCGTTCCTCCTTAGGCCTGAATCCCCATGAACATGAGAAGAGGGCAAACCAGTTTGTTACTGATGTGCTTTGGCATCGCTCCGTTCATTATTGATGAATTCATGAACAATGGCCCTCTGTCCATTTCCTCTCTTATAAAGTGTTAATATCAATTATTAAAAACAGTCTCAGGCATGAAGAGGGGCATAAAAACACTTGCCTGGGAGCTATGATAGAGCTACATCCGACTGAATCCTTGATGTGACAGCTCCAAAGACTCCTGTGAGCAACAGCAGCCTCTGCAGTGCCACTGCCCCCACGCTGAGGCACAGGGGTGGGACTGGTGGGGGTCCTCTCTGGAAGGGAAGGAGCTGCCAGGATGCACATTACAGGTGGAGCTTTCCAAGGTGGACTAAAGATCCAACACTCGACATAGGCAGCAGCAAAAAAAAAAGCCAAAATGAAAAAACAAGGAGTGATGTCTTCCAAAGGGAAGTTCTGTCCCACTCAGAGGTGGATTGCATGGCCTGAACCAGAAGCAAAGGGTCTCATGTCCTCTCATCCCACTCCAGGCCCATAATTCTATAGGACATCAGCTGCCAGCACCTCAGGGAACAGCTCCCTGTCACACAGTGAAATGATGCACAGGCAGGAAGGCAAGAGCAGGGCAGAAAAAGAATTTAAAAAAAGAAAGAAAACCCAAGTGGCAGTAGTTAGTTATTCAGAGCTTCAGCTACTTTTCCCCTGGAAAAGAGGAATTTTTGAGGCACACTCTAAGGAGAAGGAGGAGGGCCTGCTCCTCCCAGTGCTGTAGGAAGCCTCTGGAGCAGAGGGTCTGATTCCAGCTCAGCCATCTCAAGCCATCTGGTCAACATGGTGGGTCCCAGGTACCCCACAGCCAGTTTGCTGCTCTGGTTTGGGGGACTGTTTTCAGGCAGGCAGGAGATGCACAAATCCTGGAGATCAGCATTCCCCACCTGTCCTGCAGGGCAAGGGACCACCCCCTGCACCCCGTAAGCCTCATCCACATTTCACATGCAGGATCATACTCTTCCATTCCCCAAGGGACCCTGGGACTGACTTCCCACCAAGGGGAGGAGGAATCCTCTTGTCTGGGATATGCTGTTGGAGAACCACAGCACGGAGAGAAAAAAGACAAGTTATAAGTGGCCTCACTGGGAGCCACATACACAGCAGAGGGAGAGCCTTTTCCCAGCTTTACAAGTCCAGAGTCAGCAAGAAACACAAGGTGGGGGAGAGCCACAGGCCACGTGGATCAGTCCAACATGCCTTGGGCTCCACTGCTCCAAAGAAGAGCTTGATGGGATGAGGGACACCACAGCCAGGCTGGCAGCAGCCCCACCGGCTTGTGTGACCCCGGGAGACAGCAAGGGCCTCTGAAGGGCTGGAGATGCTTTGGCATCCTTTGGCTATGTGGAAAACAGCTCTGAAAGCTGCACACCCAGAGTTTTCCCTCCCTCCCTGTCTCCTCCACCCCCCCCGTTTGTGGGGAGCAGGCGCTGGGTTTATTCATCCCCTCTCCATTGATCGCGTCGTGCGTCACCGGCTGCACGAGTGTGGGAGGTGCAAGTGTGCCACAGCCAAACCAGCAGCCTTTCAGCTCCACAGCACCTCGGGAGGGGGGCAGGCTCCCTTCCCCTCTGCAGAGAGGAAAACAGGAGAGGAAAGAAATGTTCCAACCAAAAAAACTGAAAAGGAAGGGGGGAAAAAAAAAGAAAAACCGCACCCCAAAACCTCTGCAGCAAGAGGGGAGGAAAAAACAACCTGGAAAATACATCAGTAAAATAATTAAAGCTCATTGCCTTTAGCACGAGGCAGAGGAATCATAGAATCACAGGATGGTTTGGGTTGGGAGGGAACTTAAAACCCATCCAATTCCAACTCCCTGCCACGGGCAGGGACACCTTCCACTAGCCCAGGTGGCTCCAAGCCCCGTCCAACCTGGCCTTAGACACTTCCAGGGATCCAGGGGCAGCCACAGCTTCTCCATGAAACCTGTGCCAGGGCCTCCCCACCCTCACAGCCAAGAATTCCTTCCTGAAAAAGAGAGGTGTTAAGGATGGACAGCAGATGGTGAGGACCTTGGCCCAGGGATGCTGAGCAGCAGCACAGGACAAGGGGATGGGTTGCACCAGCCCTGGGCAAGGTGAGGCCACTGTGCTGCAATCAGGGTTACACTTGGGTAGAGCCACCCAGTCCCAGAAGACTGGGCACAATGGCACTGAAAAACCAACCATTTCCATGAGCACTTGTGCATTCGGGAGCTCTTTTTAGGAGCGAGTTTTAAAGGCTCAACACGGACACCTGGGAAGAGCCTGAACCAAGAGCTGGGCAACATCCTTCAGCTCCTGCAAACCAAACTCCCCACGAGTGGGTCCTGCCACCACCTCCACAGGCACCTCCAAGGGCAGGCTCTCCACCACATGGTGGGTTAAGGTTGGAAAAGGCCTCCAGCTCCAACCTTTGACCAAGTATCATCACGTCCATTAAACCATATCACCAAGTGCCACATCCACTCGCTTTTTAAGCACATCCAGGGATGGTTATTCCACCATTGCCCTGGGCAGCCTGCAGCACACTTGCTCTCTGATATTTTTATCCCTGGAGAGCTGACATGCCACACCAGGAATGCTGATCAGCCAGACACATGCCCAGGCTGTATTGAGAGGAGGCATTTTGTTTGCTCAGTGGTTCCAAGCAGCCCCAGCAGATCCCGTGGATGTGATGGGTCTTGTACTGCCAGGGAGATTCCACTGGGATTGACAAACCTGGTGCCTTCCCTCACAAAATAATGGAACAGTGAGATCAGCCATTCACTGTGAGATGAAGACCCCAAAAATTCAAGTGCTCAGCACCATGGGAGATGGAAGACAGGGGTGGAGGACAGCAGACATGTCCTGTAGGATGAGGGAAAGGAACCCACCATCCACATACACAGGATTCCTTTAAAGCAGAAGATACCAAGGACCATTTCTAGACAGAGCTTTTACCTCTGAGTGTAACTACGAGGAGCAGCACAGCCTGCCCAGACCCACATCCCCAGCTGGGGAGCCAGGAAAGCTGCCAGGAGCCCATTCATCCCGTTACAATGAACTTTCCAGGAACGTGGGGATACTGAGCCAGAGGAAACCCCGGTGCTTTGAGGCGTCACAGCATCCAGCAGGGATGCACATGCCTCATGAAGGTCATGAAACACAGCAAGACTTCACAGCTTGGGCAACCTGTGCCAGGCTGCTGGCACACCTTTTGCTTCTGCACAGCAAGACTGTTGGCCCTGCCAGCGATGACCTGCACAGACCTTGCCCGGGTCCCTCCTCTTCCCCCAGCACCAGCTCTGCAGCCTGGGCTCGTCCATCGCCATCCCTGCTGACTCTGGGATGCTGAGGGCCCCCAAACCCACCCAGAAACAGAACTCCAGCCCAGGCTGGGCAGCACCCAGAGCCCCAGGCTGGCTCAGGGCTCACGGGATGCTGGCACCCCACACGGATCCGTCCACGTGCCGTCACAATTCCGCCCGTGCCGAGGAGCCCACGCTCCGGCAGGCAGATGATGTTTTTCTGAATGCATCCCCATCTATAATGAGACATTACTCACAAGCTGGAGAATAAAATAGAATAATAGCATCTCTCAGCGTTAGTCATGTTTTAAATGCGTACCTTTCAGAGCAGGATGGGATTTGATAGGATAATCTCCCAATAGACACGTAGGAAGCTTTCATTGAGGGACACAGCCCTGTTGGCAAATTACAGCTTGCTGCTCTTTGTGCTGCTGCACTGAATGATGCTGTCAGGGGGGGACAAAGCACGGGGCAGGGGGGCCACAGCCCCTTGGAGAGCAGTTCAGAGCCAAACAATGGGATTTGGGAGCTTTGCCAGCTCCAGGTACCACAAGTCTTTCAACTCCTGATGTCAGGCCATGCCTGACCACAGTTACACCAGGGTTGTTTCTTCCCTTTGCCCTGCTCTCCCACTCCAGCATCCCCAGTTATTCCCTACCCAGACAAACCCTGTGGGGCTGAAAAAGAACATGAGGTGTCTCAGAGGAATTTCCACACGTGGAATCAGGTCCCCAACCTCTGGGAGCGAGGAATGCCGTGGCCTCCTGCAGGCACTGTGCTGGGGATGCCTCACCAGGAGGGGCTGGGAATTCTGCAGGAAAGCTGGGAAAAGGCAGTTTTGCCTCAGAACCACTTTGCTCCTGCGTCTGTTTTGATGATCCCCTGACGAAAAGCAGGAGCCCTCCTGCTGGGAAAGCCCAGCTCTGCACATCCTACCGGGGCTCTGCCTTTCTGGGGAGCCCAGTGAGGCAGCCTCCAGGAAAGCACAAACCCACCGGGTGCCCTTGCCCAGGAGCCTCTTGTATAAAAAAAAAAAAAAAAAAAAGGAAAAAAAAACAGGGGTTAGAGAAAAGTAGGGTTAGGGAAGGAAAGAGTCACATGAGGATGTTGCAGTTCACACAGCGAGGACCGGTGTCCTCGGTCACAGGTGAGCTGGGAGCAAGTCTGCACATCTGAGTGGCAGGGGATGAGGTTTAGGGGCCTCTGCAAGCCCAAGAGAGGGATTAAAGCAACCTTATTTTCACAGGGTGGATGCAGGTCATTTCTGAGCCTCCGAGGGTGCCTCAGATCACCCCAAAGGGACAGAGAGCTCCCCTTTCCCGTGGCAGTGCTGCACCTGCTGTACCACCAGCGCAAAGGTTTGGAACAGCAAAAGCACAGTATTCCCTCCCCTTTTCTTTTGCATCTGGAGAGCAAAAGAATTGGGGAAAAAAGCAGCTAATTGGTGCCATGGAGCTTTCAGGGGGAGGGATGATGACCCCTGCACACCTCTCCCCCATCTCTCTGGGGGCCTCAGACCCAACCAGGGCTGCAGAGCCCAGTCCCTGCTGCAGAAAAAGAGGTGGGTGAGGGATGACTTCCCCTTTAAACTAAATCAGGGTGAAAGCAAAAAACTAAAAGAGTATCCTGCACGTTTTTGAGCATGAGACTCCCATACAAATGGTCCCTGCAATGTTTAAACCATTTGGGCTCCTTCCTTATGCTGTTTCTAAGTTTGAAGAATGCCTGCTGGGTATGATTAATATTCCTCCTCCTACACTTACCCGTTACTCCTGACAGCAAAAATTAAAACAGGAGCTTCTCTTCATTCAACCCCAGCCCACAGGAACGTGGTTACATGGGGAAAGTTGCTAATAAAAAAAGGGGGAAGGTTTGTAAACGTGCTGCATTCACAGCCAGGAGAGGTGTAGCTCTCATTCAGCATCCCTGATGGATGAAAGATCTCTCACCTCCTCCTGACTGGATTGCTGGCACAAGCACTGCTCAGACAACTTTTGGGGGAAAGCAGCAGTGGGCAGCACCTTAAATCAGGCCCCTGGCATGGCAGGGATGCCCGTGGGATCACTGCACCAGGCAGTGTTGCTATGGGCACTGCTGCCTAGGAGCAGCCAACAGGGTGGGGAAGAGAGAGGAGCCGTCCCAGAGCCTTCAAAATCCAGCTTATTATTCTGCACGTGTTTCTCCCCTCATCTTCCCTCCCTCTGCACGTTTCAAGTTACCTTTCACCACCGAATAAAGTTTCCTCCTCAGTCAAGGCGCTGCCGGCAGTTGTGTTCACCCACTGCTTAAACAGATGTTTAACAAGGGGGGGACAGGAGGCCACAGCAGCTCAATATCAATCAATATCGATCAGTAATTAGCCTGGGCAAGCCCTCCTCAGCCCAGCCCTCTGCACACATCCCTGGGTATGGCACCTGAGGGGACGCAGGGGAGACACTGCAGAGCCCTCCGGGGAAAAGCCGCTCATCACCCACAGTCAGGTATTGTCCGTAGGATCACGGAGTACTTTGGGTCAGGAGGGACCTTTAAAGGTGCCCTAAACCAACCTCAGTGACACAGTAGGTTGGCCTGGACTGCAGGTCACTGGTACAAGAGTGGTTTTGTCACCCTGACCCTGATTTCAAAGGCTTGTTCTGCACGTGGGGCTGGTCTTGACCCAGCACTGCCACAAGAACCTTTTCCCACGTGCAGAGAGTACAGCAAGAACTCAGGGAATGCTCCAAGTGTCCCTGCACCGAGAGCAGAGCAGGGTGTTCCCACCCCCAAGCAGGCTTTCCCAGCAGAAATCCCAGAAGGTGATACAGGCAGCCACCAGGGTCCAACCCACCCCCGAAACAGCAGCGTCCCAAGAACTTCATAGGCTCCATCTCAAAACACATGTGAAAACCATCAAAGACTATTCAAGGTTGTCCAGCACCCTAAAATAGAACATTACAGGTACCAAACAGCTCCAAACAGCACAGCATGGATGTGTAAAGCAGGTCAGCACGCTGGGCTGGTACCCAAAGTTAAACCCAAGGAAGACTGAGGGATCAGCCAAAGCATCCCAGAACTTGATTTGCTGGGAGGACCCACGTCTGCAATGCTGCAGGACCCTGCAGAGATTGATTCAACCCTCCTGGCTGGGACTGTACCCCAGTGCAGTGCAGTCAATGACAAAGTACCAGGGTCAGTGTTGGGATGCCCTCTGGAAGCAGCTGGATCCAAAGGCAGCACCCCAGCCTGGGGTTTGTGCCATTTCTGCTTGGCCTGTGGGTGGCTCAAATCCAGAGCAGAGCAAGGCAAGCCTCAAACCTTCCTTCCCTTAACACAGGCACTTTCTGGGTGAGGAAACACCCCAAGCCACCTGCACCCAGGAGCCTCCCACAGACATTTGGAGACGCCCTGCATCCCAAACTCAACAGGGTCATACTCTGACTTTGGCCAACCAAGGGCACTTTCAGGTCTTGTTTCCAAACCCCAGATAACCCCTGCCACGGGCAGGTGGGTTGTGCTCATCACCTGCAGGCTGGGAAGCCCAAACCAAAGCCAACAGCTCCCTACAAAAGTGGTATCCCGTCAGGTTTGCCCATTTAGTTTTCTGCCAGGGATAGGGGGCTGCCTTTCCTTCATCCTTCCTGCATAAAGGGGTAGGGAAGTTCATTTTCCACCCATTCTTCATCATCTGGCTTGGCCCCAGCAGATCACTGAATACCAGAGGGCAGAGCTTAGCTTGGATTCTGGAAAGCTTCAAGGGACATGGTGCAGGAGACACTTACAACACTAACGAGCCAGAGATGTCCTCAAGAGAAAAAAAACTGCAAGAAACATTTTTAATTGCAACCCTTTCCCTTCAATTAGCTTCCCTCCATTCCAAAGTCATCAGGAATTCAAGGCAAACCTAAGAAAGCTGGTGTTCCAAAGCAGCCTGAGCTTCAGGTGCAAGCAGGACTGGTGCAGCGTGGCAGCCACTGCCAACCTCTGCTGCACTGCTCTGCACATTTTATTTACCCCCAAGTCCTTTTTAAGACCCTTGAAAGACTCCATGGTTGTACTACAAGGTGTAGCATCCCTAGGGAGAAAGAACAGGGCAAGACTCTTCATCAGGACCCGTGTGACAGGACAAGGAGAAATGGGCTCAGACTGAAAGAGGGGAAATTTTGGTGAGATATAGGGAAGGAATTCTTGGCTGGGAGGGTGGTCAGGCCCTGGCACAGGTTTCATGGAGAAGCTGTGGCCACCCCTGGATCCCTGGAAGTGTCCAAGGCCAGGTTGGACAGGGCTTGGAGCAACCTGGGCTGGTGGAAGGTGTCCCTGCCCGTGGCAGGGGGTGGCACTGGGTGGGCTTTAAGGTCCCTTCCCACCCAAACCATTCTGTGATTCCAAGTGTGCAAGGCTCCTGCTGGGCTGGGAAGGAGGAGAGCCCTCAGCCCCATCACCATGACAGTTGGATGCCCTCAAGCTGCACACAAAAATAGAGTTAATCACTGCCTCACACAAAGCACCTTCACAGGGCTGGCGGAGAGACAGCGAGGAACAACTACGTTCCTCTTTAATGAGGATAAAGAACAAAATGAAGTCAATTAAGTCTGCTGCTGGTGACATTTGTCTGAGTACATGAAAATTGGTATAAGCTAAAGCAAGACAAGTTGTTTGAACTCCGTGGGCAAGATTATTTCTCTCCCCCCCCCCCTCAAAATTAGTTTTTCATGATGCATTTCCATTTTTTTTTTCCCTCCGTTTCTGGGAGGTTCAAGGGACATGTGGGACAGATTCAACTCAACAGTTTGTAAACAGCTGACGTGGGAGGGAGAGGGCACTCGAGTTATTGGAATTGTTTTCATTCAAAAAATTTTGTAAATTAATTCCTCCCCCAACTGCCTGCTATAAACACCACCGAGCCGTGTTCCTCCTCTTCAAACGGCTCACGCAGACAGATGTGCCTTCTGTTCCCTCACAAACATCAAGGCTGCCTCGCTCGCTGTGCAAATGTCAAGGTGCTAATTAGTTGTAACGGGATCAGCCGAGGACAGGGAACACGGCAGCAGCCGCACAGCAGCCAGAGGAGGAGTCGCTGCTGGGTCTGGAATGGCTCCTCCACAGCCTCGAGAAGAGGGATGGGGAACATTGCAGGGACCAAGGGTGGTGAACCAGCAGCAGCAGCAGGAGGAGGAGGAGGGATGTAGGGCTGATGATCCCTTCCTCACACATGCTGGATGCCCGGCAGCCAAGGGAGGCTCCCACAGGGATGGACACCTGTAAGCAGGGACGAGGGAGGTGGATGTCCTGTCAGTGGGTCCCTCCCGCCTCAGGAAATTGTACCATTCCATGCCTGGCATGCAGCCTTGCCACTGACCCTGTAATCTCTTATTTTTACCATAAACACCAGCCCCTTGTTCTCCAGGGACCAACAAATGAGAGGTTTCCTTCTCTCACTCAGAGAAGCCAGAGAGTTGTGACATCCATCACAGGTCCATCCATACTTTACCATTTCCATTCTCCCCCTTCACCAAACTGCAACATTTTAAGCCTCAGGACAGAGCTGTCACTTAAGTCCTCTTTGTTTAGATGGTACCTGTTGACCATTTAATTACTTAGTAATTACCATATAGTAATTACACGGTAAATGCAATTTCCTTGCAAGCGAACGCTCCTCTCTCCCTGCCTGATGCTGCATTCCATGGGGCAGCTCCTCCCGGCCCTGCCACACGAGACTAGTGATCTATTACAGCCCATAATTATCCTGCTGTTACAAGGTGTTTACCTGGAGTACCTCAAATTACCATCCAGGAAACCAGCGAAGGCAGAGGGGACACCAGGCAGGTGCCCAACCTTGGAGCCTCAGCCCCACGTACCAGCACCCACCACTGATTTCCACCCTGCTGTAGCTGCAGAGGAAGGGCAGGAGCTCAGCTCAGGCACAGCCTCCCACCTGCCACCTCTTTGCTCTCAACCAGCCAACCCTGAGAGCTGGTTCTTCACCTGGCAAGGAATTATCAGCCAGAGCCACATCATGGTCCCTTTCCACCAGGCACCGGAGATCTCCTTTCCCAGTCTGGTAGGAGTGAGAAGTAATTAAATGTTATTTCTCGCTAGTTATTGCCTCCCCTGCCTCTGTGAGCAGCTGTCTCCTGGCTCTTGCTGGAAGCAGCATCCCTGGGTTGCCCTTTCTGCTCTTCAGCAAGCTGATTTTCCCAAGAACTCCCTCCTGCACTTCCCTGCAGGAAACACAGAAAGCTCTGCCTCCTCCACTGACTCATAATCCTTTACTCAAACATACAGATTATTTAAACATAAGCAGGGATTTCATGCCGGGTTTTGGAATGCAGGGGACTGCAGGGTGTTCAGTTCCACCATTTTACCTCCAGCGTGTCAAGTCCCAACACCCCGAGAGGGAAAGTGGGTGCTGAGCACGGGAGGAGCCATCGCTGTCCCCGCCCGGGGACAGAGCTCGGCACCTTCCACCGAGTGGGAAACATGAGCCAGCACTGCCCAGCTCCTGGAAGCAGAGCAGGGAGCATCCAGAAGGTCCTTCCACTGCTGATAATGTTATCAGCTGAGCTCCTGGAAGGAGGCTCCGTCTCCTCCTGGTACACTTTCCCCCAAGCCCCCAGCGGCACTGCACTGCCGGTCACTCCTTTGACACCAAAGAAAAGCCTCTGCCTGCTGAGGTTGTGCCATGGTGCCCAAGGGCTGAGCTTGCCCTTCCCTTCTCCCCGGCCTCCACACTTTTCTTGTAAGTCTTAAGAAAGCCAAGTTTCAGCCACATCTCTCAGCAGGCAACAGCACAGGGATCTGGAGCCTGGATCCCCAGCAAATGAGCCAATGGGAATACAAAAAATCAAAGGAAAAGCACTGGGACATACCCAATTATAGGAGCTATGAGAGCAAATCCAAGTCCTCCCAGCGGCCCACACCAGCACAGCCACGCTCCAGCACTGCTGCTCCATCCCTGAGGGCACTGCCCGGCACAGCTCCCCGGAGACACGGCTGGCACAGCAGGAGAGAAACCCTTCACTCACACATTTCATCCCAGGACAAATATCCACGTCCCGGGCAAGCGCTTGGGCAGCAAACACTCCCCCAGGAGCACAACTCTTACTCTTCCAGCAAGCCCACATATCAGCCCACCTCCACCTCCTTCCCCAACCGATCCCATCTTTCCCAGGGAGATATTTCCACTCCCATCAGCCTAAAAATCCCAACAGGACTCTTTACCTCTTGCTCTCATAGCTCCCACAGCATTAGTAGTCCCCGCCGACACCTCAGCTTCCCTGGCCACAGACCCCTGCTCTGGCATCCGACACTACCAAGTACTCCCCAAACTCCTACTGCCGTCCTGCCCTTCCCTTTAAACCTCCTGTTCTTCTTAATTGGGCACTCGATTACAGCCTGGGTCAGTACTGAGGCACCTCATTAACCCCTTCCAGGCAGGAACAAGGTTTGATATGTTCATCATTGTGGATGGGGTGAGAGGGTTTTCCCTGCCCTCATTTAAATCCATCTTTTTTTCATCCATCGTGGAGCGATGGGACGGTGCTCTGGCAGCTGTCGGTGGCTCCAGGGATGATGGGATGGGAGTGCAGGACGCCATGGAGTGCCCTGCTCCCCAAAACAGGGGGATGCCATCCCTGTGTACGGAAATTGCTCCACGTGCCGCGGCGCTGGGGGTGACCCCAACGGTGGGAGGGGGGCACATGTGGCTCCCCAAACCACGGCGTGCCCCCCCCCCCCGTGCCCCTGTCTGCACACACAGGGGTGACAGCACAGCCCTGCGAGCGTGTGTGTGCACCTGGGAGCCAAAATAATGGAGCTGTGTGGGAGGGAGGCTGGCTCTGACTCACCCGCTGCTCCGGAATACCCTTTCCTCCGGAGGAATCGGCTCTTTCCTCAGCTCCTTGATCCAGAGAGAGCTTTGAGGGGGTGTCCCGTCCCACACACCCCCCAGCCTGCAGCGCCTTGCTGGTGGCGTGGCAGGCGATAAGACGCCGTGTGCCCCGTGGTGTGGCAGGATTTTAAAGTGCAAAGAAGGGAAAAGCGTCGGGGGATGTACATCTCACCGTGGTCATCATCAGACTCATCCCAGAGCTACTCTGCTCGAGCACCATTCTCTTCATTCCCTGTGACCTTCCCCCATTTTCTTTATGGAAAGGTCTTCACATAATGAGGCGTGAAAACACTTAGTAAAAGGTCCCTTCGAATGTGCTGTCAGTCCCTCTTTTTTCTGTTTCTTCCCTCCTTTGATTCCACCCAATTAGCCTGTCACAGAGAAGCTGTATTTCTCCTTCGAAACCAGAGGCAGTGTTTATTGTTGACTCTGTGCTTGCCACCTGTATTTTCTCTGTTGGGTTTTTCCCCCCTCACCACCACCCCCAGCAGCTTCAGCGGCCCCGTGTGATGGTTCCGCAGCTCAGTCACTGATCTCTCCGACTCCCAAAGTTGACACCGTGCTCAAAGAAACCACCTCCCCAGCACATCAATCCATCCGTCCCCACACGCTCTCACTTTTGGCACCACAGCGCACCAGCCATCCTATAATACGGTCATTTTCACCCAACTTCAAACCCAGCATCTTTATTAGCAGGTGCTAAATTGCCGCTCCAGCTGCTGAATGGTAACAATTAACTCAATTAACATCTAAACAGATGCAATTTCGGAGGAAACGAACAACATTAATAACAACCAAAAGGGGAAAAAGGCTGCAATTACAAATGTGGAAAAAATCCCGCACAGCTCCAGACAGGCGTGTGCTGTTCCCGGTGTCCCCTGGAGAGCTGTCAGAGCACGGCCCTCTCCGAGCGCTGCCAGTACGTGCAGCTCATAATATCCATCGTTCTTCCCGCCACGGCCGGGGCTGGGTCTGCCAGGGATGTGGCATAGCTTGGCTCTGCACTGAGGGTTCGGGGCTTTGGGGTTTGCTTTGTCATCCTGAGACCCCCCACACGCTGGAATTGCGGAGGGAACCAGCCCCTTCCAGCAAAAGCGGGGCTTTGCCAAAGCGGCTCAGCGGACCGCGTGGCACGTGGTGTGCTTGGAAAAATGGGGAGAGCTTAAAATGATGTTTTCTTGCATCCCCCCCCGCTCCTGGCTGTCCATAGGATGCGGTGAGGAGGCACTGGACGTGTCGTGTGATGCACTGAACCACAACAGTCTGTCGGTGAACAGCCACACTCTGCAGTTTGCAACCCCAACACCCCCAGGGGCTCCAGCCTTTCACTGCCTGTTCCATCCCATGGCCCCAGAGAGAACATCCCCAGAGCACTCCAACCACACGGGTACAGAACCACCTGAACTCATCCACGCACCACCTTCGTCCTGGGGAGGCACAGCCTCTCCTGCAGACAAGGGATTTATTACAGGAACCGCACAGAGGCTGCAAAACCAAATGAAAACCGATTTCTGCCCCAGCTTGGTGACCTTTGTTTCCCAGGAGTGACCTCCAGCCTGGGCTCCGTGTAGGACACAGGGACATCTAATGGCAGAAGAACAACACTGCGAAAATCACGTCATCACCAGCAAAACATTTTGGTGCAAAATGCAAATTCCCAGCCTGAGCCCTGGCTGTGACCTTCCTCACGCCCCTCCAGCTCACAGGTCTTGGGAATGTTTGCAGGATGAGATGCTGCTGCCCCAAATGTTCATGGAAAGGAAGATTTATTTCTTCCAAAGTGCCTTTAGTTTTGTATCCACAGCTACTCCCTGTCAGCTCACAGTCTTCAAACTGCCCTCCTGGTGTGCTTCAGTTATCATGAAGCAGCTTTCATGGAACCACAGAATCCCAGACTGGATTGGATTGGAAGGGACCTTAAAGCCCATCTCATTCCATGGTCAGGGACACCTTCCACTAGTCCAGGTTGCTCCAAGCCCCGTCCAACCTGGCCTTGGACACTTCCAGGGATGGGGCAGCCACAGCTTCTCTGGACAACCTGTGCCAGGGCCTCCCCACCCTCTGAGGGAGGAATTTCTTCCCAGTATCCAGTTTAAACGATGATACCTTGGGTGCTACTCTCAGGGCAGCAGTGTTGTCCTTCAGGAAAGGTGGGCAAGGATGTTCTCAGGTAGCCCCAGCTTGGTCACCAGCCCCCAAAAATGTTCCCCCCATGCCCCTCTCCCGTTGTTGCTGCTGTTCATGGACCCCTTTCCCATCCAGTTGTGCTCCCTACGAGCAGGGGACTGGAGCCCTTCCCTGGGGTCCTCTGTGCCCAGGAGTGGGACAGCAACACAACAGGCTCGCCAGCAGGCAGAGACTGTAAGTGCAGATCTCAGTTGGGTTTAATGTTCAGATTAAATTTTAAAGAGCATTTAATTGGCAATCACTCTGCTCTTCCCATTTCCTCACTGGGTAGGTGTTTTTCCATGGGCAGAGGGGGAACACAGTTTGCTCCTGCCAGCCACAAGGACCTAAGAAAGTGGATGGGTCTCCCCTGGCACCCAAATCCCTCCTCTCAGAGACTGGAGAAGCTCTGTGTTGATTTGAGAGGAATTTGACTTGATTTTGTGGGTTTTAGAGATCGGTTGTTTACTTACATTTGCATCTCATTCCAGATGTCAGCACGGGGGAAGTCAAAACCCAGATCTGTGTTTTCCACGTTCATTTTCCTCGCATTCAGGAGGGAAATAAAATGTGCCGGGACAAGCAAGAACATTCCCTTTTTTTGTTCCAGCCAGTTCTCGAGATTTTGTAATTACCATTTAGGTCAGGGGTTTCTAAAGAAAGCAAACCCCAAATTCCCATGAAAGCAGAGACTGTGGCGTTTCGCTCCGCTGCTGATGGCACTGTGTGCCAGTGGAACAGGATTTCATGCCATTAATACCTCCCCACTAAAGGCTCCACTTTGGCTAAACAGCAAGTGACTTTGCAGAAAAAATTTGGGGCTAGTTATGCACAAACAAGATACGAGGGGTTTCGCCCCCTCTCCAGTTTCTCTCTGCCTTAATTTCAGTGTAAATGAGGATCCCTGGAGCGACGCCCTTGGACCCGGAGCACATCACGGCCCATTGTTGACAAAGCTTATCCACTGCTCTCTGCCATCCTCTCCTTTAATTTTTAATTCCCTGTAATTAAGAGGTCTGCTGGAAACAAAGCAAACTTGGGGATAAAAACACTCACTGCACGAGGCTTGGCGAGGCAGCGGCTTCACCCGAGGATTCATTCTGGAAAAGGCAGCTAAAAGAGACTCAAGACCTTTCCCGATGCAAATGGGAACATCAGTCTCCATCTAATCTTTATTTAGTCTCCCTTTCAGCTTAAGTGTTATGGACTGGACTGTTTGCAAAGCACACACACACAGGCTGTGCTTCTGCTGCAGCATCCCAGTACTGAGGGATCTTCCACAGCATCCCAGTGCTGAGGGATCTTCCACAGCATCCCAGTACCGAGGGATCTTCCACAGCATCCCAGTACTGAGGGATCTTCTACAGCATCCCAGTACCGAGGGATCCTCCACAGCATCTCAATCTCAAGGGGTGCTCTGCTGTTTTTCAGACTGGACTCAGAAAAAGCCTCTCCTGGCACTGTTCTCCAGGTGGTTTTGGGTTTTTCCCAGTGGCAGTGGGGCAATGATTTGGGTGACAATACCCATGTAATTATTTATCACCAGCCAAGGTTTGGGAGGGGTTCATCTGGCCACAGGTGGATCATAATTTCCTTCTGGATGCAGGCAATGGATGCTTACAACACCCTAATGCTCCTTCAGCATCCCTGTTTTGGTGGGCTGCTGACAGTCCAGCTTGAGTTTCCCTGGAAATCAGAGTCAGTGCCAAGACTTCTTAAGGCAGGAATCAGCCTTTCCTGGGAAATAAGGCTGGCAAACCCCAGCACTGTCCAATTCCCCTCCCACTGACACTAAGAGCTGCAAAACCTCTGCAAGGTAAGAAATGCTGTTTGATGGGAGCTGAAAAAAAATGGAAATGTTTGGATCTTGGTTTTCCATGAGGATAGAAAGAGGAGCAGGGGGTCTCCCTGGTGGTCCTACAGGCAGGAGCTGTGGCAGCAACCCTGGCATGGGCTTTGTCCGGCCACCATGGTATCCCAAGCTCAATCAGCCTGTTGGAAAATAAATAAATAAATAAATAAATAAATAAATAAATAAATAAATAAATAAATAAATAAATGGAATTAAGGAGGGAAGTCTTTTTGGCTCGATAATCTACTGCCCATCAGTGGCTGGGTCTGGACCTCCCCAGAAACCTCCGTGCCAGGTCTCAGCAGCTCGTGCTGGTCTCAAATCCCAGGTGCCACCACACCACGTGCCCTGTGCTAGGTGGGCACTGGTCGCTCCTGAGCCAGCCCCTCATGAGAAGGGACCGTGTCCCTGTGGGACAGGGGTGACAGCACCCAGCTCCCATCCCCCAAACTCTTCCAGCCTGGTGGGGTCACAGCTCTTGCTGCTCACATGCCAAGAAACACCCAGGTTCCTGCCTGTTCCTGGAGGTCCTGTGGTCCAGACCCGTTCCTGTTTGCACTGGGAGATGCCTCGAATCCCTCTGAGCTGACACTTCCAGAACAGAGGATGTGGTGCTCAGGAACGTGGTTCAGTGATGGGCCTGGCAGTGCTGGGTTAGTGGTTGGAGCCGATGATCCCAGAGGTCTTTTCCAACCGTAATGATTCCACGATTCCATGATTCTGTGTCCCCTCTTGAGCCCCGGCTGGAGCTGCCTGGGGATGCAGGAGCAGGAGCCGATCGCACCCGCTCCTCCAGCGGGATACTCTGCACTTCCCTGTGCTCCAGAGGGGTCTGTGGAGATGACAGGAATCCTGGAAGCACCAAACCATCCGCAGTAATTCTCCTCACGCTCTCGGGGCCACTGGTCCCATGAAAGAGCCTTTCAAGCAGGGCAGGGTCTGGGCAATCTCCTCCGAACTGGTCGTGCGTGCCTGTTCCCTAATGAGGTTTATTCATGTCCGTGTTTCTGGGTATTATGTGCAGTATCTGGATAAAATAACCCTGTCCCTCAGCAGGGAGTCTCCAGCACACTGGTCTACACAAATACAATAACAAAACTCCACTGCTTTTTCAAGCAATAATGGAAGTCGTGCAGGATATGAGCCAATTCCCATCTCTTTCAGCATCCACTTGGTCTCCACGCCAAAGCTTTTTGGAAACCCTTAACTGGTAGCTTTGAAGCATTTGGGAAAAAATTGGTTTCCCCTCTTCATTGATGTACTGTCTGTTTTTTCTGCCAAAACCCACAATTTTTTTTGCCAAAATAAAAACCCACTAGTGTATGAAAGCAGAGCTCGTCCTCCAGGGAGGGGAGAGTAGCAAGTAAGAGCTGACAGAAATAGAAAAGCTTCCAGGAAATAATATCTTCAGTGCTGTTTTATCTGCTCCATCATGCTGCAGTCAGGAGAGATTTTTTTACCAGGGTCCAGATGAGCCCAATTAAAGCTTTCTAATTTCCACAGACTTCTCCAGAAAATATGTCTCCATGAAAGTCACGGAGCCCTCGTGGAGACCGTGTTGCTCTTCGCTGTCACTGCAACCCTCCCCTCGTGACAGTGACGAGCCTGGCTGGGATTTACTGTGCCAGAGTGTGGCTTATGCCAGGTCCCACCTTGTCCTCAGGAGTGTGGAGATGTCCATCAGACCATCATATCCCCGCAAGAAATTCATCAGCTGTTTGTGGTTCCTTAGGGAGGGACAGTGGACCTTCCCAGTGGTATTTCCTGGATGCCAAGCCATGGCACTCCGGGGAGGGCTTTGCCTCAGTGCACGTTGCAAGAAGGGCTGGTTAAAACCCCCCAGAACGACCCCAACCTACCTTACATTTAACCAGGAGCTCGCTGAGGTTAGAGGTGACTTTGTGAGAGGGGGAGTGGAGCCATGGGGGCTCTCCCTGCCCTCCTGCCCTGCTGTGCAGTGACACCAGCCTGGGGCGTCCCTGTCACACCACAGTGATCCACATCACCCAGTCCCCCAGCGCCAGCCCAGCATCTCCCCAGCTCAGGAAACCCCAAGGTCCCAGCCTCAGTTTTCAATTAACCATTTCCCACAGGGAAAGGTTCATTTTTTTAGCTTTCCCACAGGTTTCAAGCTTCTCCCTGAGCAGGGACTGGGAAAAACCTGACAAGCCTGGCTTAGAGATGCTGCTGGTGTGATTTCACGAGGTGCCAAGCGTGCACTCCGTGCCTGGTGCTCAGCAGGGTGGGGATGCACCCCCCACCATGGCAGCCTGGCACCCTGGAAGATGCTCTCTGGGGAGATCAGCAGCAGGTCGGGCTGGGAAAGTCCTGCTAGGACACGTGTGTGTCCCTTTATGGGTCCAAAGGGAACATTCCTCATTATCTCTCCTCGCAATTTAATTAATCCTCATTCAGTAATGAACCTTGAAATTTCAATTAAAAACATCATTACTAATCAGGGCAGGATTCAAAACAGTCCAGGGGCTCTGGATAGCTTTGCAGTGGCAGGAAGTTTGGGGTTGTGTGCTCCCATCTCTGTGTTTTGGACAGGGATCCACAGTGTTTTACACTCCCCTGTGTCTCTGCCCCGGTGCTGGCAAACCCAGGCACAGGAGAGGCAGCTTGGATTTGCTTTCTACAGACAACCACAAAACCCCAAAATAAACTCAAAAGGGGGAAGTAACCCCAAAAAAATCATCAAGAAAAAAAAAAATCAGTGCTGGTGTCTCTCCCAGGACATCTTCGCCAGCGCATTGTCCAGAGATTGAAATCTTGGGAATGTGCATCTCCTCAGCCCGTTAATGAGGTGTGGCTGGGCTGGCAGCAAATCACAGGAGCTGCAGGATGCAAGTTCTGCCCCACTAATGTCAGGATAACCTGACCCAAACGAGGCATCCCTGCCTGTGCCCAAAAAAGAGCCTCCTCCGGCAGGGCTGGATGTGACCCCGCTGCTCCCAAATCACTGTCCTTCCAAAGCCAGTGCTTGAACATCCCAGGACTGTAAATCCCACAGAGGTAATGTAGCCCTTTCCCTGGCTACAGTCCACTGAGTAGAAACTGGATCAGGGTCATAAATCCAAAGGAGACTTATCTGGAAAAAATAGCAGAAGTAAGCAAGGTAGGAAGGGGCAGATGAGAAATGGATCCCGTGTTTTTTTGCCCGTGTTCTTTAGAATATAAAAGAAAGAAAAAATTTGCTGGAAGAGGATGAAATTAATATATTTGATTTTTTTTCGGAGGAAAGCTGTACCTCCAGCAAGGTTTTAGTAGGATCAGGAAAGCCCAGGGGACAGGAGACACGGGAATGCCAAATGTCCTGGCAGTGCAACCTTCAAAGGGAAAACCAGACAGAGGGAGGCAAAGTCGTGGGTTTTTATCTGCTCCTCCAACTTTTGCGCTGTGGTTTGCATTGCATTGCCTGTTATTTCCCAGCCCCACAATCCCAGGCTGACTGTAGCCCTTTGGAAAGGCCCAGCAGATTGGATTCTCCCACCCAGGGCATCTGTGTAACAGTGCTTATTTGGTTTCCAGCACTACAGCAGCCCCAAGTCCTTCCTGACCACTGAACTCCCACCGTGGATTACAGACACAAATCATTCCCTGAGGCTCCTTCACAGATAGTTTTGAACTGTGAACATGGTGAGAGGGTGGGAGTTTGAGCACAGCTCTGTGAAGTGCAGGTGAAAGCCCCACCATCCCAGCTGCCTCTCCGAGGAAAACCCAAATGGAAAAGGCTGAATGACAACTCTGGGGAAAAAAAACCACCCTCTTATTTCATGTGCTGTTTCCACAGCCTGGCTGATTTACAGCTCAGATAATTAGATTTAAACCGTAGAGGTGAAATTCATAGAATAAATTATTAATCACAGGTTGTTTGCCCAGTGTCAAGTGAGAAAGCACTGAGCATTCCAAAAGGCAGCAGCTCCACTGCATTTCTGCTGCATTACAAAAACAAGAGGTGCAACATCAGCCCCTACAGCTCCAGGATATTCTCCCCTTTGTCTCCCCTACAGCCCTGGTTGCTAAGGTTGGGATGGGGAGATGTCTCCTTCATGTCCCGGATTGCACATGGCTGGATGACACAGGCCTGGAGTGCCAGGGCAAGGGGGAATGACTTCCCACTGCCAGAGGGCAGGGTTAGATGGGATACTGAGAAGGAATTGTTGGCTGTGAGGGTGGTCAGGCCCTGGCACAGGTTGCCCAGAGAAGCTGTGGCTGCGCCTGGATCCCTGGAAATGTCCAATGCCAGGTTGGACGGGGCTTGGAGAAACCTGGGCTAGTGGAAGGTGTCCCCGCCCATGGCAGGGGGTGGAATGGGATGAGCCTCAGGGTCCCTTCCAACCCAAACCATTCAGGGATGACCAGCACAGCTGTGCCAGGGCTATGCAGAGAGCAGGTGCTTCCCAAGCATCTCCCCAAAAATCCCTCCTGGCACCCACACGTGGCCCTGGAGGGGCTCAGTCGGTGCAAGGGGGGGGGGTCTAAACCCACTTTGTGGCTCTTGGCCCCTACAGCTGCTTTGTGCCCTTTGCTATGGCCGTGTTTGCCCCCAGATTGACCCTTTTCCTGTGAGCCTGGCTGGGCTCAGGGCTCAGGGATGTTCCCTGGCACGGAGCACTGGGGTAATTTTCTGTGGGGCCCACACCCAGGATTATGGCTTTGAAAAAGGAGGAAGCATGGGAGCTTGGCTCAAAGGAACACACTAATTACCTGAGCAGGAAAAAAAAAAGGGCCCTTTCTTTCCTGGTAGAAAGCATCTGATAAAAGCCTGAGACCAGTGGTATTTATATTAGCAGATTTTACATCCTCCTTGTGTGTACTTGGACTGTGAGATATAAATCAAAGCAGGGGTTCATTCCAAGAACAGTTTATTTTTATCAGAGAAGTATGTGCTGGCAAACCAGATATTGGTGTGTTGATTCTGTTGGTTCAGTGCAATTTATAATAGTTTGTATTGTTTCATAGTGTGTTTCACTTAATTTATCCAAGTCATGGCTTTATTTTTTTTTGTTTTGCTTCGTTTAATGTATATTTTCTTAGGGGTGGTTTTGGGTTTTGGTGGTTGGCTGCAGCGCTGTAGCACTTTAATGCAAAGGAAGAACCTAAAACCATGAAAACAAATTCTAAATGGGTTTGCAATCAAACATCTCCCTCTCTAAATGGATCTGTGTGAGGTGGAGAGCAAAGCAGCACTTTTCAATGTATCAGTGCCCTTTAAGGATGGTGAATGAGCATCCCTAGGAGTGATGCATCCAGAGGCTGAGATCCAGGAGGTACCTCCTGCAGGGGAGGGAGAACCACGGAGTCACAGAATCACCTGAGCTGGAAGGGACCCACAAGGATCATCGAGTCCAACTCCTGGGCCTGCACAGACTCCCCAAGGATCCCAGCATGTGCTGTGTCTTGTGCCCTGTGCTGGCACAGGCAGACGTTGGAGCCCTTGCTTGGCTGATCCCGTGCACAGGATGCCATTAAAATTGTCCACCTGAAACGTTTCCTCACCAGGAGGAAAATCCCGTGGGGTGAAGGGATGTGGCAGAAAGGAGGTGGTGGGAAACACCATCTGCCTCCAGAGCAGCCTGACCTAGGGGAAGGTCTCCCTGCCCATGGCAGGAGGTCTGAAATGAGATGCTCCTTAAAGTCCCTTCCAACCGAGTCCGCGATTCCATGAATGAACACGGTTATCAGGAGGGGAGCGGCCCCGGGAAAGGCTGAATTCCCAGCTCTGCTCCCCAGTGTGCTCAGCATCCCCTGGGCTCTCCCTGCAGATGACAACCAGAGCCCTGGGAAGCCTCTGCAGGGGAATGTCGGGCATTTCAGCAGCTCTCAGAGCGGGGCTTTGCTGGGCTCTGCCGGCAGCTCTGGCCTTGGCAAGGACAGTGTGCTGGGCTGTCCCTCAGTGCCCTGCCTGCAGCTGTAATTAAAGCAGGGCAGCAGAGAAGGGGAGGAGGAAAATAAAATAAAAAAAAAAAAAGGAAGGAAAAATCACCTTGCTGAAGATTTATGAGAGTATAAACTCGGGAGCTGAGATGTTCCTATCACCACCTATGAGGCCCAAGGGACAGCTTTGCCTTAATGCAGAGTAGGATGTTTCTCTCGGTGATGAATTCGGAAGGTGAACGAGACACTCAAGTGCTTAAAGAGGAGCCTCAGGGCTGCCAGGTTGGGTCTGTCTGTTATTTACTGCAGCACCCACAGCCTGAGGAGGAGCAGGGAAGGTCCCCCACCCCTGGCCAGGGAGAGCTTTGGGGATGGGGCAGGTGGGCAGCAAAGTCAGGAGCCACATCCCCAGATCCCCACGGACACCCATCACAGCAGCAGCCGGGCTGAAGGGGGGCTGTCCCACCACAGAGGGGTTTGCTGCCCTGGGGGGCTCTGAGGTGCATTTTGGATGCTGCCCTGGGGGCTTTGCTGCTGTTACATCCTCCCTGCTCCCCCTCAAATCCCTTCATTCCAGTGGTCCCTGCTGAAGGCACCCATCAGAGAGGCCAGAGGGATCATGGCCCTTCTCTGACAAGCAATTTGTTACCCAGAAACAGCAGGAAGAGCAATGATTAGGGCTCTCCTGCCCCAAGAACCTCAGAGCCATGGCCAGGAGGAATCCCATCTGGGAGAGACACCCCAGATCCTAATATCTCCTAACCAAAAAGGAAGGTAAAACAAAATAATAAATACAAATAAATAAATAAATATTTATACAAATAAATATTTATACAAGCGATGACAAGGAGGACCTTGGGAGGAGGTCTTTTTTTAAAAACACAAAAATGGAAACACCCAACCTGAAGGCTCCAAGGTGTCCGCTTTGGGGCAGGACAGTTTCTGGAGCTGCTGCAGACTTCCCACAAAAGCCAGGAAAGCCTTTATTATTTCGGGTTTCCAGCCCTCCACAGGGAGCCTGTCCACCCCTCGGAGTGATACCCAACTTCCCTGATGAAACATTCCAGTCAAGGTAATCTCCTGCCTTAATAATTCATGGCCTGCTTTCAGGAGGGCTTGGAGGAAAGCTGAAAGCTGCTGTTTACATTTTGATGAGCAGCACCAATCAGTGCCTGCCTTTATAAAAGAATAAAAATCAGTGAAAGCATTTTTATTAAGCTACAGGGTCAAGTAATAGCTCCTTCCAAGCTACAGAAGTCACATCTGGCTTATTTACACATTTTTCCTCCCCTTAAATCACGTAATAAAAGCATAATCCTGGAGAGAAGAGGGAGAACTTGAGCTGAGAGAAGTGCTACCTGACAAATACTCTTTTTAACACCAGAGTGCCCTGTGGGGATTGTTCTCAAGGAGTTGTCCTTCAGGGGAAACGTCTCCATGGATGGTTTGCATCCCTGCTTCCATATTGCCCATCATCATTATCCTCATTATACTCTGCACTTGTCCTAATTGCATTAGTGGGGATGGATATTATTCCCGTGGGGCCGTGGATGTGTTGACTAACCTGGCAGGTCAGGTCAGGGGAGGTGTGGAGGGACGGGGTGACTGGTCCAGTGGCAGCCAGGGATGCAGGTCCTCAGCAGGGAACCAAACACTGCCATCACCCTCCCTGCCGTGCCCAGGGACCTCCTGAAGGGTCCTCCCTCGGCCCCTGGAATTGTGAGAGGCTGGGCTTCATCAGAAGGTGAAAGCACCTCCACTTGTAAACTGCCTCCTGCTTCCTGGCAGAAAACATCTCGTTCTTCAAGTGGCTGAAGATGAGATGCTCTTCTAAGTGAAGCTGGGGTTGGACATGCTGTTCAGATCAAAGAGAGCCTAAAAAATTCAGCAGGGTGGCTGTAAAACACCAAAGCTCGTGCAGGTCCATCTACACCAGCTCGAGGTCTGACCCTTTATTGTTCAAAGACTCTTCCTCTGCTGTCCAAAGGCCAGGCTGGAGGGGCCTTGGGCCAGCCTGGTCTGTGGGAGGTGTCCATGCCCATGGCAGGGAGCTGGAATGAGATGAGCTTTAAGGTCCCTTCCAAACCAGACCATTCTGTGATTTCTTGTTAAGGATACACCTTCTCAGATGAGAAGGTGTTGGTTTTTCTCCTCCTAGCCCAGACACTCCTCTTTTCATTTTCTCACCACACCCACTCCTTTTTTTTTTTTTTTCAACACACCTTTTCCATTTTACGAGGAGTTCTGGCTTTCAGCAAGGTTTTGTAATCCTTTATGAGCCTTGGCTGATTTAACACAATTCTCAGAGATGACTGAGAGACGGAGACAAGCATCTGATGGGGAGAAGAAAAAGTCCTGTAAAACAGCTGCTGGGTGTTCCAGAAGCTGGTCTGAATAGCCTCAAGATACAGACATGGTCTGACACACCACCAGGGCTCTGGGATCCATCTTCCAGGAATCAGAAAGATCCCAAGTGACTGTACACTTTCAAAAGGACGCTGGTTATGAAATGCAAGCAGCTGCCAAGTGCAGCCGCCACCAGAGCAGCACAGCAGGACCTGTACCAGCAGCCTTTTGAAGCTCATGAGAACTCCTCTGACACTCTCAGGATCCTCTGACACTCTCTCAGGATCCTCTGACACTCTCAGGATCCTCTGACACTCTCAGGATCTCTGACACTCTCTCAGGAGGTTTTCCCCATCAAGACCCATCTCTGAGAGTCACTGCCTGAGAACAAACACCGTGCCCCCCAAAATCTCCAAAGCTCCCAGTCCCCAGGACCTTGGTTATTGTCTTCTAGCCTGTGATTTCTGAGTTCCCACAGGATTTGTTGAGATGGCACCTGAATAATGGTGTCTAATTGCACCAAAAGACTCTACGAACCTTCCGGCGTGAATCCGACTCCCTGTCACACTCACAGACACTGTACTTTTATTTCAGGCAGCAGAGAATAATCCTGCAGTCAATTACTCCCACTTTGGGCCTTTGTGCACTGCCAGGTATTTCAGACAGTATGAAAGACACTCTTAAAATATTCTGAATGACTGCTCCAGGCTGTTGCAGGCAAACACTTAACACAATGCATGGAAAAAAAGAAATAAATCCCTCTTTTCACTGCAGAAGTCAGTGGGCTGCAGCTGTGATGAGGAAGGAGCTTGTTCTGCAAAGCTCCACGGCTGGAGCAGCAGCTCGGGCTGGCTGTGCAGCAGCAGGCTCAGCACCACGGATTGATGCTGCTGAAACAGTGTTTCCTGACACGGCAGAGTTCAAGGCTAGACTGAATCCATCAAGTGATGCTCCTTTTTCATTTCACCGGGAGGAAAGGAAGAAAAAGAGCCAGGAAAGGAACAAGTAGCTCAGAGGCATCCAGGGCCAGAGTGGGGGAGATGGGAAACCTGTAGCAACAGCTCTAATAAACACTGATTTTTACTTTTCAGTGCAGCTAAAATTACTGGCTTCCTCTCTCAGCGATGGCAAAAGAGACAGACAGACCCCACACAGGCCATGCAAGGAACAAGTGCAGAGGCAAAATGCCCTTCTTAGCAGAAGATGCAGCTTTAGCTGGTTGGTTTAGCACCTGAATTCCAGCTGCACTGCTGGGAGCCAGCAGAGACAGCGTGGCCATCACCACATAACCGAATTAACTGAGGCTGCAGTGCTGCCCCCACTGACCTCCACTGCTTCACCACCGGGACACGGATGTCCCAAAGCTGGGGTGGAGATGCAGGAGGGTGGAGAGTCAGTGATACAGCAGAACACAGGGATGTATCATGGACCAGCTGCTAAAGCTCCTCTTTTAGACCTGACACCTTTCCCCAGCTGCCCGTGATGAAGGGAGAGACAGAACACGCGGGGCCTTGAACCCTGGCCAGGAGCAGGTCTGACCCCAAATTATCCTTCAGTCCTGCCCGCTCCACAAACACACAGCAAGGAATTTCAGAAGGTCAGCAGAAAATGAGGTCTTTCCTTTTGAAAGGAGGTGGAAAATCTCAGAGACCTTTCAAACGGGGTAGAAAATGTCTCCTTTGAAATGCCTCTCGCCGTCGCTTGAAAGGCAATCCAGCCCCGTGGCTGTGTGTGCAGATAACCCCTCACGCCACCAGAAACTTCTGCCTCCCGCTTGGAGATGCCATAAATAGCCCTGTGCACAATTAGCAGGTTTCAGGGCAATCTACAGAAAATCATAACCCACATAAAATCGATGGGATCAGCTTTCCCAGCAAAGGTCAGAGGGAGATCAAAGCAGCAGGAGATCCGACCCCAGGGACGAGCGGCAGCTCTGCATCCCAGCGATGCTCCGGGGTCCCTCTGCTTCCCGGGATGATCCTGACGGCTCTGGGTGCAGGGCAGCGTCTCCCCACCCCACTGCATGGCGAAACATGTCCCTTTGATTAAAAATTTATGGAATCCACCGGGGCTGAGGTCCCCCAGCTGTGTATTAAATATTTTATCCATGCTGACTCTTTGACAGGAGAGAACCTTTTACCTGCCTCTCCAGCTGGCCATTGCCCCAGAGCTGGGGTGACATAATCTGACAAGGACTTCTCTCCTTTCTCACCCCTGCAGAATCCCACCAGCAGCAGCAACAGCATCCAGGACGTGGAAAATCGACTGTCACAAGCATTTGGTTCACCCTTAAGACAGTTTGGGGACTAAAAGCATCAACAGAGACTGAATCACAGACTGGTTTGGGATGGGAGGGACCTTAAAGACCATCTTGTTTCACCCCCTGCCATGGGCAGGGACACCTTCCACTAGCCCAGCTTTCTCCAAGCCCCGTCCAGCCTGGCCTTGGACACTTCCAGGGATCCAGGGGCAGCCACAGCTTCTCTATGAAACCTGTGCCAGGGCCTCCCCACCCTCACAGCCAACAATTCCTTCCCAGTATCCCATCTCACCCTGCCCTCTGGCAGTGGGAAGCCATTCTCCCTCGTCCTGTCCCTCCATCCCTTGTCCCCAGTCCCTCTCCAGCTCTCCTGGAGCCCCTTTAGGCCCTGGAAGGGGCTCTCAGGTCTCCCTGGATCCTTCTCTTCTCCAGGTGAACCCCTCCAGCTCTCCCAGCCTGGCTCCAGAGCAGAGGGGCTCCAGCCTTCTGATCATCTTGGTGCCTCTTCTGGACTGTCTCAAGCAGCTCCATGTTCCTTGTGCTGTTGTTCCCAGGGCTGGAGCAGCTCTGCAGGGGGGTCTCACCTGAGGGGGCAGAGGGGCAGAATTCCCCCCTGCCCTGCTGCCCACACTGGGGGATCAGCCCAGGGCACGGGGGGTTTCTGGGCTGGGCCATGTCCATCCTCTCCCCCACCAGCATCCCCATGTCCTTCTCCCCAGGGCTGCTCTCAATCCCTTCATCCCCCAGCTGATATTGATAGTGGGGATTGCTCTGAACCCCCGGGGCAACTCCACATGCACAGGAGAGACCAGTGGAGATCCGGCCTCTCCTTCCTCTGGAACCTCCACTTGGCTGGTACAGGGAGATGGAGCCTCAGATCCTGGGCAGGAATGAGAGGGAAGGCAGCTCATCAGCAGCCTCTCCAGCATCCCAGCCTGCTCCGGGGTGTGTGCTGTTGTGCTCCAGATCAGAGCATCTCCCCGGTGCACTCGGCAAGGACAGCGGGTGTGGAGGTGGAGGGAGCGGGGATGGGAATGGGGGGTGGGAATGCCTCCAGGATCCAGATGAAAGAGGATGGAGCTCAGCCCACGCTCTGCTTGGAGTCCATCAGAGACATCGTTTGGTGTGAGAAAAAGAAGGGAAGCGGGCTTAAAAGAGCCAAGAAGCGTTTCAGAGATGCCCTTTCCCCCTCTCTGGCAGGGCTGGGATGGGCCTGCCCGCCGCATCCAGGGATTGCCACGGCTGGCTGCACGTGGGAGCTCCCCCTGCCACGGCTCCCCTCGGGGCACCATCTCCCTCTGCAAATGTCACCGAGGAAATTGTTTCCCCGGGAGCTTTCCCGCTGATTTGACACGGAAAGCCTGGCGTGTGCTTTCCCGGGGGGGACGCCTGTCATTGGGGACGGCTGGGGAGCAAACATCCTGCAGGGGTGAAAGCCCAAAAGCAGGAAGGAAAAGGCTCTGCCCAGGAAACACATCGGGCCGGGATAATTCCCAAGGCGGGTGGTGAATCTTCAGGTTTACAGCCTCAGAAGCAAAAACAACTCGCAGCCATGTCACCTCCAAGTGTTCTGATGTTTGTGCAAAGCTGTTTGAGCTTGTTGATAATTGGGGTGCTTTACTTTGGGTGGAATGATCTCTTTTTATGCTCCAATCACACCATATTCATCCTCCTCTTCCCTCCTCTTTAATCTTCTCCCCCTTTCAAATAGGCCACTTTCCATACAAGTATCTCTATCCCCTTCCAGCAAAAATATATCAGCCTGACAACTAATGAGCAATTAAGGCATCCGAATGCTACAGTTTACTCTTCTTTACATCATAATCACTCACAACAAAAAGTGTATTACCCTGTCTGTTTTAAAGGCATATTGTTGTCTCTTTTTCTGCTGCTTAGTGGGTTTTTTCAGGTGAACAATACGAGCTCAGCCTCATTTCTGACCTTGCCATGCATGCCTCAATCAAGCTTTGCATGAGAGAAGCGACCCGCAGTGGGAGGGAGCAGATGCCTACTCCCTGACCAGAAGGAATTATCAGGAGAGACTTGAGCCTTTGATACTTGGAATAAACTGTCAAGCAGAAAATTGAATACAGAAATGCCCGTGGAGTGCAAAGCTTTCCATGACAGGAGCCTTTCTTTTTGCAGACAAGGGCTCACGTTTTCATTTTTTAATGTGTTTTTCTGATGTCATGATCGAACACAGTGAGGCCAAGTGCTCCAGCAGCTGCCACCTTCCATCAGGAGCTGGAGGGAGGCTCTGCTCGAATGCAGGCCATGTGGAGGTGTGCAGATTTGTGATGGAGGTCTGGGAAGGGGAAAAAGAGGTTGTTTTGCTCGTCTGATGTTCGTCTGGCTGTGGGAAGCCGACGGCAAACTTCCAAACACTCTTATGTTTCACCTGCTCCATGATGTGCTCTGTGCCGTGAGAGGCAGCATGGCAGGCAGCTAAGGTCATAACAGGAGGGACCAGAGCTGTGTGATCCATATCCTAGACCAGACTTACTCCAAGTGACCTTTTGGTACTCCCAGGGTAGAATCCAGACCCAGGAATTCCTGGCTCAGTGTCTGTTTCTGCTGCCGACCGCAGCTGCGCAGCATCCCCCAGAATTGCCCCGGGACTGCTCTCTACAGCACCTTTCTCCTGAGGGTCCACTGGTATGCTTGGATACACAGGACTTATCCAGGGATCCACAAAACTCAGGGAAATCTGCTTTTCCACTTTGTGGATAGACTGGAAGCCTGCAAATCCAAAGAGTGTGAGGACAACTGCGGTGGGGTACAAATCCTGTAGTTGTAAGGATTCAATGTGGGGAGAAGACTTTGCCAGTCTGTATATCCCCCCCATCCACCAGCTTGGAAATGTGACCTCTTCCAGGAAAACATACCAAACAGAAACTAAAGAAACCAGAGAAAAAACATACCAAACAGAAACCGAAGAAAAAAATCCCAGAGCCGTGTATTACCATGAGCCATTGCTGCAAAATGTGGGTGTTCAGCACCTGGCAGCCTGTTTTCCAAGGCTGTACAGCAGCACAGGGCAGGGTTGGCTCCGGAGCCACTTGAAGAGAAGTGTCAGGACCAGGCTGCTCTGAAAAACAGGGAGAAGAGAAAGGAGAAAATGCCGAGGAAGAATGGCAGGGCGTCTAACACTTTGCATCTAATGCCTCCACATGGCTGCAAGTGCCGTGGCAATTTGGCCCCACTAACAGGGATGGAGGGATGTTGGTAACATATTGCTTCCTTGTCAAATGTCTCACTGGTTTTGCAGCCAAGTCTCCTGCCAGCGAGGCCGCAGCAGCGCCTCTCCTCTACTTTCATATGCAAAGAGGTTGTTAACTCAATTGCCAATAAAATCCTAGTGGGTGGAGAGGAGGACATCTGCCTGTCTAGTCCTGCACTTGCCAACGTGGTTCTTTTATCCCTCCAGAAGCCTCGAGCTCCTACTCGAGCTGGTATTTTGACAAGCATTTCTGTTTTCTTGACACAATGGGCAAAGTGGGCACAGATCTTGCGTGCCACTCGTAATATGTTTTCGGTGCCGTGATTTGCATCCTTTCCCCGGAGGGACGCCTGGCACGGCGCAGAGCGGAGCGAGCAGCTTGGACACTGGGTTTGGTCTGACATGCGAATGTGCCACTTAATTATGTGTAATTACGTTAGGAGAGTGTGAGCAGGAGGAGGCCTCGCAGGCAGGGAGGCTCTGAGGGGTCTGGGCTGGGGGCTGGCGGTGAGGGAAGAGGCTTTGGAGGAGGGATAACACTGAGGGAAAGGAATTGTCGTCGGGAATCGTGCGGAGCGGCGATGACCGTTCATGTTAATGGCACAACTTTTGGCTGCTGCAACCCCAGGGGCCCAACTGAGTGACCCTGCAGCCCCTTAAGGAGGCTCCTCCAGGGCAAAGGGGGCTGATGGGGCATCTGTGCTCTTGGCACAGCCGCAAATCCACCCTCGAGTGAAATGGCAGCTGAAAATGGAAGCTACCGAGTTATTAGAGGTGGCAGCCCAGTCACCAGGAGTGGGGCGGGTGGACTTCACCCCACAGGACTCCTGGCCAGAGAGCATGATCGCTCCCAGCCCCTTCCAGGCCTGAATTTTGGGTGATCTCTGCTTTCACAGCAGGGGATGATCACCTTTGTGTGATGTGGTTGCTCCTGCAGGAGGAGGCCGAGCAGCCAGAGGGGTTTCTGCGGGAGAGGTTTAGGCACACCAGACTGTACAGATGGCCAGAGCCAGAGTCTCTCAGGTATCACACAGGGCACAGTCAGCTCTCCTCCATCCTCATCCACGCCCTGCTGCCAAGCCTCATAAATCATCCATCAGCACTCCGAGCAGGCAGAGGGGTGTGGGAGGCCGGTCCAACCGCACGGGCAGACGGCTGCCCAAGGGCACAGCCAGCACTGCTGCCCTGCCCTCAGCCCCAGAACCAGAGCCCCCCTCGGCACAGCCACGCAGCTGAAGGACAGCTAATTTCATGCCTTATAAACCAGATTCCCTTCAGCACAAAAATATAGCAGAGAACTTTCTTATCTCTCTGGGGAATGTCTTGAGACTCAGGCTGGTTTATTATCTGGGTTAGTTTGACATCCGAGAGGAGAAGATTGTGATCTGGAATCTGGAATGGAAAGGGGGTTACTCAGTGTCGTTTCCTACGTTCATAAATAAATGACCAAGAAGAGATACATGTCTCTCTGTTTTCATTTACTGGGCTGGAGGTTCACCTTTAGAACAAAAGATCAGGAGTTTATTGTCTTATTAAATATCTGGAGGCTGTTAATAAGGTGCTGTGTTACTTTGACCATCTTACCGTTCTCTAATTTGATTATCCAGTCGTTCTGGTTCCTAATTGATAATTAATTTGAATAACGTGCAAAGAATTGAATGATGGAAGAGAGACAGGGAAACAGATGGTTGGTCTGTGCAGATAGAAAACATTTAACAGGGGAAAAAAGTATCGCATTTGGAGCATAACAATATACTTTGTTCATCTCTAGGAAGAGACCATGGCATATGTTGTGGCTCATGTCTTCAAACTTCTGCCCTGGTAAGAGAAAGGAAGGGAAAGATATTGAGACTGGGGCACAAAAAGGTGGATGGCAAAACATGTGAGGACTCGGGAGCTGGCAGATATGAAACCTGGCATCATCCTCACTGGAAAAGAGGGGTCCAGGCCACGCCATTCGTTGGAGGTCGTGTTGGTGTGGACAATCTTAAATTCAAGTTCTCCTTTAACATGCAAAACAGTTGAAGGCAGAGAGATATAACTGCTACAACATAAGGGGGCTCTGAGGGTTGTTTGGAAGAGATCTGTGTGTTTTATGCTCTCAGATTAATTCCTCGCCTCCGAGTACATTAGGGAGAAGATCCAACTGCAGGAAGCTGAGCACAGGGATAACGGCACAGGAATGCCATAGCTTTCCTTCCCCCCCCACCAGCAGCACCACTCCCAGAAGCCTCACTGCCCCTCCCAGCTCCTTATTGCCATCTTCACAATTTCCACCAACCAACAGACCCTCGGGTGGGCTGTGGGTACCAGAGTGTCTGCAGAGACACCAATCCCTGCCAAGGCATGTGCTCAGGAGTTGATTCCCGCTGCGAGCCGTGGGCAGCTGCTCCAGGCTGCTCCCGCCAGCACCACGCTGACTTTCTTCCTTCCCTGAGCCACATTGCAGGCTCCTGATCCTGTGTTTTTTAAGCCATGGCCTCTGGCTGCAGAGCTCTTCCTTCTGCTCTTTCTGGCCATCACACGGCTGAGCCTCCTACAACTCTGAGTTTTGTGGAAGCATCTTTTCCTGGAATCTACACCCACTTTTTTTTTTTTTTGAAGGAATATTTCTTAAATGCATTCATTGCTCTTTCAAGGACAGACTTACTTATACTTACAGAGACAGAAGATGACAGAGTTATGACTGAAGGTAATTCTGGCTCCAACTCTGGGAGCGTAATAGGAACAAACAAGCAATATATTTTCACCCACACACCCCCAGATGTCAGAGACCCAAAGCCTTTACATCACTGGAAAGATGAATCAGTAGCCCACAAACACATTTGTTTTATTCCATGGCCAGTGCCACACTGGTTTTGGATGGGAAAGCAGCAAAGGACTCTGCAGACACTGCTTTTTCCTTCCTTCATCCAAGATAAATCATGTCTTGCATGTGGAGGATGAGCAGGAGAACTTCTCTTTCATCCAAACCGGTGTCCAATGTTTGATCTGTATTTATGAGCCACGATTTCAAAAGCAGTTGAGCTGAGGTGAGCAGGATGGCCAGGGGATGCCCAAGGTCAGACATCAAGCACAATCAGTTTTTATAGGGCCTACAAAAATCATTCCTTCCATTTTTTTTCCAGCTTTCCAAGCCCTCCAGTGGAGTAAGGAACCAAAAAAAATGTGATTAAAGAGACTTTCATCGATTCAAATGGATTGCAACGGTTTTTAAAAGAGTTAAATTTGCAGCCTGAACTCCTTGGCAGAATCTCTGAAATCATTATTCTTTTATTCATAGCAGTAATAAATAATAATAAACCTAAACATCCCAATGGTCCCCACACCTCCTGCATCTCCCTAGCTGCAGATCTCAAACATGAATAATAATTACAGCTTATCAAATCAGCCCGTGATTAGAGACAACAGAAAGACATTTCATATTGTTAACTTCCTTGCACAAGAGGGGGGAAAAAAATCAGGTCATGGGGGTATTAAAAATTTATATCATAGCATTTGACTTGACTCATCTCTTAAAAAGGAAAAAAAAGCCAGCATGTATTATGTATTTAGGCAATTCCTTTTAAACCCTTTCCCGAATGAGCACAAGATAGGCCAATAACCTGATAGATGGATGGCTCCATCCAGCCCCTGTGCATATTTTATAGCCACATGCACGTGCAGGCACTTAACGTGCACTCACACCTATATAAAACCCCATATACATAGAGACAGAGGTATAAATCTATTTATATCTCGTAGCTGAAGGCAGATGCAGAGCTAATGTTAAAAATCCTCCCGGCAGATATCATCTTACTGCAATCTGGCAGCTCCAGGAGAGCAACTCCTTTGCCAATTTTTGTGTCGAGTCGCAGCAGCTTCGGCAGAGCCTGGTTCATCAGCTGCACTTATTGCTGGTGGTGTTCCCTGCTTGGGCTGTTTGTTTCTTTTTCCTTTGGTCATTTTTCTGGCTTTCCTGGTCCAAAAAAAAAAAAAAACACCAAAAAAACCCCACAAACCTTGACAAGGGAAAAAGCGAGTGCTTGGTGTCTGGAGCACAGATGACTGGGATAAATCAAGTCGAGAGAGAGGCTGAATTTTCAACTCCTTGCTCAAGAGATTAGGAGAGGAAACCAGCTCTTGCTTGGATGGTTTTCAGGACCCACACTGTGCCCTGTTCACCTGCTGGGGCTGCAAATTTGCTCCAGGAGCTCTGGCAGCACAGGCAAAGCAGCGCGTTCCACACCGGGGATTCTGTGTGCACAGCACGGCTGTGAATGTGCACCAGCCCTCCGATAAGAGGGTTTCCCTCAGATGAGGGCTGCCCAGAAAACAAGGGAAGGCTGCTTGTACCAGCTCTGCACAAAACCCAGGGACCACAGTCACTGACCTCCAGAGGTGGCTCCACTACGGACACGGGGCGGGCAGGGGAGCCCTGCAGAGCTGATGTCCCTGTGGGCAGGTCCCATCCCATCCCTTCCCATCCCATCCCTTCCCATCCCATCCCATCCCATCCCATCCCATCCCATCCCTTCCCATCCCATCCCATCCCATCCCATCCCATCCCTTCCCATCCCATCCCATCCCCTGCCCTGCCAAAGATGTGCTCAGCCACCTGCCCAGTTCAAGGGCAAAAGGGACAGTTTCAGTTCCAAGGCTGCCTTGATCCCGGTGCCTGCTCCTGTCCATGGAAAAAGATGCCTCCAAAGCTCTCTGGTTGCCTCCTGGCTCCTTAAATCCTCACTTAGGGTTTTCTCTAACCTGTTGTAACAGTTACAAAACCCAACTAGAATTCTCACACTACTCAGAAAAATCCTTCCACGCTTTTCCATGCAAATATCCCTCTTTATAAGAGATGTAGTTCCATGTCCAAGGGATACATCTTTCCAAAATGCTGCTGGAAACTTTAGGAAGGCCAAACCCAGAGCAGACACCTCTGTGCACGTGCCCTGGCATCAGCCTGCACTTTTCAGGAGAGGTCAGCATATTTCCATGGATGTGTTAATAGAGCAGCCGCCAAAATCTCCTCTAAGATGTTTTGAAAGCTTAAAAAAAAAAAAAAAAAAAAAAAAAAAATAAAAAAAAAAAGCCCAAACCCAAAAATGTTTTTTTTTTAAACATCTGCAGTCAATGAAAGGGGAGATGCAAATCTGCTGTCATTTGCATGCAAATTTTTTTTACATCAAATCAGTGACAGAATGCACAATAAACACACTTTAAATTGAAATATTCCACGTTCACTTCCTCCTAGCCTTGCCTGCAGCTGGGATCCAATTTTCATGCACAGCTCCACACAGGTGACCGTCCTCCAGCGGCTCTGAAGCCAGGAAGAGTGTGGGAAAGATGGAATTACAGAGGCAAAGTAATTGCAACCAGCTCATGACTCAAAACCCAGCTGTCACGAGAGAGAGTAAAGATGAAGGTTCTTCAGAAATAAATGCTGTTGAAAGAGTCTGTATCTGCCTCAAAGCCTGAAGCATCCTTTATGATAATCACTAACATTTTGATCACAGGGAAATATGATAATCGGTCGCCCTGGCGTCCACACAATCAGGAATAATAGCAAATATCTCTGTAAGGCTTGTTTGCTACAGGCTTTAAACAGCTCATCCGAGGTACAACGACACTGCAGAGATCAGGGCCAGGGATGTGCAGCACAGGGGTTTGCTGGGGCCATGTGGGAAGTGCAGCAGAGCTGGGAACTGAGCTGTGTTTCCCCAGCTCCTGCAGTCACACTTCTGTGTCCCATTGCCAGCCTCGTTTGCAGTTCCAGTCCCATCCATCCTCATCCTGTTGCTCATCCATCCCCATCTCCATCCCCAATCTCATCCCCATCTTCATCTCCTTCCCCATTTCTATTCCCAACCCCATCTCACTCCCCATTTCCATCTCCATTTCCATCTGTATCCCCATGTCCATCCATACCCCCATCCCCAACCCCATTCCCTTCCCCATCCATCCCCATCCCTGTCCCCCTCTCCACCTTCATCTCTGTCTCCATCCCCATCTTCATCCCCATCCCCATCCCTAAACCTATCTCTATTCTCATCTCCATCCACTTGCCTATCCCTGACCCCATACCCATCTCCTTCCCCATTTACATCTCCATCCCCATCCCCATCCTCATCTCCATCCATATCCCCATCCCCAACCCCATTCCCTTCCACATCCATCCCTATCCCTGTCCCCCTCCTTACCTTCATCTCCATCCCCATCCCCATCCAGGCTCAGGTTGGATCTCAGGAAAAGGTTCTTCCCCTAGAGGGTGGTTGGCACTGCCCAGGCTCCCCAGGGCAGTGGGCACAGCCCCAAGGCTGCCAGAGCTCCAGGAGGGTTTGGATGATCCTCTGGGGCACATGGGGTGACTCTTGGGGATGGGTCTGTGCAGGGCTGAGGGTTGGACTGGATGGTCCTTGTGGGTCCCTTCCAACTCAGCACATTCTGGGATTCTGGGATTCTGGGATTCCAGGATAGGTGGGCACCCAGCAAGGCTTCAAAGGCACTTAGGCTGGTTCCTGAGATCTCCCTGGGAGTTCAGCACTGAGCCCACCTGCCTTTTAGAGATGAAATGCCACAGAAATGAGGCCACGTTATGTGGCAGGTGAGGGGATAATTGGCAGTGCCTTAGTGGAGCTGACATGTCCAGGGATGCAGCAAAGAGTGGCAGGAACATCTCAGAGACACACAGAAACTTAATAAATGTTGGGGACAAATCTAATAATGGCTTTGCTGCCTCAACAGCCCTTCAGCTGATAGAGCTACACACATTTTCCCAGTATTTTCTCTGTTCTTTAACCCTGGAGAGGCTCAGGATCTGCAGCAGTGCCCTGCAAGCTCACATCAAACACCCACGATGTTCCCTGAGTCAGCAGCACATCTGCCCAAGGTCTCCTTGGCAAACCTTGTCAGCTGCCTCTGGAAAAGCCCAGGCTGCAGGTCAGCCAGCAAATATTTCCTCCCTGCCTTATGTGCCCAGAGGCTGGAAAAATTCTATTTGTGGCAATCTCCCACTTTTCCGTTAAAAATAAAGCTGGAAAGCGGCTCAGGGCTTCCTGGAAAACCATCGGGAAAGAGATGGCATCAAGAATTCAGAGGGATGCAGGCAATGCCCACCTGGTGCTTTCTCCATTTGCCCTCGCATGTGTTGGGCAGGAGCCTTTAGGGATGATATCCAGCACCTGCCTGCAGTGACACCTCCCCATCACAAGCCAAACCCCTGCTCTGGAGAAGACGTGCCGGCACGGGCAGTTATTCCAGATGAGGCACAATAAAAGCAATCCCAGCTACATTTCCTCGTGCACAAGCAGGTTTTCCTGCCCTTTGGCCTCCCGTGGAGTTTGCATTTTATGGTAAAGCTTTTAAAAAACGGTTGCACAACCTCAAGCACCGGCCAGCGGCCAGTTTGGGGATGGCGTGACCGGTTAGCCGAATAAAGGCCGTGGAAAATTCCTCGATGGGGCTGTGGGGGACAGCCAAGGAGTTGGGCAGCCTTTCCCACCGCTGCTGGAAGCACCCTGCACCATGGATTTGCGGCCACCGGCAGTGATATGTTGGCCAGGAGGGAGCTGTGGTCCGAGCTGTACTCAGTGCAGGCAGCGGATGCATCAGCAGGGTGGTGGAGCCCACACCAGGAGGTCGTGCTGTCAGGCACACGGTGGGATTCTGGGGTGTCCTGTGCAGGGCCAGGAGCTGGACTCAATGATGGACTCCTGGTGAGTCCAGCTCAGGATTCTAGGTCCTGCCTGATCCCTGCCTGCATCCCCCGTGGACAGTAGGGAAGAGGGGAAAGCCCAGTGTGGAGAAATCCAAGCAGATGGAGCAGAGAAAAAAAGTCATCTGCCCTTTTCCAGGAAAGCACTTTGCAACCTGATTGCTCTTGTATTTGTTTATTAAACAAAGGTTTGGGGAGGAAATTCCTTGCTGCGGTGACAGACCGTGTTTCCAAGGTTATCCCAGAGCACAAAGAAAGACAACAGTCATTTTTCATCCCAGTAATTAGAGAAAGCTTTTTAGCAGATTAGTGCTAAGCAACATTTACATACAGTAATATGGTCCTGACCAAATGAAGGGCTGCCTCTCCCCCTGCCTTGCAGCAGGAGGGACCGTGCTCACAGCACAGGGGATTTGAACATCCCATCCAAAGGCAGTCCAAACCCAGCCATAAGATGCCAATCAGAAGCATCGTGTTTCTGGAATTTGCTCTCCCTGCTGCTCTCTGTGTCTCAGAGTCTCTTCCCGGAGGTAGATTTAAGAACAACATCCCTCCACCGCTCGGGTTTCCTTGGGTTTGCTCATCACCGACAGCAATGCAAATCCCAGGCCGGGATGCCTGGCAGGGACTGGGAATGGGGTGGACACAAAGCATTCCCAGGGTCCCCAAACCACGTTTGATGAAATGCTCCATGTCCCCTTCCCGCCCCCCCCCGAAAAACAACCCCAAGCCCAGCCACTCCCAGCTCCTCCACAGCCATTTCCAGGTTCCCAGACTTAACAGTCGAAGGCTGCAGACACATTTATTATCTTTTTTTGTGGTGCCATCTGGCATTTGTGTATCAGAAGAAGATTATATCTATGTCAAACAGGGGGAAAAATATCTCTCCCTGTAACAGTTGTAGAAGCAAGGGGGAGAAGATATACATAAAAAAAAAAATAAATCCTGTGGACCATATGGAAGGTTTTTTCTGAAGTGATCTATCTTGAGCAGTTAGGAGGTGTCACAGCCAGTATGCAGATCCTGGGCTGGCTGGGAGTGCTGGGACAGGAGCAGGGTGGCAGCGTCAGGGTACCTGAGTCACCAGCACTGTGACTGCCTGAAATAGCCTGGGAACATGAAATATCCCCCTCTGCTCTCCCAAAATGGGGGAAGAAGAGAAAGTAAGAGGAGAGGGAACAAAGCAAGGCAGTTTGCAGCACGTTAAGTGAATCAGAGCAATGGCCTTTCTTTGCCTTTCGGGGTTTTATCACCGCACGTCTTGCGAAAGCAATAGGTGTGAACCCGCCGTGGAGCCCGGCCAGGTTTGCAGTGCTCGCTCGGTGCCTCCCGACGCCGGGGATAGTGGAAAATTACCGGCTTCTCCTCCCGGCGCTGCCCCACGAGCCCTGTCGGGGTGAGGGAATCAACCGCTGGCACGACCCGGGAAGCACCGAACGGAGACAGCGTCGCCACCACATCCTGTGGAGAAGGAGGTGGCGAGTGTGGTGTGCTCGTGGTGCCCTCGCCTCGCCGGGGCACGGGACCTCCCTGCCCGGCAAGGTGGCTCCAGGGTCACCTCCTCACCGAGAGCATCCCCTGCCACACACCGGCTGCATCCCCCGGCTGCCGGCCGCGACCACCTGGAGGTCACAGGGAGCAGAGGCACAGCCAGCACCGGCCACGGGAAAGCCTCGTGGGAAGGTGGAAATGCCAGCCTGGGGCGTGCAGGTCCCCCGTTCCCACCCCGTGGCTTGCAGCCTCTCTTCGTGTAGGGGAGCTGCTGCAGCAGCCGGTTCCTGTCGGCAAGAGGGGCATCGGTCCCCAGCCTGGGAGTCCCTTTCCTGGGCTGGGAAAGCAGCTCCCACCACGCCCTGGCAAAGCAAAGGGGCTCAGGCCAACGCCACACAGGCAGCCCAGCCCCATCCTGCTGGGACACAGGGAAAACAAAAGAAATACCACAAAACCAAACAGCATCACTGCCCGGGGCAGAGCCAGTCAGCTTCCCCCACTCCTCTCTGCAAGGATCCTCGCCTCCTCTCTTTTTTTCCTCTTTCACCATGGCTGCTCTTGTGAGTGAGAGGGCCAGAGGTGCTCTGGGAAACAGTTTAGTCCAGTATTTATTCTTTACCCAGCCCCCCCAAAAAATTTCCCCTGGGTTTTACCAGTGTCAAACAGGGACATTCCCCCCTTGCCCCGACCTCTGCTGATTCCCCCTGGCCGGGGCAGATGTTTGCTGGTGTGGTGGTGGGAGGGAGTCAAACTCCAGCTGCTCTCTACCCTTCCTGCTGTGGAAGTTTATGCCACAGAGTTATTTTTACCAGGAAATCCAGCTGTGGTCAGCCCTCTTCTCCCTCTTCTGGCAGCTGCCCAGCCCTGGGGATGAGGAGCACCACCACCCACTGCTCCACCACCATCAGCACGTGCTGTGCCAACCTCCCTGCTCTCCAGCATCCTCCCGCTCCCCAGCATCCCCCACAGCAGCACCAGCTGCAAAACATCCCATGGTGCAGGGTCATGCCAGTGGCTGCCCCCAGCAACCCTCTCCCCATGCTAGCCCACCATTGCTCCCTGCAGGTCTATGGCAGAGGAAGGGGGGGCTGTCAGGTTTGTTTAGTAAAGTTGATTAAAAAAACTCTCAAAAATAACTGTTGTGAGAAAACTCACTCAACTGGTGTCCCAGGAGAAATGTCTCTGAAGCTCTTCGTGTCTTGCTTGCTCAGGCTTCCCCATCCTCCCCAAGGGTGCACCTGGAGACTGCCCCAGGCTCCAAATTCCCCTCCTCAGGGTTCAGGGTCATATTGAAAGCTCTTACTCTTGAGAACAGGACACTCATCCCTTCCTGGATTCCTTTGCAGAATCATCTCCGAATTTCTTCATTCCTCTTTGGCTCCCACCATGGAAGTTTCCAAAATTTCCCATCCCCAGTTTGCTCTGGCAGCCCCAGACCTGCCCAGCAGTGAGTCCCCTGCCCTTCTACACCCACTTTCCCCTTTTCTCCCCTTGTTCCTCTCCTCTGTAAATCCCACCTGGCTCAAGCTCATCAGGAGCTCTTCCATCTCTGCAGGTTTGGGCAGGGGGTCTGTTCACCCCTTCTCCCAGCATCCTTGCTCTGCTTTGGAACCCCCATCCTGCACCCCCAGCTCTATGCAAGCTGCAGAAAAGTGGGAAGAGCAGCATTACTTCCTGCCCAGGAGGAGCAGTTCAGCTGCCCTCCCTTCCACCACGGAGCTTTTCTGAGCAGAAAGGGCTCCTGCTCGTTCACCACAAGATGCTTCAGGCAGCACCAAATAAAAACTGGTCACCACCAGAGCAATTCCCTGCACAACCACCTGTACAGCCACACTGGGATTCAGCCCCTGGCTGCTGTCAGGAATTAAACCCCAGGCCTGTGAGTCCTTGCCCTGCGGTGCTGCCGTTCCACATTAAATAAGGGGATGAGAGAAATGGAGAGGGATGAGAGCAGGATGGATGTCAGCTCAGGAACATCTGAGGGGAAATGAGAGCTGGAACTCTGTGAGGATCCCAGTTTTTCATCTACTCTCTGTTTCTTTAGATTATATTTCTGTTCTGGGAAAACTTGGGGGGAGGAGGGAGGGAAATGTATCTGAGGCCAAACAAACCATTTTCTTTTGCTAAAAGGGAAGACTTCATCTCTTCCTCAGCATTAGAATAATTTCCATTTCAAAAGCAGGCTGTGATTTTGAAATGAAAATCCAGACTGTCCCATCCCCAAAGGCTGAAGTGGGATGTTTTGACAGACCTTTCTCTCTTTTTTTTTCACCTCTAGGGCCCTTTTGCCTGGAATCAATATATCCCTGCAGCAAGCTCTACATTTGACAGGCAGCAACTTTTCACCAGCTAAACATCCCCTTAAATCTTCATCAGCTGAGGACAAGCTGCAGAGGTACAGAGTCCTTGAGAAGGTTCCCCTGCCCTTGGATGCAGTTTACTCCATCCTAATTCCTCAAGGATGTCGCCTGGCAATCCACACACTCATTAGCACTTAATGCACAGCAAGAGGAGACAATACCTATTCCTCCCACCCAGAATAACCCCCTAATGTTTGAAAATAAACGGCAGAAATATGTACTAGCAGGTGTTACCTCTTCAATGTTGTCTTGTTTGTAGCCAGTCACAAGACAACATTCTCATAACACCAGAGGTAAGCAGATGGCACTTATTAATTTACACCGTAAATATACTCTAATATGTACATTAAGAAGCCGGTTCTGTGGGAGGCAGCTCTACCTGGCTCCCAGGAAACACCACGGCACAAACACTTCGCCTGAGATCAGAGATGGAGGTCCCGTGTCCCTCCTCTGCTTCCCCACGGAGGAGCTGTGTCCCGGGGGGAACACGTGCCGTTTCCTACAGCAGCAGCAAATTTGTTCCAGAGGAACCAGGGCATTAACACCCCCCTTGGAGGCCTATTTCCACAGCTGCCAATCGCTTGCCCCAGGCACCAAACCGGAGAAAATTGCACCCAAAGTTATTAGAGGCAGCAAGACTCCAGGCCCCTCCCCTGCTTTCTCCTGCAAACAGACACAGCTGAAAATTGGTGAGTGTTTGATTTTTTTTTTAATTCTGGAAGAGGCACAAATAAATGGGCAGCAAAGAGAACCCAGCATCTCTGTGGAATCTAAAAGGGGTAGCTTTTGGTTGAAGGTGGTTCTGAGCTGGGGGACCACCAGCCCAGCCTTTCTATGGACACTCTGGCTACAAAACTCAGCCCAGTTCCGAGTTCCTTCTCCATGGGGCAGGAGAAGGAAGGACAGTCCAAGGATTGCAGAGGAGCTTCCAACTCCAACCTGCCAAGAGCATCCAGCCTGCCTGGAAATCAGTCTCTGTGTTGGCTAATGGAGGGACTGACTCCAAAATCCATCTGCCACCCATCCTGTTTGGAGACCTTGCCACTCAGATCCATACCTGGCTTCAGCCCGGGGAGGTGGGGTCCAGGTCCTTCCCTGTGCGTGGCTGGCTTGCAGGATCACAGCAGGATCACACCAGAACGGAGGTGGGCACCTCACACACCCTGCTCCACCTCGCTTCTGGATCCCCTTAATGACTCCTGGAGCAGATGTTGGCTCAGGGCACCCCCAAAACGCGGCAGGGGCTCTGCCAGGCCTCGCAGGGCTGTGGCAGTGCCAGGCACTGGACATGCCTTGGGGAACCCACAAGTGACGCCTCAGGAAGGGAGAGGGTTCTGGAGGGCCCTGGGGAGCTGGGAGCTGAACGCAGCAGGGAACAGCCCGAGACAATAGATGCCTCTGTTCCAAAAATAGCTGGCAATGTGGCCGCTTTCCAAGGAGGAACCCAAATCTGGAGAGCACACGAGGCAGGCAGCAGCTTGTTGGATGCCAGAGCAGCCGGACAGGCACATTTCAGAGAGCCAAACAGGCACCCTGACAAATAGGTAACGTGGCAACCAGGGGCCCGAACGAGCAGGTGGTGAAACTGCACGTCCTGCTGAAAGACACGCCGGGCTTGGAAAGCGGTCATGGGAGGCTGGCAGGGAACCCGCAGGCTGGCAGGGAGCCCGCCTGGCTCCTCCAGAGTGCTCCAACACTCCCTTTCCCCAGAGCAGGACAGAGCAGCCAAGCACTGTGAGCCCGCTCCCACCACGACCTCGTCGTGTTCTGCTCCACTCCCCGCTGCCCTTTGATGGGTTCCTGCAGCGCTTCCAGAAGGGAGGGGTGTGCAATGGTCCGGCTCCCGGAGTTATCCCTCTTATCAGTTTCCCAGGCACTGCACCAGGAGCAGTGCCAGGTGGCAGGGTGGCCGTGTACCTGGCAGGGCACCGAGTGCTCGTGGAGCTGCTGCTTATCTCGCACGGGCTCCAGGCTGGAGGATGCACAGCTCCTGTGCTGGGAGTTGCATCCTTCCCTCGGGGCTGCAACGTGCCCTCAGCTTGGGAGGGATCGTTTCTTGTGCCCCACGACACCAGGATCACTGGGAGACTGAGGAATAGACAGAGTAAAAGTGCTGTCATGGTGTCTGATTTGCTCCAGACATGAGGCTGATATTCCCAAACGGGAGCAAGGAGAGCATCCCAGCTGCCTTACACTGCCACCGTGTTTGAGAGGCTGCCTCTCCCCCTCCCCTCCCAATCTCTCCATCTCCACCACTCAGTGGGTGTTTGGCCACAACCCCCAGCTCACACCTGTGACCCTGGGGACATCCCAACAGGCACCAGCTGTGCACTGGTCAGCACAGTGAAGGGGTTTCTTCCAGGCCATGTCCCCAGTGTCACCTGCCTTCAGCAATCGCTGTGAGTACCAAGGATAAAAAACCAACCAAGGCACGTCAGGAGGTTGTGGTGAAAGGTACATGGTGTCACCTCATCCCTGCGTGATTGAAAATCCACGTGCCATCAGACCTGAGCAAGGCAAACCCCAGACCTGGTGCAGCACCTGCCCACTGACCCCCCTCTCCTGCAGCCACCCCAGTGCTACGATCCACGGGACCTGACTGGTGGGAGAACATCACCCATGCTGCAGAGTCTGCACTGGGGAGAGGAAACTCGCTCCATCTGCCAGGTCTGGGTGATAAGACAATCTCCCTTCATCTCTTATTGCCACTTGCTCCACCCTTTCATTGGGTTTGTTTTTTTTCTGGTTGCACCCAAAGCCTTCGCTCCCCAGGTTGCCCCACGTCACATTGACGTCAGGGAGGCAGCAAGGGGCAGGATAATGGGGCTTCTTTCATAACCTGCCTGCCCTGGGGACACTCATTAATCATGATACGCAGATAACGGCGCAGGAGACCGACTGCCAGCAGGCCCAAGGGAGCCCACACTGGTTTTTCTGCACAGCTGCCCTGCCAGTCCGGGAACAGGGCAAACACATGGAGAAAGGAGGCTGGAAAAGGGCAGGGACCAGGCCAGGGGGGCTCAAGGTGGGTGCACAGGCAGTTTCCATCAGGGACTTTGGTGCAGCAGGGACTGACAGGGCTCAGAACGACCTGGTCTAGTGGAAGGTGACCCTGCCCATGGCAGGGGGTGGAATGAAATGGGCTTTAAGGTCCCTTTCAACCCAAACCATTCCATGATTCTATGGCATTGTTCAGCAGGGTTGCTCCAGTGTTGGCACAAGACTTTCTGCACCCACCCTGGGACAAAAAATTATGGATTTAGCCACAAGCTTCTGAATTCTTATTTATCCACCTCATTCTGCTGGCTCAGTGCTCGGCTGTGGGTATTTGCACGGAGCATCAGCCCCATCAGGAGCACAACAGAGTCATCCCACACTCCCAGGCTGGACACCTCCTTCTCCTTCGTGCCTGCTCCTCGCTGGAAAACAAGGATTACCTTGGCTGCTGGATTTCTCTTGCTCAAGGAGGGTTAGTTGCCATCACTCCTGGCATGGCTTTATGTTAAGTGCTGGCCCAAGCCTGCTTTTGGGAAGAGGGCATAAATTTAGGGCTCATTTTGAGCCACAACACTCATTTTCAGACTTTGATCCCTCCCTGTGTAATGAAAACCCATTTCTTGTCTTGGAGGAGTCTGTTGTAGACAGAAGAGACCTGTGTGGTTTGCACATGGAAAAGAATTACTATGAGACGCTTCTCAAAACATTTTTTTTATTGATGTGCTCCCAGTCTCCTGTTTGCTGGTGGGTAATTAAATCAATTAACAAGCATCTGTTTATTTATTTCCCTCATTTATGGATGTAAGCAGTTTGCAACAAGGGCCTGTTGTATCTTGCCTGCCAATACATGAATATTCAGGCAATCTCTCGACTCTATCTATGGACCTGCCTCCTCCACCTCCAGGAACCCAGGCATGAGCTCCAGGGTGGGCAGGGATGGGACAGGCTGTGCCTTGGCTGGATGGGGCTTGGAGCAACCTGGTCTAGTGGAAGGTGTCCCTGCCCAAGGCCAGGCCTTGGAATGAGATGAGCTTTGAGGTCCCTTCCAACCCGAGCCATGCAGTGACACTTTGATTCTAAGTTCCCTCCTAATCGGCATTTTGGCAAAGCCCCTCAGACGCTTTCTAAGCCCTTTTGGGGTTGTTTTTGTGTCCCTCCTGAAGACCAAGGCTTCAGCATCCCTCAGAAAGCCAGGCTTTGGTTGCAGGGCAGCCTGTGGAAGGTGGAAAGTAGCACTCACCTCAGCCCATGGCAAGATGGTCTGATTTAACACATCAGCCCAACCATGGAATCACAGAATACCCTGAACTGGAACGGACCCACAAGGGCCATCCAGTCCAACTCCTGGCCCTGCCCAGGAGACCCCAGCAATCCCACCCTGTCCCTGAGGGTGTTGTCCAAACCCTCCTGGAGCTCAGGTCCCTTGGGGATCATGTGGGGCATCCTGGTGCATCTCCACTGAGCCCGCTGACCCTCCTGGGGGTCTCCCCAGAATCTTTTTGGGGTCACCCAAAACTCAGAGCACTTTGGAGTCACCAGAGCACCCCGGACACCACTCTGTCCCCCCTCCTTTGTGAAGCAAGCTCCGTGTGCCCGGAGCCAAAGGCTGCCAACCTGGCAAGTGCCATTCCCACGTGGACGAAATAACTCCCAGTGGTGCCTTCAAAGAGCTATTTAATCACAGGGGAGCACAATTAAGGAGGCCTAGGAGCAAGAGAAAAAGGGATTAGCAGTATCTGGGAAGAGCATTCATCAGAGGGAGCAGTTTGCAGGGGCACATCTGCTGCTGACTCCTCTCTTGCAGCCGCACCGGTTTAGTTGCCGTGTCAGCAGGATGGGTGTTTACTCCCTTTCAGAGCCGTCAGGCAACTCGGATGCCGAAACCCTGTAACGCTGAGCACCCTTGTGTTCCAGAAGGAGGGGGTGGGGAAGGATGCTTGGAGAGGAGGGAAGTGCCAGAGCAGATCAGACTGGCCTTGCATCCCCTGCTTTGCATCCCTGGTGTGAGATGCCATCAGCAGCTCAGAGGAGGCTGCAAGAAAGCAGCTGTGGGGCTCCCTGCCTGCCCTGTATTCCATGCTTGGGAGAAGGGAGGCTGAGACTCCTAAGGAGCCTTTCAAAATTCCTTGGGTTTGGTAAATTAATTAGTTTAAATGAGCAATTAGAGCTCAATTTAGCACTATCTCAGTGCAGCATCCGCTGGATTGGCTTCACTTTCCCCTGTCCCGCTCTTCAAACAAGAGTTTTGGTGTCTTATAGCGAAAAAACATCGGGTCTGGCAATGCCAGAATCGGGGATGGAGGGGCTGCATGCCGAGAAAACATGGGGGATGGTGGGTGAGGGAGGGTATGTCATCTCCAGGGTGTGGGGAGCACCAGGGAGCTGCAGATTTGGCCAAATCCTGCTATTTTTGGCTGAAGATCTCCAGGGTGGCTGGACCTGGCTGGTCCTTGCTTCCAGCCAGGATACCCCTGCAACACAGATCCAGGGAGAGAATAAAAAGTTTTAGTTTCTGTCTTAAATGCTGGAGAGCATCCCAAATTGGGTGGGGTCTGGCTTGAAAAGTTAATAATAAACTGCCCCTTGATAGGTTTTGGTGTTTGGCCTCTTCCAGTGCTTCGTTTTGGATGTGAGATTTTGGGGGCTGTGGTGGGGGGACAAGGAGTTACCAACATGAGGACAGGGGCAGTGAACAGCAGAGTTAGGAAAAGCATAAACACCCAGGACACAGGGGAGGAGGGAAATTTCTTCCAGCCACTTTTCTCCCAGAGAAATCACCCTCAGGTAGTGGCTGCCCAATCCCTGGAAGTGTCCAAGGCCAGGTTGGACAGGTCTTGGAGCAACCTGGGCTAGTGGAAGGTGTCCCTGCCCGGGGGGGTTGGTCTGGGACGAGCTTTAAGGACCCTCCCAACCCAAACCATTGTGGGATTCCAGGATTCTGTGATACATGCATCCTCTGAGCCCTCATTTAATTCTTTTTAGAGTCTCTGGGAGGCACCAGTGAAGACATTATTTTCCTGGGCAAATGAAATCATTTGCTTTTCCCCATGGAAATTATTTCTATTCTGCACCTTTTCCTTAATCCCACACAATTTGAGAGACGGTTGATTTATAGATTTTGGAGGCTCTCTTTTTTTCCCCACTGCTGCCAGAAATGAAATGGATCATGTAGTAGTTTAAATCCCTCACTGGATGAGGTATCAGGGTGTGTGCTGAGCACTCCCCATGTCCCCCATGGACAGGGCATGTGGGGACGAGGGTGGCAGAGGATTTTAAACAGCATCCGTGGCTCCAGAGGACAAGAGAAATTCCACTGCTTTGTGAAGTGGCTCCTGGATGTGAGGACACCCCGGGGATTGCCCTCCTGAAAAGCACTGAGGGCATTTTTGGGGTGTGCAAATGAAGTCTCTGGAGGCAGAGTGCCAGGGGGAGGGCTCACACTCACTGCTGTCAGTGGCACTGCTGAAGCAGAGGCGGGTTTGTCCCACAGCTCCTGGCTTTTGTAGGGACTTTTCTGCTGCCTGCAGGTCGAGCTGGGGGTGCTGAGGATGGGTGACCCCTGGCAGGGAGAGCCACACTGGCAGGGGGGATGTGGGGAGCTCTGCAACCCACCCCTCTGCATGGGGGGGAAGAGCATCCCTGGCAGGAATCCTCCTGGGATCAGCAGGGGTAACAGCACCACAGGCTGAAACCTTGTCAAGGGCAAAGTTTGGTGTCAGGGAAGCTGGGAAGAGTCCCAGGCCCTAGGAAAGGAGAGAGGGGATGCTGTTTCCTCATGCTGACAGCCTCTGGGAGCTGGGCTATGCTTCCTGTGGCTTTGGGATCAGAGGACACAGTGAGTGTCATCAGAGGGCTGACAAGGGATTAAAATTATTATTATTGTTATTGCTATTATTATTATTCCCCCCTCTTTTTCTTTATACATGACAAGCTAGGTGGAAGATATGGAGGAGACATATTCTGGCCACAGAAAGGGGCACCTGATCCAAATTCCAGGGAGAAGAAGGAAAAAATGGGAAGTGAGAGAAGTAATTGGTGCACAGGAGAATGAAAGACAAAGAGTGAGCAAAGGGATCACTCTGCAGGGATGAGTGGGTTTGGAGGGTCTTTATAACCCAGCCCAAGTAGGGTCCCACTCACAGTCTTGTTACCATTAATTATTACCTCCACCTAATCTCTAATTCTCCTAATTTACCTATTTTTCCTCTCCCAAGCCCTTTCTAGGCCCTTGTGTGCTGCACATGGAGCCAACAAGGATGGCAGGAGCTCTAAAGGCAGGATGCAGCAAGGCTGAGGCCTTTGGAAAACACAGAGAGAGGGGGAGGTAGTGACACCCCATCATTGCCTCCCTGCCAAACCCCCTCCCTGGAGGAGCAGAACTGTGTCGTGGAGTTTGTTTGGAGAGAAAAAACCAAAACCAACCAATGAAAACAAACAAAAAATCCTGATCCCTCAGAGAAAACAAATGGAAAAAACCCCAACAAATTCCCCCTATAAAAAAACAAGAAAACCCACCAAAAAATTCTGAAATCCTCAAAAAAACCCCCAAACTAAAAAACAAAAGAACCCCCCCAAAAAACAACCTTCCCAAGAAAAAGTCCAAAAATCCCCCAAAACAAACAACAAAAAAACCCCTCAACCTCCCCAGACAAACCCAAAATAACCCCAAAAACTCAACCTCCCCAAGCCCAAAAAAGCTACCCCGGAATAACAAAACAAAACAGAAAAAATACCCAAAAAACCCTAAAGCCAACCAACAAAAAAACCCCCTTCCCATAGTGCCCTGGGTTTTAGGGTGGGCTGAAAGCCAGCTGGGTTACAATCCTACTGAAAGCTCAGCCTGCTGCTTCCTCACCTCCTGACATGGCTTTGGTTCAGGCAGAAGGGCTGATCAAACAACCCACATTCCCATGGGGGCAGTAGGAACCTTTCTGAGCTGGTGAAAACCTTATGGGGATGGTGGAAACCTTATGGGGATGGTGGAGACCTTTTGGAGATGGTGGAAACCTTGGCTGCTTCATAGTCTGTGGGCAGATCTGATCTTAATTCATTCCCCACCCTGCTCTTCCCATGGGTCTTCTCCAGGGGTTTTCTCATGAATTGGGAAGGGGAATGAAGCCATGACAAACCCAGATTTTAAGGCACCCAAGAGACTCCTGGTCTCACTCCCAGGCTGACTTGTCTGAATTTGTTCCTCCAAAAACTTCTTCCCAGAATCCCAGAATGGTTTGGGTTGGAAGGGACCTTAAAGCTCAGCTCATTCCAACGCCCTGCCATGGAGAGGGACACCTTCCACCAGAACAGGTGGAGTGTGCCACTGCCATGGTCCTTCCTCACACAGATCACTGCCCATGGCTGAGGGATGGATTAGCCACCACTCAGGGGGAAAGGAAAAACCTCCCAGGATTGCATCTGGAGCGGGCAAGGAACACAGTGGAGAGATTACAATGAGCCCATAAATCAATTTGGGGAAAGCACGGAGCATAAACACCCAGAGGGTCACTGAACACACAGGGAAGTGGACATATAAGCACAGGCAGGAGGTTTAATAAATACACATTCCTGGGGAAACTCCACCTCTGGCACCAGCAGGGGGTTTATCCAGCTGGGCATGGAGGAGGGACAGATCCTGGCCCCACCTGCCTGGCAGTGGGTACAGCCGAGGTGGGATGCTGGCTGATGTGACAGGGAATGTCTGTCCCTTCCTGGGTATCCCAGCGGGAATGGCTGCGTGACACCCAACCCTGCAGGAAGTTGTCATGGCAGGGAAGTGGCTCCAAAGACCATTGGAAGGTGCAATTGTAAGGGAAATCCAGGGCCACTGACCCTGGGGGGAGCACAGTGAATGCCACGGAGCAGCTCTGCCCTCAGCCCTTGGGTGGGTGGTCTTTGCCTGGCTGTCTGACAAGGCCACTCCAAAGGGCAGCCTGAGGGACAGGACTTCTGCTTGAAGTCCTTCGGGTCCAGCCACTGGGCACTGAGGTTCACCAAAGGAGAAGCTGTGGCTGCCCCATCCCTGGAAGTGTCCAAGGCCAGGCTGGACGGGGCTTGGAGCAACCTGGGCTAGTGGAAGGTGTCCCTGCCCATGGCAGGGGGTGGGACTGGATGAGCTTTAAGGTCCCTTCCCACCCAAACCATTCCCTGATTCCATGTGCAAGCATGCTTTTTCATGGCTGTGCCCACTCCAATCCTTCACCTCGTGCTGGATTGAAACCAAAGTGGCATTAAAATGATTGCCCTGACCCTCCCTCCCAGCTGCAAGCTGCATTTTCTGGGCCAGAAATATCTGACAACCCATTCCCTGAAGGATGTAAGGAGATCTTCAAATTTGATGTGGCAGCCTTTCCTTCCTCCATTACAGGCAGCATTTCCTTAGGGATGAGCCCTTTATTTCTGCCCTCAGCCAGAGGATGCTCCACCAGTGTGGAGACAGGCTTCAGCTCCAGAGGGTCCAGGATGGATTCCACTGTACAGGCAGCAGCAAAGCCAGCATTTGACTCCATCCCACTGCCTCTTATATCCCTGACTCTTCAAAATCCCCCAGTCCTCACGCTCACCTTGCAGGGGTGGCTGAGGAGCCAGGCAAGAGCAGAGGGTGAACTCCAGCCCCCGGTGTCCGCAGAGGCAGCTCTTCCCCCACAGCTTTCTGCTTGCTTAAGCAATGCTTCTGCTATTAAATTCAAAAAAAGCAATAACATCCCCAGCAATAGATGCCACTCACGATAGCTGAGGGAACAGATAAGACTCCCAGAGATGTGTTATTCCTGTTCAAAGCCTTGGTCACAGTGACCTCCACGGACACTTCAAACTCAAGCTGTTTTAATAGTTGTTTTTTATTTGTTTGTTGTAGCATTTTTAAAAGGAACTTTCAGAGGCTCTAAGCCCTGCTGAGTATCTGCTGTTCTCTAGTTTTCTTATTCATTTAATGAGGCAAAGACTAGTTAATTAAAAAAAAAGATCTCCATCTCCCAGCTGACAGATCGCCCTTGGCTTGAGCGATTGTGCTCCCCACCCTTCTCCTCCCTCTTCCCAGGAGGTGGCAAACAGCCCCCTGAGGGATGTGTTTGTACCTTACAGGGATCCAGTAAATAAAAACATATTAAAAAAAATAATGAAACAGAGTCAGTTTACTTCCCATGGAGCCCCAAAACCTGGGCACGTTACTGCTTTGGGGTGCAGCACGGTCCTGCAGCACCCCTGGGCTGCATCCCTGGGCCAGCCCTGGAGATGAAATCTGCACCTTTCCCACCGCTTCCAGTGAGGTGCCCATCACCCAGCAAGAGATGGATGGAGCTCCAGACCCCAACCCTGCCCCACAAACCCCTTCTTCAAGCTCCTGAAGCGTGGATAGGAGTAAAACGTGGTTTTCCTAATACAGGCTTCTTCCTTCCCACAGGGACCCTGTGATGGCAAGACCTGTTTGGCACCTCCCAGCCAGGACAAGCCCTGGTTGTCACAGCCTGTCCCCTGGAAGGGCAGAGACCAGAATAGCAAAAACCAGGCAGACTGAGCACCGGCATCCCAGCTGGAGAGAGAGGGGATGGGTGATCTCACGGGGCCCCATATGGAAAAGCTTCCTATCCCTGTCCCCACACCATTTTTAACGCAGAAATGCTGCTTCCAAAGCAGCATCCACACACGGCTTCATCCCAAACCCCTCCGTGTAATTACAGATCCACGGTTTCTTCTGGGCTTCCACTTATTTAATCATCCCTTCTCATCTGCCTTTAATACCCTGAGCTCTGTCAGAGGGCAAAAAAACACAGCCTTCACATCCAGAAGGACAAGAGTTCCCTGCAACAGCTGCTATATTTAACAGAAAAAATACACTGGGTTGCCATGGCAACCCGGGGTTCTAAAAATAGAAATGCCATCTCCAGCAGGCCGAGAGCACAGGCAGCGCTGACGGGAGCTGCTTTCATGGAGCGCTGGGAAATGGAAGTCAACTTTTACTCCTTGCTGGGGTTGGCACCGAGCAAATCGTGCAAAAACCACACGATCCTCTGCTGATTAAAACCTCGACCCAGTGCAAAGGATCCCCACTTCCCTCAGCTCAAACACTGACCCAGGAACCTCAGGATCAAAAGGTTGCTTGGAGGGTGGGAGGGAACTGGTCCAGCCGAGCAGTGATGAAGGGATGGAGATGGTGCTGGATGCAGTTGTTTCTCCTCCTGGCACTGCCACGCTGAGGATCAGAGCATCCAAGTCCCCGTGGCTCTGGCACCAGGGCATCAGGGTCACCCCCTGCAGCAGATCTGTGGGGCAAGGCTGGGTTTTGGTAAGCTCAGAGGAGCCCCCAGCCTTGCCTCGCTGGCTTTAAAACACTACAGCGCGGGTATCAGAGCCCTGAGGGAGATAACACAGGTTTCCAAATGGCCTTTTCCCCCCTCCACCAACAAAACCAGTTTTCTGGGCATTAAATCAGGAGCCTTCTCCTTTTTCACTTACATGCAGACCCAGCCCAGCCCAGCCCTGTTACCAAAACACACCCCGAGCTTCCTACAGCAAGAGCCAGCTGAGCATCCTCCGGAACCTGATTAGCAAGGCTGAGTAGTCACAGACTGCTTAGGAACAGCAGTTGCTTCCCACTGCACTCCAGGTCTCCAGCCATCTCACTAATTCTCCTTGACATTTCTTGCTCCGAGTGGAACGTGTGCCTCGCCAGATTGCAACCCCGCAGAGCTGCTTCCAAGCCCCGTTTCCCGGGATGGGAGGATCAGAGTCCCCTCTCTGAGCTCTCCCCGTGCAGCACTGGCTTCCAGGAATCCTCATGCATGCTGCTGGAGCGCTGGGTACCTCCTGGATGAGGCTTGACTCCTGCACTGCTCCTTAGAGGGAGCCTTTGGAGAGGGAGGAAGGGCTCTTGAAGAGGAAAATACTTCACATTGTTGTGGCAGCGTGTGTGAGTGCTCATTCTTTTTTCCCACTTCAATAAACACACATTGCCAGAGCTGACACAGAGTGTGCTCTGCCTCAGTCTCCTGCTACTCTTGCATTTCATAGGATCTTCCCACTGGGATATTTGGAGTTTTCTCAGTAAGTCTCAAAGCAGGATGAACTGGACACATTTAGGTACCTGCACAGAAAAGGACAAATTCACTGTCCAAGGACCAGAGGACTCATACATTCTGAAACCAGTAAATAATTGACTGCAGGTTGAAGTGGCATTGAAGACCATGTCACTGGACCTAAAACTTGAGTAAAACAATCCCTTCTCTCTGCACACTTGAGTACCAGACCTTGCTTAATGCATGAACCCACCTGCAGTAGGGCCAAGGGGGTGAATTCCAGCGAGCAGTGGGGGCTCTCTTGACTCATTGCATATCCCATGGTGGGAGATGGACACTCACAGTGGACACAGGGACATTGCCTCCCCCTTGGCTCGTGCCAAGGGAACACCTCTCCCTCCATCTCCTGTATCTCTGGGTTTGCTAAACACACTGACACGGCACAAGTGATGCCACAACCCACCCTGTGACCCAAAGCTGGACATGATGGAAACACTTAGTGGGTCACTGAGCTGGGAAGTGCCCAGTGTTACTGTGCTGTAAACATCACTCTTGCCACACAGGCTCACCCAGCTGGGGCTGCAGGCACATCCAGCTCGACGGGAGCCTGGCTGGAGGAAGCTGGAGCTGGGAAGAGCAGGAGAGCATCGACATGGGCTTGGCAGGGGGGGAAGGGACCTTGCTCAAGGACTTCAGGGTTTGTTTGCTTCATCCCTCTTCATCCTGACCCAGTTCCTGGCCAATCCCAACTTGCCATGAGCTCATTGCAGAGAGGATATAAACACTGGATGTTCCTCTGGCTCCCTCCACCACCTGTGATGTCCCGCTACAATTCCTGCTCAGCATCTTTCTGCAGCCTCCCTGGGTCTCTGGAAGCAGAGCACACTTGTCCTCCTCTATTTTATCTCAGGTCTGGCCCACTTTTCCACCTGCCCTGCCTCCCTTTCCCCCTTGCAGTGCCCAGAATCCCAAGGAATGGTGTTTCTGCAGCTGTATCAGCAGCACAGCAGCACCTCCTTGTCACTGACAAGGGCAGTAAATCCGCGGCACTTAAAGCTCACAAATAAATCCACACCTTTGCAGTGTGTGAAGGGAAAGGCTTTAACAGTGAATATTCTCCCAGACTGGCCAAATGGAAACAGGCATGGATGAGATTTAACCTGAATGCCCTGGTGTGATGGCAGGGGGTCCCGCTCTTCTGGCTGAGCTGGACTGAGAGGATGAAGGAGGGGATGCTGCTGGGGCTGGTGCTTTTAGAGCAGGGCAGGGAGTTAAGTGCACAGAGCCTGTTATTGCTAATGGTGTTTGTGTTCAGAGCTCCCCAGGCGTTGCTTTTGAAGCTGCTGTGCCCAGGCTGTTAACCCAGGCTCACCTGCTGTTTGGCTTTTGGGACTCGGATGCAAAACCTCCCCGTGTGTGGATGTGCAGGGCACGGCAGGGAGCACTTGCTGCAAGTGCTGCGATTTGCCTCCCCTGCTCCTGCCTTTCAGCTGCTCCAGAGGAAAAGGAGGCTGTGCAACAGCATCTCAGGATGGCTGGGCAAGCAGGAATGGTCCAGCCTGCTGTCCTCACCCAAATCTCACTGATGCCATGGGAAAGCCCTTTTTTACAAGGGCCTGAAGTGACAGGACAAGGGGGAATGGCTTCCCACTGCCAGAGGGGTTAGATGGGATATTGGGAAGGAATTCTTTAGTGTGAGGGTGGGGAGGCCCTGGCACAGGTTGCCCAGAGAAACTGTGGCTGCCCCATCCCTGGAAGTGTCCAAGGCCAGGTTGGACGGGGCTTGGAGCAGCCTGGGCTGGTGGAAGGTGTCCCTGCCCATGGCAGGGGGTGGAATGAGATGATCTTTGTGATCCCTTCAAACACAAACCAGTCTGTGATTCTATGATTATATGAAAGGGAATGTGTGGTGATGCTGAGAGGCCTGATGGGTGAAAATGAGAGCCCCTAAGAGGGACTTCAGCTCAATCTCCAACCCTTCATCCCTGCTCCAGTGACCCCCTCCATCAGCCCACCCAAACAGCAGTTCACAGCCAGGTCCCTGTGGGAACTGGGGACACTCAGCACCCCACAGGGCAGCACCAAAAGTATCATGGACAAAGCTGCAGGTCCTTTGGGGTCCCATCTTATCAGTGGCCAGTGCACTAGTGAGCCATGCCTTCATGCTGGAAGTAGATGGAATTCCTTATCCTGACTTCTGTGAAAGAGGAAAGCCCTGTTCCTCTGCTGGGGGGGCACTCCAGCATCCTCTCCCGGGACCTGCTTCTCCTGGGACCTGTCTCAAAAGGGATGAGCTGAAGATGATGGATTCCATGAGGGCATCCTTCCCTGCCCAGGAGGGTTTCCATCACCCAGTAGTGCCAGACCACATGCAGATGGAACAGCAACCTGCCTGTACAGACTCACCCACGCGGTGCTCACAGTCGGGCGGGGGCTTTCTCAAGGAAACAGGGCTCCTGACAGCACTGTCCCAGCCTCAACCTGCTGACAGCAACCACAGGAATGCAACAACAGCCCTGCACAAGCCCACACACACTGATAAAGCACTTGGCTGACACGTGGACTGTGCAGCAGTCGTGCTCTGGAAGTCAAACATGAGGGAGATCACGAAAAGTACTCAAGATTTACAGGGATGAGCAGAATAAACAGAATAAGCTGCTTAATTTTGATGTGCATCTGGACAGATTCACCTCAAAGGCTTAGCTGGGACCCCTGGAAGGAACTCTGCTGGCAGCAAACTCCCAGCCCCCAAAAATACAGGACACAGCCCAGAATAGCAAGGGTACCAGCACATCCAGGCAATGCCTCCAAACAGGAGGTTAGACAGCTTATCCCAGAAACCTGCATCCCAGGATGTCACCCCATCACAAATTCTCACCTTCCCCCCGATTTCATGCCACCAAGCTGGCTCAGGTTTGTGCCCTGTCCTTGCAGACACCCCTGATCTCACGTGCCCAGCTCTGGCAGGATAAAACTGAGAAAAATCCCAGCAGGGCACGTGTTCTGTTAGGAATCTATGGAAAACCCACATTACAAGCTAAAGGTTACCTTGGGTACATCCAACCTGCTGGAAATTATGTGATGTGGCTCCACTGCTGTCCCAAATCATAGAACCACAGAATGGTTTGGATTGGGAAGGACCTCAAAGCTCATCCCATCCCACCCCCTGCCATGGGCAGGGACACCTTCCACTAGCCCAGGTTGCTCCAAGCCCCGTCCAACCTGGCCTTGGACACGACAGCCACAGATTCTCTGGGCAACGTGTGCCAGGGCCCCCCCCACCCCCTCCCAGTGCCTTTTCCAGCCTGTTCTTGAACAAAACCTGATATAACCAGCCTGAATTTTGCCTCAGGATTCATTTCTTTGCTCCAAGTTCAGCTGGGTCTATATCCAGGAGCCAGGAATTAAGTAGCATGGCTATTCCAAAGTAAATTGCTCTACAATTGCTTTTCCATAGCAAGATGGTTGTTTTCTTAGGGCAAATCACTTTTATCCTTGAGGAAAGTGTCAGCAGGAGGAATAGCCAGGGAAAACCTGGCTTGCTGCTATTCTGGAGCTATTATCAGGTAAAAGAGGCCAGTGAGTTTCCTCTTACAGCATTTGTGGCCAAGCTGGCAAAAAGGAATGATCCAGCTGAGGATGGGGTTCCCTATAAATTCCCTCACTTTGGGACCAGGGTGTGGGGACAACACTCTGTCTCCAAACCAAAAGGGCACAAGAAAACATGGAGCTGCTCCAGCCAGGAAGAAATGTCTGTAATTAATGTAGTGGGAAAATTACACGTTTCTACAGCCCCCCCAAACACAACAGCAGACATCCATTTCCTGCAGGGCTGTGGATGTTTGCCAGCCCACAAAATAAATCACAAAACCACAAAGCCAACAAGGAGGAAAAGAAAGGGGAATTATCACATAGGATGCAGCAGCCTTTTGTACCAGGAAAATCACCACTGTCTCCACCAGACGTCTATTGTTTATCAATAATATTCCCCATTAATGGTGGAGACCCACCATTCGGGTCTCCAGCAGAACAGTGGAGGTCTCCTTGGATTTTCCAAGCTCCAAAGGCACAACCAAGGGGTATTTTGGGAGATGCCCTGACCTGCTCCTGAGGCATTCATGGGACCAGCCCCCAAAAAACCCCACGGCAAACCTGATATTTAATAGAGACTTTGGCACGGGTAAAAAAATGGAATAAACCCAAAGTTCCCTACTTTCCTCCAGGAAGAGGGTGTCTGGAGTGCCGGGATGGAGCACTCAATGGTCTGGCAGCACCTCTGGAGGGACTGTGTCCAGTGATGCTGGAGATTAAAACTAAGAGAACAAACAGTGTCAGTGAGGACTCTCAGTCCTACTCCCACACATCCTCCCTCCCCTCGCCTTTCCCTGCGGAGGTTTAATGGCACGAGCTCCCACTTCACAGCCCATGGAGTCAATGAGAGCCTCTCCATTGACTGCCAGCTGCCAGCACCGGGATTGTGACACTGCTTTTATGACTTCCCCCGTGGCTTGTGAAGCTGGGCTTTATCAGCAACAGGAGACTGCAGGAGAAGGTCCGCTAGTGGGTTTCAGAAGGGCAGTTCCTGTTTTCCTCTTTGCCCAGGGCTGTGTTAAATGAATTACGGGTGTGCTCCATACTTCCCAGAATATACTTTGGCTGCAGCAACCCTGGCAAATGCATGAGCACTCCCAAGGGTTTTTGTTTTTCCTTTTCCATGTGCCATGGGGTGAGTGCTGCTGGCCACATTCCTGGTGGAAGCCACACTGGGGCACCTTGAGGCTCTGCCTGGAGGGGTCTCTGTGCCAGGACCTGGTGCCTGATCTGAGGGGTCCTTGATGGCACAGAGTGAGTCATGGGCTGACCAGTGTCCTCAGAGCAGGACCTGCTTTTGTGCCAGATCCACGGGAGGCTCCCCAAAATGCTTTGCTGAAGCAAACTGTGAGTTAAAGTGCTTAAGGGGACATCCAAACCCACCCTCTGCTGCTCACACAGAATCTTCTCCACACCACAGGTACACTGAAGTGTGGCCTCTGGGGTCAGAAGGGACCCTAAAGCTCATCCAATCTCACCCCCTGCCATGGGCAGGGACACCTTCCACTAGCCCAGGTTGCTCCAAGCCCTGCCCAACCTGGAGGCTTTGGCTGATGTTGGTTTATCTCACTGAACACCCTCATTTTGCTGCCTTTCCACCAAACCTCCGTCAGAACCAGACATCCCACGACCTGGAACAGCCATGTTTAAATTCCTTCCCTACCCCAGGACTGCCGACCCCAAATCCTCACACCTCTTGCTCTTACCCTGCAGTGGGCAAACAAACAGAGCTGCACTTAGAAATGTAAGGAAAAGAGTAAAATGCTTCCCCACACATCAGGCACTTCAGCTTTTCCTTTGTTTCCTTGGTCAGATTTAAAAAAAAAAAAAAAAAAAAAGGAAAGAAAAATTGTATTTATTAACACACACTCAACAGTGAAACACTTGTTCACTTGTTTAGGAGAAAACCATGTTTCTGTCACTGATTATTGGCTGTTATTCCAGAGGCAGGGAGAACAGCAGCCCTTAAATGCCTGCCCGTTCCCCAGTGATTTGTGCTTTTGTGTTTTGAACGACGTTCCCAATTCTGATAAAGGTATTAGTGTATTTCTCGGGCTGCATAACAAGTTATTAAATGCAAAGCCCTCTATTTATGCACTTCAGCGCTGAGAACTTCAAGGCAAAACACTCAGGACATCCAAATTCTCAGGGTCCCCACAGCAGCTCCCTCTGCTCTGCGCAGACCAAGTCCCCAGACTACTTGGCTGTGTCTCTGGGGGGCACGTTTCAGGGATTAGGGCAGGGATAGGTGTCTCCTGGACATTTGCACAGCACTTTGCTCAAAGCGGTGGCTCCAGGCAACATCCTCTGAGCTGGGCCCATGGCAAGCTCCCTCTTGAGCTCATTATGACTAAGTGGCACACAGGAACCGATAAGCACACTCAGGATAAACACATCTGGAAGCTACAAAGAAATGCTTATTAGGACGCTTTTTTTAGGGCAAAAATGGAGCAAAGCTGAAATACAGGGAGCACGGGTTAGAGTTTTCACGCGGGGAGGGGGAGGGACGGGAAAGCTGCCCTCAAACCAGAGCTGCTTTGGCTTTTTTCAAACAGCAGATTCATCCTTTTTTCTTTGTGTTTCCATCTGCTTTTAACCAAAGGAATCACAGAACTGTTAAGGTTGGAAAAGACCTCCGAGGTCATCAAGTCCAGCTGTTCACCCAACACCTCTGTGTTCCCCACCAACCCGAGTCCCCAGGCCTCACATCCACACGCCTCTGGAACACTTCCAGGCATGGGGACTCCACCACTGCCCTGGGCAGCCCCTTCCAGGGCCTGACCGCCCTTTCAGTGGAGGAATTTTCCCAATATTCCATCTAAACCTCTGCTGGTGCAACTCAAGGCCGTTCCCTCTCCTCCTGTCCTTGTTCCCTGGGAGCAGAGCCCGACCCCCCCATCTCCCCCCTGCTATCAGGGAGTTGCAGAGCCAGAAGGTCCCCCCTGAGCCTCCTTTTCTCCAGGCTGAGCCCCCTCAGTTCCCTCAGCCATTCCTTGTACTCCAAACCAGTTCCATTCCATTCCCTGGACACTCATCCCAGGTGGAACACGGGCAAAGGAACTGCAGTGCCCCAGGGTGGTGCTTTTCCCCTTCACTCCTACAAAGGGGAAGAAAAAAAAACCTACAAAAAATTGATTTAGTCTAAGCCTAAAAGAAAAGTTCCTATTCCTGAGCTGGATTTCAAAAACAAGGTCTTGGTTTGACCCGAAATGTTTAATTTGATTTAAAGCTTTTGCTTTGCTTTGCGTTTCTTGGATACCTTAAGGAAATTTAATATTTAAAAATAGTTTCGCTTCTGGGGGGTTTTTTGTTTCTTTATTTGTTTTTTTTACAGCTGCCTATAGTTTGTTTCCTTTTTTCTCTTTTTTTTTTTTTTTAAAGTATCAGGCAGATCACAACCCTGGGCACAGCAAACAAAAAGCCATGGGGCATTGTCCTACGTGTCTCCCATTTGACAGCACCAGGAATTCTAACACAGCAGGAATTCTCTGGGAGACCTGGACTGTGCAGCCACAACACCCCACCCAGAGGGTAGAGACAAGACTGGTTTTTGGGAAGAAGTCTGTGCATTAGTGGCTGTATTTCACCTCCCACCCTGCATTTTGTTTTCAAGCCCTTCCAGCATCCCAGACATAAGCTCATCACTTTCCCACCATTACCTGTCCATCATTACTAAGAAATAGCTGTGTGACTGTATCTACCTGTAGCTCCAGCTGACAGGAGGGGTTTACTGTGCTTGGGTTTAAGAACACTTTAAAAGGGCTCAGAGCCCATCATTCATCCATTTCCTACGGTCACAGAATCACTGAAGTTGGGAAAGACCTCCAAGATCACCAAGTCCAACCTTCGACTGAAAAGGTGCATGTCCCTGTATGCTCCCGAGAACTGAAATTTCCCTTCATTCGAGACTCCTCTAATCATCCCTAATAAAACAAAAAACACACTTCTATCCTCCTTAGTAGCCTGCTCACGTATTTTTCCAGGCCTCCTGGTTCCTCCTGCTCTCAGTGACTCAACACAAAAGCTTCAGCACGTTCCAAGAGCAGGCTCTGCTCACTGGAATTTTTAGCCTCTGTCTGACACATGGCTTTTGGGGGCAGAGGATTTAGCCTGTTGTGTCTGAGACCATTGCCCTAAATACTTCCTACTCCTCTCCATTTTCCCAGACATTATATGGTCTCAGAGGGCATTTCACATTCCCTCCAACTTCGCTGCAGTAGAGCCTAAAATTTGCGTTGCCTCTTCCAGAGCCTAATAAAGCCTCATGAGAACAACAGCTTTTTGTGTGCTGTTACTCTCTGTATCTGAAGGATACTCCTGAACTTTAGCCTGACTTTTGCTTCTGGCTCATCTCCTAGGACTTTGATCCAAGAAACCCTCTCGACATGTTCCACTTGCTCAGCTGGGGAATTCAGCACTGCGGTATCTTGCATTGCAGATTATTTTTAGGGATGATCAAATCGAGACAGATAAAAATAAGGAAGGAGCTGGATCTTTGCTGGAGCTGACTCCAAAATGCTGTGACTTTCCAGCACTTGGCCTCATGGCCAGAGTGGAATTCCTGATCCAAGAGCACACCTTCCTGAAGCAGCAGGTGAACAGGTCAAGGGCACACCAACAGACCCAAAGGGTTCAGTCCTGCTGCCGGGGGCACCACAGTTAGAGACAAAAAGGAGAGGTCACCAGAGATAAACACAGACATCTGCATGCAAAAGTACGCAAATCACACCCAAATTGCATTTCAAAGTCAAGGAAACATCATCCGTGGCTGTGAAGCACATCCTGAGCAACAATGGCCAGCAAGGCTGGGGATGTGCTGCTGAATTTCACTGAAGCCCTTTCATAAATGACTATCAGATCTTTCATAAACTCAGCTGGGCTGTGCAACCACAGCCCTCATCATGTGGCTCTTTACTGGAAAGAAAAGAAGAGCAGAAAGAAACCAGTGAGACACCTCTCTGTGTCATATGCCAAGACTCCAGAAAACTGTTTGGGGGGAAATTCCAGAGCAGTGTGAGGTAAAAATGTGAAGGACAAAAACTGGGATTTTTTTCGCTGTTGTGAAGAAACAGACTTTGCTCTCAACTGGTCGGTCTCAACTTGCCTGGGGAAAGAAAGTAAAACAAACCACCACTGAAGGATGACTAGTCTAAACTAGTCACTTAAAGGTATTTATTTTTAAGAAGGGAATTTTTGCCTTTTTTTTTTTTTAGGTCAGGTTCACTATTGCCAACAGTATTTCAGCATCTGCTGTGCCTGCTGACCTACCACATTTACCCCATTTACACTGATTCGACTTTAATTAAGTTTACTAGGTGTTCATCCAACATCAAAAGTAAGTCAAAGGCTTTGCAGAGCGTTGGTGAAGGCCTCAGCATGACTGGGCAGTTTTGGTTTAAGTCATTTTATTTATATATTTATAAAAAAGAGGGCTTTTTTTAAGGGTAGGTCACTTCTGACCTACTCCCCATGAGCCTTCCCAGCTCCTGGTCTGCAGTTCCCTTCAGAACCAGCGGTACCAGGAACGTGCTGCCAACACAGGCTCCTGGACTGAGGGAGAGGCAGCACTGGGATTTTCACACGTGCCTGGAATGAGGGTGGACACCTCCCCTCAGCAGCCACTGACGGATTAAACAGCTGAAAGGTCCCGTTAGAAAAAGATGCCCGTGCTCTCCTCGGGTCAAAAGAAACACAGAATCATTAGGGTTGGGCAAGATCTCTAAAATCATCAGGTCCAACCATCGATCCAGCACCGCTGTTCCTCAGTTTCAGTAAGATTAGCTGGGAAAGTGAAAGCGAGCTGTGCATACAAACCTCAAGGATCAGCAATCCAGAGGGAACCCAGAATTGTCCTCTTACAGAGTTCACTCCATTCTCACCTTTAGCAAAATTGCTCAGCCTTTGATCCTGGGGAAGCCATCTGTTTTAGAGCAATTGCTCTGGAACTGCTTGGGCAAAACTCCCTTTTTTCCTCTTGGTTTTGTTGTTGTTGTTGTTTGGTTTGGTTTGGTTTTGGTTTTTTGTTTGGTTTTGGTGGGGTTTGTTTTGTTTTGTTTTTTTTTTTAATCAAGCAAAAACTTAAACAAGAAGGTTTTTGGAAAAGAATATTTTGGCAACAAAGCTTTCAGTTTAGTGCTTGGCAAGCACCAAAGGTTTAGCTTTGAAAGATCAAAAATTGTTCAGAGCTTTGGGGTTTTGCTATTTTTTTGGCCTTTTTAAATGAAAGTGCACATTGGCACTGGGAATATGGGGGGTGCTGACACACAGAGAAAACCTCAGCACTGGTGATTTCTAAGTTAAAAGATGCATAAATCTGAGTCCAAGCCCAAATTCCCGGGAGCCCCACACATAGAGACATGGACTGATTTCCCTCTAAATGATGGCTACCTCCCTGGCAGCTTTGGAGGGTGCTGGAATCATGGAATGGTTTGGATTGGAAGGACCTTAAAAATCATCTCATCCCACCCCCTGCCATGGGCAGGGACGCCTTCCCCTATCCCAGGTTGCTCCAAGCCTTGTCCAACTGGCCTTGGACACTTCCAGGGATGGGGCAGCCACAGCTCCTCCGGGCAACCTGTTAAAGGTGTTGGGGACCTCCAAAAGCCACACCTCCTTGGTTTCCTCTTCCCTGAAAGGCTCCTTGCCTGGCAGCAGATCCTTGGTGTCCTCCTTCACCTTCCCAAGCCACACTGCTGGTTCCCAGCACACGCTTCTCCCAAAACATGCCCCAACTCCCTGGAACTCCCTGGAACGCCGCTGCCTTTGCAGCAGGGGTGAATGATCAGGGCCTCTTTTGGCTTCTGGATGATTTGACAGAGAGAGGCTCCAACCTTAAAGTAAAAACACTGTTCTGTAAACAAAGCAGAGATGAGCTTTATAACAAAACAGGAACAGGGAAGTCATTGCTCCAAACAATAATCACCTGTTTATTGCATTTTATTTTTCAGGGTACTGAAAGAAAAATGCTCCTGATGAGTGTTCTGTGCACAAACATGGGTTCCTGATGAGACATTCTGTGTGTCAGTGAAGGCAAGCAATGGAAACCCTCCATGCAGGAACGAAATGGGTGCGTGTGCCATAAAAGCCTGGGAAAACAGATGCCCCTTGCACACGTCTTGGAGTTAATCCTGCCGTTATTCCTCGGCCTGCAATGCATAGAACAGGATAACAGTCTCCTCGGGCCTTTAAAAACAAATCCAAAAAAACAGGATTTGTCATGGAGACAAGATAAATTTACTCCCCGAACTGAGAACCTCAGATTTCATCACATGGGAACATCCAGCCCAGAAGCATCAGCTCCTCACACACATCCCAGCAGGGTAGGACCCGAGTCACAGAGGTCTGTTTTTAGTCCTGGATGAGCCCCTGGCAGGAGAAACAACCAAGCAGAGCAAACCAGAGCTGTACCAAGTTCATCAGCAAGTGTGGCAGACGCACCCCGGTGTGTTTTCCTCCCCGCGGACCCAGCCGGGTGTCCGAGCCACAGGCCCTGGTGGAGCAGGGGGAGAAGTTTGGTCTCTACCTTGCACGAGGTAAGTGCTCCCCCTTGATGTTCTGCTCAGACTGACGCTGGTTCGCAGCCTTTCGTGGAATTTGTGCTATAAATACGTTTGCCAGATTCCAAAATAGCCTCGCGGGGTTACACTCCAAACAGAGCTGCTCCCTGATGTTTCCTGCATCTATTTTAGCAGCTCTGCAAAACCTGCAGCAAGCCTCGTTTTCTGGGATCCTCTCTTCCAGTGACTAACGGGGAGTGGAATGGCTTTGGTTCCAAACCCACTTGCTCCGTGGCACGGGGAAAAAGCCGAGAGGTAACAAGAGAAACAGAACATTTGGCAAATGTGTGTTGAACTTCACACAACAAACCCATTAGTTCAGGCGGCCCCATCTCTATGGCAACCAAACAGCACAAAAACAAGGCATTAACACCTAAATTTATTTGTGTGAAAGTGCTCAGCTTTTATCATTCCAGGGGTATATTCCCCTCCCCAGCTCGTTTGGGTTCACAAGAAGACAACTCGATTCTAGTTCAAATGACAACATAAACATCAGCACACAATTTACAGACAGCAGAGCTGAACCTTTCACGTTTTTAATCACAGTTTGAAAAACAAATAACAAAACAAAACAAAAAAAAGAGGCTGTGTGTAGGGAGTTACCCAATTTCCACTTTATTTTGCGAAATTGTTCAGGATTTGCAAGTCACGGGTGGGGGGAGAGATACTATCCATCCTACCCTAACAGCTCCATGAAGATCTTCATTAGGAGGAGGAGTTGAGAGTATATACTGCTTCTCCCCAAATAATTTCCAAGTGCCTTGCCTTTATTTTAAATAGATATTACAAGCCCTAGGATAACGTGTAACATAATCTACACCGTGCCACAAGGCTACAGGTCCTGTCCCAGGAACTGGGGGAAGCGTGGTGACAGTTGGGTATGATGTTCACCCCAGAAATAAGCATGGGGACAAAGATGCCGGGAAGCCTCTTTATCTGGGAAGATGTTTTAAGTGGGAAGCACCATCCCATTCAGTGAATGAATTCCAGTGGCCTCAAGAGCACAGACCGTACTGGGACAGCTTGTAGAAGATAACAAGGTGTCAGATCTCTCTTTGCAAGTCGAAGTGAGGCAGGGAAACAAAGGATGTGTCTCAGCCCAAGGCACACTTGAAGCTGTGCTGGGGCTGACAACACTCCTCACATCTAACTAAGTGTTCACTGAACTTCTCTTTTCATCTTTGCTTCGGAATTTAAAATTGCTTTCACTAGGAATAAGGATCTGGCTTTCTTGGGGTGGATAATCTTAAAGAACCTAATCCTGGTCACTGTCAGAGAGAGGAAATCTCTACCTGGAGAAACTGTGGCTGCCTCATCCCTGGAAGTGTCCAAGGTCTAGTTGGATGGGGCTTGGAGCAAGCTGGGAAGGTGTCCCTGCCTGTGGCAGGGGTTGGAGTGAGATGGACTTTAAGGTCCTTTCCAACCCATTCCCCCTTCCACATGGACTGCTGTTTCCAGGGGAAAAGCACCTTGTCTTGGGGCTAATAATCACCATGGATTCAGACCTAATCATTGAGCATTCTGTGTCTTTGCACAATGACAGCAAAGAAAATCCAGGCTGAACACTCAGGAAAAATCCTTGGTGGGAAAAGCAACACCGCCCTGGGAGATGAGGCCTTAAAAAAACCATCAATCTCCTCCCGCCCCCCTCAGGTGGAGGCAATAGAGCATTCCTGAACTGACAAGCACTGTGCAGAAGGTCTAATGGCAAATTGCTTGTCATCCGATTTCAGCGATGTGATCAGAAGACGTTTAATAGAAGGGTTGTGATATACTCACCACACCCCCATTAGCAGCAGCACAATCCATTACCGACATCCCTCCGTCCCCAGGCAGCGCCTCCTCCTCAAAGCACACTGCCAAGATTTAAGCTGACCAGGGCCCTGCTTCCCAAGCCCTTCAGGCAGCTTACAAGAAAGCAAATTAACAGGTTGAAACCCTGACAATTTGCTTCTGAAACGAGGTCGCTGAGGATCCCACAAGTCCCTGACTGGCTGGTTTGCTACAGGCTGAAAGGCATTTCAAGAACATTAGCACCGGTGCCAAAAATATCTGGGCTTTGTCCCTGCGGCAAAACAGCGGCAGGAGAGGGGGGAGGAGATCTGATGTCGGTGTGTGAATGGGCAGAGTGACGGGGGGAGTGGAGATGTCTGAGGTCGTGTTTTTTGGGGTGCCTCCAGCGCTGGGAAGAGTGAACGACAGAGCTTCAAACCTCCTGTCAGCCAGAACTGACTCTGTCACCAGGACGTGCCCTCAGCTGAGGGGGAATGGTTGGACTCACGGTCTTAGAGGTCTTTTCCAACATGAATGATTCCATGATTACCTCTGACAATAGATCTGAGCACAGAGCAGCAAAGCCAGCTTGAAACAAACCTTCAGCATGTCCAGTCCCCCGCAGAAGGCACAACTCCACCAAAACAAAATGCTGGGTGACATCAGGCCCGCTTACAAATGTTTTTCCTCTACTGGAATTTTTTTTTTCCCATCTCCAGTCTCTCCTTAGAGTTTTTTCAAAAGAAAAAACTTTTGGTATTCACAGCAGTGAAATAACTGCTGTAAAAGAAAATTTAGCAATTATAACAAAGCTTCATTACACACACAGCTGAAGGAGGGAAGGTTTAGATTAAATAAGAGAAAGAAATTCTTCCCAGTGAGGGTGGGGGTCCATGGCACAGGTTGCCCAGAGAAGCTGTGGCTGCCCCATCTCTGGAAGTGTCCAAGGCCAGGTTGGACAAGGCTTGGAGCAACCTGGGCTAGTGGAAGGTGTCCCTGCCTGTGCCAGGGGGTGGAAGGAGATGAGCTTTAAGGACCCTTCCAACCCAATCCACTTGGGATTCTGACTCCTAAAATTCACTCCACCATATCACTGCCCTAATGGGGAAATACACACTGGGATAGAGGCACATCCTGGGTACCAGCTCCTGGTCATTAATCCCCTCACCCCACACAGGCAGGCACAGGAATGCAGATTGTGCAACAGCTTTGAAAACCCCGCCAGGCCCTCTGGAGCCCGTGCTGTGTTGAATCCATTAGCTGTGTTAGGAACAAATGAGTGAACAAAAGCCAAGTCTGTGTCTGTGGGGGAGGCAGAGGAGCGAGACAGGTAAGAGCAGAGAGGTGCAGCAGAGTCACCAGCAGGTGCCCCGTGATGCTCATCAGTCCTGGGGGAGCTACACACCACCAAGAGCTGCCCAAATGCAGACCTGGAGGCTGCCTGAGAGTGTTTATCTCAGTCCTGCTCCCATGCATGCGTGTTCCCAGCAGGAGGGGATGTAAACTGGCTCAGCCATCCCTGCCCAGCCCTCCATCCTCCGCCACGTGCCAAAACTCTTCTGCTCACGCTAGGTCACATTTCTTGGCGGAGAGCTCCACTCCTTCTCCCCTCTCCCTTCCCCCATGCTCCTGGTGAAATATGAAAACAGCCTGCCACCTGCCATTTGCCTGGCCTGCTTCTCCCTGTCTGCCAAAAATTAGCAACATGCCCCAAAATATAATTGGAAACACTGCACCACACTGCAGGGGTCCCGTTGCTGTTGCATAGAAGAGGCTTGTCAAAAAGCCAATTTAATTTCTAGATTCCCCGGGCTGTGTGGAGCTGCTAAGTGAGGAGGGGAAGAAAAGAAAAAAAAAAAGAAAGAGTCCATTTTATCAGGCCAATTCCTATTAGTAGATTCAGATCTTTTAACGAGCCATGCCGTAGGAATCAGCGAGCTGTCACTGCCAGCAGATTTAGGGCATCGTTTCTTGGAATCAGAGTCACGTGGGAGGTCAAGAGTTAGGAGCTGGCATTCCCAAACTTCCGAGCTGGGAGGTTGGGTGTGCAGAGCGGAGCTGGAGGTGGCAGAGGGTTTAGGAGGGCTGACAGTAAGCCCAGGAAGCAAACTGCCCAATGCCCCCTCCTGCCCAGCAGATCTTGCGCAAGTCCCTGGAGGATCCTTGCAGGAGGGATTTGGAGATGCCTCCCACATCTGCCGTGCCTGGGACAGCTCTGACAGCAGAGCATGTTGACCACCAAGGCTCCACAGACCCTGGGCCAGCCCTGCAGAGCCAGCAGTTATCTCCTTTTTGCAGAAAAAGGGCAGAACAGGCGGTCAAGAGAATACAGGGCACCTCATTCCCACCACTCTCTGTCAAAGAGCTTGGCCAGCAGATTTCTGAAACTAAAAAGCAACATTTCACCCCAAAAGAGCTGTTTATGTTGTCAGGGTTGAATTGCCAGGCTTAGGAAAGAGCTGGACCAGACTGGCTTATTATTATCTTCCTTCCCCCAAGTACTCAGGGCCTGCTCCTTTGTTTCAGGGTGTCTGCATCCAGGGATGTGCTAAAAAGCAGCTCCCTTGGGGAGCCCTGTGCACACAGGCACAGGGAACTCAGCCACTCTCCCAGCAATAAAGAGCCCCGATGGATATTGGGAAGGAATCCTTCCCTGGGAGGGTGGGGAGGCCCTGGCACACGTTGCCCAGAGAAGCTGTGGCTGCCCCTGGATCCCTGGAAGTGTCCAAGGCCAGGTTGGACGGGGCTTGGAGCAACCTGGGCTGGTGGAAGGTGTCCCTGCCCATGGCAGGGGGTGGAAGCAGATGAACTTTGTGGTCCCTTCTAACCCAAACCATTCTGGGATTCTATGAAACAAATTGCCAGGCTGGAACTGGAGCCCTACATATTTTGTTCTTCTCTCCCCCTGCCCTTACATCCAAGCTGTACAGCACACTCAGGGTGTTATGATCCAAAGAGGAACAATCCTTCCCCCTTCCCTCTCCTCTTAGGGAGAAGGGTGTTCAAACCTGAATCACAGCACTACTCTGTAACTCCCCAGATCCTCCCTGGCCAGGTTCCTGGGAGAAAATGCACAGGGATGCTCACATCAGGCATCCTGGGGAGACTCAAGTGTAACTAAAGGCCTAAACAGGACACTGGGAAAATGGAACGTCTCTGGAGACAGGCTGGGAGAGTCTTATTTCATAGAACCATAGAAAATGCTGAGTGGGAAGAACCCCTCAAGGATCCACAAGTCCAGTTCCTGGCCCTGCACAGGACACCTCAGCAATCCCAGCACTGGATTTAGAGCCAGGACTCGGATACCTAAATCCCATTATGGATCTGATGTGTGGAACTGCCTTAATTTCAGCCTCAGAAGGGAAGGGCAAGAGGGAGCCCTGAGGAAACTCCAGATTCCTTCTCATCAGGCTGATTACTGAATAGACTTTAACAGATCAGGGAATTAAGCATTTGGTCAAGTCTAAACCACTTTGAAATTCTTCAAAATTACATTTATTTTTCTATAGTGAGCATGCTATGAAATAATAGGAAGATGACCCCACGTTTCCAAAAAATAAAACAAAAAAAGCCATTCCAAAATCCACAGCTGCTCCCCATTTTCAATAAGCTGTTTAAAACAAAATAAACCAATACATTTTGCTCCAAGAAATATGCATTAGGCACTGGCAGCTTGCTTCCCTCGTTCATCTATCCCCAAGTATTTAATCTGGAGGGAGAGGGAAACCTTGAAGTGATACATGTGTGAAAAGCTCTGAGAACAATAGCTGCTCTCCAGTGGACTCCAGAGCTGTTGTTAAACTCTAGCACAGCTTGAGCAGCTCTGTATTCACCAGCACCAGGCTCTGATAGTGCCACCAGCTCAGACTTCCACCTCCAAATCCATGGAAGTTCCCAGCCTAAAGAGCAACGTGCCAAAAGGTTCCTCCCCCAGAGGGTGGTTGGCACTGCCCAGGCTCCCCAGGGCAGTGGGCACAGCCCCAAGGCTGCCAGA
>JAWWLV010000002.1:5773165-5783302 GCA_035041135.1 Platyrinchus mystaceus
CCCCTGCCATGGGCAGGGACACCTCCCACTAGCCCAGGTTGCTCCAAGCCCCGTCCAACCCGGCCTTGGACACTTCCAGGGTTGGAGTCCACAATGTCTCTGTGCAAGCAGGTGCTGGGATCAGGTGTGAGGGCACCTGCAGCTCAGCCCACATCCCAACCTCTTTGGATGGCACCAGCAGCGGCAGCTCGAGGCCCAGGCCTGGCTCAGTCCTTCCCTGATGCAATAAATGGACCTACAGCAGTAGTGGGCTTGATTATCAAAACCAGGAGGAGCTGGGAAAACATGAAGATAGGAATACACAGTCAGTCAGGATGAAACTAGGGCTTGGAAAGCTCAACCCTCCTTCCCAGTCCCGTTTTATATCAAAGGTTTGATCTTTTGCTTGAGGGGCAACGTTGAGATCTTTTTAATAGAAATACAGTTGGCAAGAGGGATGGAGACCTGTGCTGGGAACTTGGAATAAAACATGTTGTTTCCCTTTTAAAAGGCAGAGGGAGAAGGCAGGCAAAGGTTTAGAGCAGAGGAAGAGCTGGTGCAGTAAAATATTACCTCCAAAACCAAATATGCCAATAAAAGCCTCCAAGCACCTTCAATTACTGAAGTTTCCCTGTTAATACTCACAATATGTTAATTCTTGCCTTGGGTACCATCGATGCCGACTTGAGAGCACAGCCTGGAGAGGATTTGGGATGCTGGTGGAGCTTTCCTTGCTGGATTGAGCCACCCCAGCACATTCCCAGGCTGAGTCCTTTCAAGCTGCAGCCCCGTGCGCTGCAGAGCTGGGGAAGAGCCGGGAGGTCACACAACCCCAGCTCTGCATCGCTGCAGGTTGGGCTTCTCTTTTTAAGCTGGTGAGATAAAATGTTTTGGGAAGACACGTTAAAGCCATGGCTGCTTTCTCCAGGGAACTATCAGGCTGATTGTGTTTGGGCAGAGCACGGTCCCAGGGTCAGGCTGTCAGCTTCCATTAAGGTTTGGATGCGCGTCACCAAATGGAAAGCACTTGGCTCCGTTGCTGCTCCTTGGATTGCTCTGTGATGAATCCCATCATTAACTCACTCCTCTTGGCCTAGTGAAGGTGATAAGGCTGGGGCTGCAGCACTCCCAGCGGGATCCAAACCAAATGGCTTCCCGAGAAAGGCAGTTCCATCATGGCACTGCCAGGTCTCCCTGTTCCCTTGTCCCACCGGGATGCACCTACTCCAGATTTTGACCCATGTGGATGGGTTTGGGTAATTAAGGGTAATTAAAGCTCAGCCATGTGTCACTGCTTCACATCTCCTGCTTGAGGCAGCAGGCTGTGCTCCAGCACCGCTCCACCGGCATCGCAGGAAACAGAGGTGGAAGCTTCCCTCTCTTTTTTAAGTCTCTTGCCCATGGATCAGGCTCCTTGTGACCCCTCCTATGCCACATCCAGGGGTTGGAACTCCACTGCACCTGGAGGAACAGGGCTGCTGGGGCCCCAGGCTGGGACTGAGCCATCCCAGGTGAGAGCAGGGTGGCACAATGGAACCTGGGCTGCTGGCTTTCTCCCTAGGAATTTGGGTAGAAGGTCTGTCTGCCTCTCCAGCACATCCAGATCAGGGATTTTCATCCCCCAACATCATCTACAGAAACAGAGCAGCTCTTCAGACTCCTCTGACCACTCCCTTGGTAGGCACATGGAGAAGGGCAGAGAAGTCCAGACCAGCCACAGTTCCCTCCTCTTCTTCCGAGGGCATCCGAGGAGACAACCAGCCCTTCCCCAGGACATGGGAGAATGCTGAGACCTTTCCTGAGAAACCAGGGTGACTCAGCTCCCCCAGGGATGGGCAAGGGACCCACATGGGCAAACATGTGGGACCTGTGCCACAGCTCCCCAGCCCCCAGCTGCCCTGGAGGGCTCCAAAGGGAAGAGCACATCCCTGGATAACACTGCAGAGTTGGGAAGATTGCTCTCCACCTCTTCAGAGCACATGTTGTCTCTGCAGTGCCTCTGGATGCTGAGCTTAATCCGCTCAGACCAGTTCCAAGTGCATCTGCCTTGCATCCCATTGGCAATGCAGGAACACTTCCCATCTTCCTTTGGTTTTATGATCTCATTGAATTTATCAAAGGTAATTAAGCTGCCCCTGGTTGAGGCATCCCAGACAAGCTGCTGCAGTCCTGCTCTTCCAGAGCAGCTTCCCAGGATGGGGAGGGCTTGGCACCATCAGCCCAGGCAGCCCCTCTGCCTGGAAATCCCGCAGCGCCATCGGGCATGTGGCAGGAGCCTGCGCCATATTCCCAGGCCTGGGCTGCACGGGACCAGCTCCATGGTTCCTGCTGGAGAGAGAAGGTGCAAAGTAAATGCAAACAAGTATTCTCCAAGGAATTTAGGGAGCTGAAGCAGGAGGGGTCCTGCTGGGAAATGCAGAGCTGTGCTTTGTGCCACTCAAGGGCATCAGTGGCTCCTGAAAACGATGGGATCGCCAGGTCTCTGCTGAACCAGCCAGCTGGCTTCTAACATGCAGCTCAGCTGAATTTTCTCTCCAACAAGCTGGTTGAAGTTTCAGGCCCTGCATTAACTTGTACACAGCATTTTGGGAAGCCCTGGGAATGGTAACATGTACCCAAAGCCTTTCAGGCACCCCAGAGAGCCCGAGGCGACACGGGGCACACACCCCTCTGGCTGCAGCAATTCCAGGGGTGCCCCAGGGTATCTCAGCAGAAAAGACAAGCAGGGTGGAGCTGAAGGCTCTCCTGGGATACTGCAGTAGTTTCCCATCCCCAGGGCTCTCCCTTGCAGGGGTTAATTCCAGCCCCAACACATAACCTCTGCCTTTGTTTGGGCACACCCGGCCTGGGGCTGGTTTGGGCCACACCATCGAATCCCAAACCACACACGGAGCTGCAGCCACAGACATCAGGAACAGCCTCCCCGCTCCCTCCCAGACACCAGGGCTGGTAACGCAGTTCAAAGTTCTCCTCGGTACAAAAATGGGCTTTCAGGGTAATTTGTTGCAGCTTGAAAGCAGCTGAAGTTAATTACAGAGCAATGAAATATCACACTTTAATATTACTTCATTCCCCTTGGCTGGACTGCCATGAAACGCTGCTCTGTTCCAAGGTCCAGACCCGAGTGCTTTCTGATCTCCAGATAACATCCCAGTTACACATGGGAGAGGCAGGTCATGGGATGCATGACCCACTGGAGCCCAGGAGAAGGGGGGGCAGAGCACAGGGGGCACCCATCACGCACAGTGGGGACTGGGAGGGGTGTGCAGTGCATCGCTAATCCCTGTCGGGGAACCCACGGAGCCTCCAGCCCTGTGCTTTCACCTCAACTCCTGTTTGAAATTCAGGCATCTCCTCTCCACCAGCACACAGGGCACTCCCACAGGTGATGCTGAGGTCCATGAGCAATCCTGCTGTCTGGCCCAGTGGTCATGCTGGGAAGTCCCACGGCTGCAGGCCAGCGCTCGGCCAGGTGAGCTCTTTACTCACACATTTCTTGAGCAAGAGCTTGAGGCCAAGGGCATTGCAGGTGTCTCCTCTGCAGGCCTGGGAAAGTCTGCTGAGAGGATGGAGAGCAGGAGCCTGAGATGGGTCTGGAAGGCAGGCAGGTGAACAGGAGCTGCCCTGCTTGCTGGTCACGCCAGAGAAGATGCTCAGTGCCCCTCTTGCCCCAGTGCCACTTGGGTGCTTCCTCCTGCTTGGAAAGGACACGGAATAAGGCAAACAGGGAACACCAGGGTGGACACAGAGGCCAAAGCACTTGCAAAGAGAACCTGCGTGGCCCACACGAGGGACAGAGCTGTTCCAGGGATGGCCACAGCCACCACGTGCTACAGGGCACCTCAAAGCCAGGGGTGTGGGAGTCCCAGGGTCCAAAACAGAGTTAAAAGCACAGATTTGAGAGCCTTTTGCACACAGCCAGGAGCCTTGGCCACCGCAGCCTTCCCCTCGGGGCCTGAGGCCGTTCTCGCTGCCGTCATCCTGCGGGGCTGCTCAGAGGAACAGGCAGCATTGCCACCTAATGGGATGTGCCGGGAAAGCCTCGAGCATCCCACGGAAACCCAGGACGCCGGGGGCTCTACAGGAGGTGCAGGTGCTTTCACGCAGCAGAGATGATGTGGTCAGGACGACACCGGTGCTGTAACGCAACCAGCAGCAATCCCAGCGGTTTGTGCGCCCGGAGCCGTGCCAGGGAGCAGCAGTGCGAGGCAGCCTCTCGTGACCCAGCGGTGTCACAGCCCACTCCTGCCTGGGCACAGGGGGAAGGGTTTATTGCCTCTCAGAGTCCTTTTGCCTCCACTGCCCCCGCGGCTCGGAAAAGCTCCTGCCAGCAGAGCACGGGGAGCACCGAGCTCTCCAGGAAGCGGATGTGTGGTCCGGTTACACACACCTCCTGGCCAAAAGGTGCGTGCACACAGACACCCAGGGAAAACCAGATCCACGGGCACTCCAGAAACGGATGTGGTTGGGAGGAAGGGGGGTGGTTGTGCCATGAAGGCACAGGACCAGTTGGGCAGAGACGGATGCACTGTGCCACACCCACGGAACTGGACACAGCCTTCCACCCCACTGTTCTCCATCACCACCCGGAGAGCAACACGGCACCCACCATGATCCCTCCTGGGGAACTGCTGGAAGCAGCAGGGGTCCCAGCTCTTGAATTAATGTACTGGGCAAAGTCACAAATGCCCTGCCAGAAAGGCCTGCTCACATCCCTGGCCCTGCCTGGATCACCAGCTTCCAACCCAGACCGTGACCAGGAGCCGCAGGAGAGCCACGTGAGCAGCGAGAGGACAATGCCTGCTGGAGGGAAGGACCAGGAACCCAGAGAAACTGAAACCATTGCTCTGCCACAGCTTTTAGCCCCCAGCAGGGAGACACACTCTCCTGTTTGCAACACCAGCAAGTCCTCACCCAGCCAGATCCACCAGCAACCCTTCCCTGGCCACACACTCACGTTTCTCCACCTCACACCTCAGTGCGGAGACACGGGCGAGGGCTGGGAACACTCACCTGGAGGTGCAGCAGCCCACGTGCCTGTATCCCCACGCAGCACCACTGTCTGGGATTGTGTCTGCAGGCCATGCTCCCCGATCCAGGAGCAGGTGGAGGAATGAGGTGTGGTGTCTGCCTCTCCCGGAGAGAACCGCAGCGGCCGCCGCGTGTTCCCATCCCGGCTGCCTTTGAAGGCACTCAGTGCTGAGCTCACAGAGACAAGGCTTTCTCAGGATTTAAGTGCCATTTGTAGCTGCAGTTTTTGTTTGGAAGGGTGGAGAACACAGCTGGAGTGGTCCCATCAGATAGCAGGAGCGAGGCTGGGCTCCAGCACCTGCCGAGGAATTACCCAGCACCGGGAGGCACCGCGCTCGTTTTGATCTCGCTGTGAACACTTATTTGGAAAAAAAAAAGGAAAAAAAGACTTAAAGCTGGGAATGGAAGCAGAACCTGCAAGTTCAATGGCATCCTGCCACCCATGATGCTCAGGAATTACAGCTAAGCAGGGCCATGGGAAGCAATGCTGTCAGATGGGCTCAGCATTGACCAAAGTGGATGGGAGCTCCCAGGGCCACACGCTCCCATGGAGCTTTGCCCAGGATCATGGAATCATGGGATGGTTTGAGTTGGGAGGGACCTTTAAAGCTCATCTAGTCCAACCCACCCTGCCACAGGCAGGGACACCTTCCACTAGCTCAGGTTGCTCCAAGCCCCGTCCAACCTGGCCTTGGACACTTCCAGGGATGGGGCAGCCACAGCTTCTCTGGGCAACCTGTGCCAGGGCCTCCCCACCCTCATGATGCCCTCTCCTGTCAGCTGCACAAGTGCAAGTCAACAGAAAGCCATACCACAGAGGACAGCCCGTCCTTTTCCTTGATCTTTGGACCTTCTTTTCCTCCGAGACATCCCTGAATGCAGACGGGAAGCAGCCCATCAGGTGCCATCCCAGCTCCTCTCTGCTCTGGTTGCTTCCACTCACTACTGCACAAATGATTCATTTTGCCCAGTCTTTTGCAAGCAGCATTAGAAGCCAGCTGGAATTTGTTGTGCACCTAAATTGTGCTTGCTCAGCAAGCTCTTCCACAGAAAGGACTCATTCCAACCTCTGCCGGTGGTGGGGGCACAGCAGAACTGCAGCAGCACAGATAATATGCAAACCTCACTGCCATTATGGTGCTGCCCCATCCCTGGAAGCGTCCAAGGCCAGGCTGGATGGGGCTTGGAGCAATCTGGGCTAGTGGAAGGTGTCCCTGCCCACAGCAGGGGATGGAACAAGATGGGCTTTAAGGTCCCTCCCAACCCAACCCATTCTGGGATTCTGTGATTAAAACATCAAAGTTTTACCTTGAAGGAGGAAAGGGAAGAAGAAGCTGGATCTCGTAACTGCAGCCCTAGGCCAGATGTCAGTGCTGAGGAGCACAGGGTGGGCAGGGACAGGCGAGGAGCCACCCACAGGTATGTTCAGTGGAGAGGCTGCCCCTGGCACAGCCTGGATGGTCCCAGCTGTGCCCTGGCCGAGGAGGCAGCTATTAATGGCCATACTGGGAGGGCACAGACATGCTCCAGTCAGACACAGCAGAGGCCAGACGGGGTGGTGATGAGACCAAAGCTGAAAGGCCCTAAACTGAGTTGTTTGAGCAGGACAGGCACTGGCATGAAATCACGGGTTCCTGAGGCTGAGGGACTTCACCTCCTCATCCGAGGCTGCAGCACAGCAAGCCTTTGTTTTGGTGGCAGCACCATCCCCACTCACTTCCTCTTTCCTTCCTGCCCTCCTGTGCCACCAAAAAGTGAACCCCAGGGAGAGTTTGTTGCTGAACTATTGGACCGACCAACTGCAGCCGCTGGGAAAGCTGCTGACTGCCCACAAACGTGCCCTTTCCCAAGGAATCTGCATTGGCAAAGCAGGCAGAACCAAGCATGGGACATGGCAGGCAAACCTCCCCATGCATTAACACTGGCATTGGGAATTTGGGATAAGAGGACAGACTGCAGATGGTATCACACGTGCACCTACGCGGACGCACAGAGAGGACTTGAGCTGTGTTATCTTTTCCAATCTAAGTAAGAACTGGAAAGGGACTCATCCAGCTGGCACAGCACAGCCTCCAAAACCCAAAATCTTTACAGCTGGTTTGCTAAGAGATGTTTTTTTGACTTGCTGAAGTGGGAAGGAGGGAAGAGAAAAACACAGCTAGCACTCCTTTCTACAGCAAGGGGAGAGAAAGTTATTTCCTTCACAGATTCAGGGTGTAAACAGTTTCACTTTTAAAGCAGAGTTAAAACCTGAATAAAATAAAAAAAAAGCATGCTCAAGAAGCATTCTGTCACACCACACTGCTCACCATACAAGTCAACACTGCTTTTCCTGACTGGAACTGAAGTCTTTTACATCCAAAGCTCAGCTCGGCTCTCAGGGTGCTGCTGGAACAGGCAGGGAAGGCTCTGGAATCTGCTCTGCACCCCACTGGGGTGAACACAACAGCCTCCCCAGCTCTACCCACAGCACCAAACACCTTTCCAGGACATCTGACATCAGGCTAAACACACAGTGCCAAGTGAATTCCAGCACCTGGAGAACACAGCAATGATGGAGGACACCTGGACAAACAGAGCTGGACAACTCCAAAGGGATCCTAAAACCACAGCAGGTGTTCTTTTCATCCCCACACTCCTCAGTACTGGGAGATGGAGCTCTGGGCTCGTGATCTCACCGTGCAGGAGAAGAGAACAGCAGTGCAGGCTGGCAGTCCTTCGGGATCAGGGTACCCCTTCCTGGAGGAGGGCACGGGATAAGCCATAAAACACGGAAACAAAAAGCTACAGGATCAGTAAAAAGAGCCACATTCCTGTCCCACTGCTCATTCATCTCAGTATCTAAAACCAGGCCCCCAAGGCTCTTGTTAAAGGACTCTTTTCACATTGGTTTTGCTACGGGAAGGGGCATGAGCACGACTTGGCTGCTTAATTCCAAGGCACTGCCCCGAATTGCGGGATTGGCAGCACTTTTCCTGGGTGATTGGAGCAGTGAGCCCCTTGCTGGAAATGCAAAATTAACTGCAGCCTAAATCTGGACAGCCTTGCTTGAACCAGTCCCAAGGTGCCTCATTTCTGTGACTAACTAACACCAAATGAATCATTTCTTTAAAGAAAACCCCTCCAACTTGGACTTTCGGGGACTTGCAAAAATAATAAATACATTTGTCTTTTATGCCCAACAAACATTTTGCTCTACAGTGGAATCAAAGAGGAGAAGCTGAGTACAACCACCGGGAATGATTTTGAGTATTTTTTTATACTCTTAAGCACAGACATTTTGCTGTATAAATTGAGATCACCTCTCTCCATCTCTCAGTGAGCTTTGCTGGGGTCCAGCAAGTGCCTTTCAGCACATCTCGTTGTTCCTAATGAACCCAATAAAACACCACGCGTGACAGAGCAAGAAATTAACTTTACAAGAGCCAGGAGGATACAGGTTTAATTTCTCTTAATTCAGCAGAACAACAATAATCCTGTAGAATAAGATGCCACAGTCCTGAGGAAGAGAAAGCTCAGCTCTGATCTCAAGCCTGCCCTGGATCACTTTGCTATCACACACTGACTGTACAACACCTCAAGTCCTGAGCTCATTAGGGGAAAACAAACCAGGATGAAGCGGTTTTCCTTCTGGGAGACTATTCCCTTCAGCTGGAGGTGGAAGGTGGTTTAACCAGCATTTTCTTGGTGCTGATGTGGAGCAGGTGCACCGAGCTTGGCTCCTCTTCACTCAAGTCCCGTGGTCCCTCGTGGCCAGGGCTCCCCTGGGGCTTCACTTGAGCCAGATCCACTTGTCCCCCACGTCGGCGTTGTAGCCCTGCTTGTATTTGCGCCCAGGGAGCTGCAGAGAGCACAGAGCTCAGTCAGGGACATCTCACACTCCCCACACAGAGTCTGGAAGCACCTCGTGGTGTCTGCAGAACTCAGTCCTGAGCTGTGCAGCTGAAGGGGGGGACCCACCAAACCCACTATGCCATAATATATATACATATATACATTAGGCCAGTAATCTCTACAGCACATTCCACCTGGATTCATCCAACTCCTCCCCAGTTTGAGAGATGACTCCTCTCACTGTATCATGTAGCAGAGGAATTGAATCAGTCAGTAGAACCTCACTCCAAAATAGGCACACACATTATTAAATACATGAAATACTTCATGCATGAGATACCGAGTTAATTACCACGTTAAATTAAACCATTCAAATGGAACTGCAGATTTAGCCTTCAACAGCTGAACTTAACTTCATTAAAGCAAAAGCAGTATCAGCCTGTCTTCACAAGCAAAGCCAGAAAGTACTGCTTGGTGGAGAAAACCCAAAGCTTCTTGAACCCTCTACCCGAATTGCAGTGGTACCCTGGGGCCTAAGCAACAACCTCTGAGTCCCAGGTGTAGAAGCAGCTCCCTTTGGTAAGTACTGACCACAACCTGAAATCCCAGTTCCAAAAGCAGAATCCATCTCCAGAACCTCCATTCCTACCTCCAGGAATGAAAAAGAGACAGCAATACTGGACTCAAGAAGCAAACCACCATAAAAAAAAAAGGCAAATTAGTTTTGTGAGGAAGTCTGAAGCAAGCAAAGATGCTGTAATGAAACTCTTCCTTTAAAAATAAGCTATCTGCTGGCAGCCTTTGTAATAATTAAGCACAGATCATCTGGTCTGTCTCCACACAAACACTGGTTTCACTCAGGACCCCTGAGTTGTCCTGATTGTTTTTCCTTTCCAAAAAAACCTGTAAGAGTATCCTGTTGTAGAGAGCTGCCCCTGCAGAGAGAAGCAAGACCCAGTCTTGATAAAAATCTATACTAAGGCCACAAAAAACAGCTATTTAATCAAAGATGAAGCCTGTTGTTTTGAGGAGTGGAGGGCTGTGGGGTTTTTTTTACTTGAAGGTCAAAAAATAAGACACTTCTTTCCCTAAAAATCAAGCTAACAGGAGACTTCACCTCCTTCCTGAGACATTCCCCACCCCACCTTGTCACAAGTGTTTGTGATAAGCTTTTCTGAGGTTTTCCAATTAAATGTCTTGTCTAAATATCAGCAGAAACCACATAGTCCTGTTGAGAGTTCCCCCTGCTGAGCAGAGAGGAGATGGGAGATGAAAATACCTGATTGCTGTCTC
>JAWWLV010000002.1:5783402-5809065 GCA_035041135.1 Platyrinchus mystaceus
AACCACATAGTCCTGTTGAGAGTTCCCCCTGCTGAGCAGAGAGGAGATGGGAGATGAAAATACCTGATTGCTGTCTCTGCCCCACGAATCTCCAGCGGTGAGCCAGGGAGGACACCAGGCCTGCTGTGACCAGCCTGTGACACGAGCACAGCTCTCCCTGCTCCTCTCCAGGCAGCACATAATTGGCCCTTTGATACTTGAAGAGATTTCCAGATAACTAGATTATTAAAGCAACAGGAGATCTCTGGGAAAAGACGGGAGTTTACAGTTTTGTTTCTGGGTAAATCTGCCCTCTTTAAAAAAAGCTACAGTATCAATCTCAACAGAACTCAAATTCATTGTCCAAAACAAATTCCCCATGTGCCTTTGCTTAAAGACATGCAAGACATCAAAGTAAATGTTATAATAAGTATTCATCCATAACTCCATCCTTCCCAGTGGGCCTTGGCAAAGGCAGGGGAGTTTGGAGATATGTTACAGCCAACCTGTCAAAATAGCCAGAAAAAAAAGGGAAGAAGGCAGAGCAAACAAATCCCATACTACCTAGGAAGCAGGATGATGTGACCTGATGTTCTGTGCACTAGTGCCTTCCCAAAAATGGGCTCTTCAAATCCCACATTTTACAGCTGGGATTGCAGTAAAAAAAACCCCGCAGACCCAGGAAGAAGGCAGGTTTTTGCAGACCACTGCAAAGAGGAGGGGTCAGAGCACCAGGGAAGATCAGGGGATGCCAAGCATGTTGTAGGATATGCTGCTTCTGGTGAAGCTGGTGCTCCAAACTGCACCCAGCTGAAATTCCCAGGCTTGGCCAGCACGAGGGCAGGGATGGGAACAGGCAGCCAGCCCTGAGGTTGTTGGGTTTGCAGCCAGATTGCCCAGCCCAGAGGAGAGATGATGGAAAAGAGATAGGAAAAAGCTCCACGGAACTTGCCAGTAGCTGAGAGAACAGAAAGGGATTGAATATTCACCTTCTCTTCCAGTACAAATCTCCTGGAAGTGTCCAAGGCCAGGTTGGACAGGGCTTGGAGCAACTTGCTAGTGGAAGGTGTCCCTGCCCGTGGCAAGGGCTGGAACAAGATGAGCTTTAAGGTCCCTTCCAACCCAACCCATTCCATGATTCTGTGGTAACAGAGACCCCAGCAGACAATCCCAAGAGCTCATCCACATCCCTGCAGCAGGAGATAAGGCTGAGCTCCCGCCAGGTCACTGCCAAGGAACAGATTTTTCCGCTCCATGGGAATTAGTAAGAGAGAGACACAAGGCTTGGCCTGCTGCATTACACTGAGCAGAACCCAAGGGTTGTTTCAAGAAGGATGTGATAAAATCCACCACACAGAGCATGAAACCCATGAAATGAGCTGTACCCAAAGGTAGGGCCAAGCTCAAAGGCTTCGAGCTGCTCAACTTTAAAGGAGCTTTAGGAAAAGAGATGAAAACAAAGACCCTCTCATCAGTTAAATTAAGAACCTGCCACAGAAGTGTCTGTCAAAACTATAAACATGATGAAAAGCCCTATAAAGTGGTAGAGGCTGTGGAGTAGCAACAAACAGCTTCAGCCAGCTGTTTGTTATCCAGCTCCTCCGGATAATTCCACCCCAGACATGTGCAGGTAGAGCTCTGGAGAGTTTTAACAACCTGAAAAGGTTTTGTTTAGAGCCTGTCTTGTTTTCCAGTGTTTCAGGAACAAAGAGAATTACGGATTTTGCCTTCTATTCCTGTGTTGCTTTGTGCTAATGGCTGGTCTGCAGCTCCAAGAGATCTATAAATAGCCTGTTTTGAGCAGCCCTGATCAAAGAGCACTTAAAAGCAGAGTCATTACTCTGCAAGCTCGGGCTCATTCATCAATATCCAAACCTCATCCTTCAGTGGCTGTTTATAACAGCCACAATAATAGCCCCTTCCATCACTGCTGTTAGTAGATGACTGCTTTTTCCAGTAGAAATCCTGACTTCCAGAGGTTTGTCAGTGTTGTTGGCATACAGCTAAAATCTGAGAGAACCCAGGAAATGGAGCTTCATATACTGGCTGGATTCTGGAAGGGTTTGGCTCCCCCTTGCTCTCCACAAGTACCCAAAAGGAGGCTGTAGCCAGGTGGGGTCTCTTCTCCTCAGAGACAAGAGGAAATGGGCTCAAGTTGTGCCAGGAGAGGTTTAGGTTGGATATTAGGAAGAATTTCTTCACTGAAAGGGTTGTTCAGCCCTGGCACAGCTGCCCAGGGCAGTGGTGGATCCCCAGCCCTGGAGGGATTTAGAAGTCCTGTAGCTGTGGCACTTGATGACTTGGGTCAGTGGTGGCCTTGGCAGTGCTGAGTTCACAGCTGGACTCAATTCTCAGGGTCTTCTCCAACCTCAAAGATTCTGTGTCCCAGAGCAACAGCTAAAGGAGGGGAAGGGGTGTAAAACCCCCCAAACACACATTCAAGGTGTGCAGGAGTTGGTTTCCAAAGGCCTGGCACACAGAGATGTTTGTTCCAGCCTCACTCCTGCCATTCTTTACTCAAACAACCCCCTTGGTGCTGTTAACATTCCCTGCAGCCCAAGAAACAAGGGTACTCAAAAGCTTCACTGAATTGAGGTTAAAACAATTCCAGTTTGCTGAAATTGTTCAATGAATGTTGTCCTGCCCTTCATTCACTCATTAAAAAAGACAGACAATGGAAATCCTTTGGAAAGAGAAGTGTCCATAAGGAGCACCAGTTATCCACAAGAGTGCAAATCTACTGCAGGAAAAAGCCAAGTAACAATATCCAAGTCACAGCAGCACAGTTAGACATCTCAAACTGACATTATTTCACAGTTTAAGTTCCATGGAGATGTTACCCCTCTATTAAATTATATTTCAATTAATTTTAATTTAATAGAGGTCTACCCTAGGGATCACATTCATCCATGGGTATGGGATTTAGAGGGGTCTGGGAAAGGGAGATGTGCTCCCACATCCTGTGTTCCCATTCACAGGGCTCAGGGACAGACTATCAAGTTGAAATGGATTATTTTAATGCCAGTGGGGTTTGTCCTTTTGATTTACACAGGTACTCAGTGCCTGGGACAGCAGGGTCCATCTCCTAAAATAAAAGACACAACCACCCAGACCAAGATTTGAGACAGTCCCAAAGTCTCTCAGGTTCTTTCCCTCCCATTATCCAGGATAGTTATCCCTGCCAACTGCCCAGGATATTTTTCATGGGAAGCAGGGTGGAGAGCTACATGTTTCTAAAGCAGAAAAGGGGCTGCTCTCACACTCTCTCCATATGTACAGGACTGGTGAGAGCAGAGGACAACTGGGAAGAGAAATAGATCTTCTATTCTTGCCTTTTTCCAGGTACCCTTCAGGAACAACTCTGTCATTCCCAGGTTTTAGTTACTCCTCAGGTCCTTCTGGTCTTACTCATACCTAGCCAGGCAACATTTTGCTACTTTACAAAGGGCTAAAAATATTTTTGCGGAGATAAAACAGAAAAAAAACCCTTAAATTAAGCCTTTCCTAATTTATTGTGTGTCTGTTCTCATTCCTTCTTGGATTCAACAGCAGACAGGGCTGGGCATTACAGCTGTCAAACACCTCCTTCAAAACAAGAATGAGGAAAGGAGATCTTGAGCCTAAAAAAACCCCAGAAACTTCATCAAGCCAAGAAAAAAATGGCAGAAGAGGGAAAACAGAAGGTTGTATCAAAGATAGCAGCTATGGCAACAATCCCAAACATGGAGAACAAAGATATCCTAAGCTCCCTGCTCCTGCAAAGGCAAGAGTTGATCCTGCTGTTGATCCAGACTCCAGCTTCCAGAAAGCTCAAGTATTTCTTCTGTGGCTCTTTTGAGAGATTTGTGTGTAAGCAGGAGACTCTGCACTCTCAGAGGAGATGGGAGAGCTAAAGGGCTTCCTAACATCCCCTTCTGCCAGCAGCCACCTTCAGCCCCTGCAATCACAGCTGCCAAAAACAGCCAGGGCTGCACTTCACAGGCCACTTGGGCCACCTTAAACATGGAGAAAATCTTCCCTTACTGCTTGGGCTACTTATGACCCTCACATTGTAAACACACACTCTTATACCCTTATTTTTGGGTTGTGAGACAGAGCTGACTCATGTTGCAGGCTCACCTTCCCATCACTCCACAGCTACTTCCCTGCAACCACCGAAATAACCGGAGGAACGACAGACATTGCACACAGGGGTTTTCCCTCCTAAGGCTGCATTCCTTAGGAAAAAAGAGGAATAAAAAGCCTTGGGAAAGAGGGTGGTACTCTCCTCCCCTCTGACCTGTTGCCTCTTCTCCACTTGCTGCCATGCAAGACTGCCGGGGACTGCCAGCCTCACACTCTCAGGCCATGGGGCAGAAGGGAAGAGGATGAGGAGCAGGATATAAAAATGGAGCTTGACAAGGCAGCTGAGCTGGTGCAGCTGCTGTGGAAGGAGCCACAATGCACCTCAGAGCAGTAGCCAGGTCTGTGATCAGCTCAAGCTTTCCTTGCCTCATGGTCAGCATATTCCAAAAGCAGTCTGCCACTAGGGAAAGAGGTGTGGGGAAAACAAAATGAGCGCCGGCTCTTGCCTGTCTGTGGCATAGGATCAGGGACAATGGCTTCACAGTGACAGAGAGCAGGGACAGGAAGAGTACTGGGGAGAAATTCTTCCCTGGGAGGGTGAAGAAGCCCTGGCACAAGTTGCCCAGAGCTGTGGCCATCCTGGGATTCTGTGTCTCCATGAATTCCAGCAAACAGCTGCACTTTTATGTGCACAGAAAAGCACATGCACGTCAAAGAGGCAGCTCCTCCCCACCCCAGGAGATGCAGCAAGGCTTGCCAACAGCATTCAGAGTGTGAAGTACATCAGCACATTATTTAAGTACACTGATTCCATTAAACACAACCATTTGTTTTCATCTTCACTGCAAACACATCTGCCTAAGTGCTCCAGCTTCACAGGGCGCACACGGAGTTTGGAGCGTTATCCGTGGGGATTGTGTGCAGTTGGAAGAAAGCAGAGATACAGCAGTTGTTAAGGGGGAAAAAAAAGGGCAGTCAAGTCTTTACTAGTCTGACAGTTCCTAAAATAATGTTGCTTCACTGAAGAATGAACATGCTTATCTCTGATCTACAGATCCTAACTAAAAGGTTACTTTTCCCTTGCCAGAAAAGCATCCTTAGAAGTTTGTGAATGCCTGAAGAGAATGGCTGGACCCTGCCAAGGTGACTTTATGGTAGGAGAAGGCTGCAGAAAACCACCTCCTCACACATGAAAAGAACCTTAGAGAACAAATTTAGAGGATATACATAAAATAAAAACCAGTTTCTAGTACTCAGAGCTGTATGTGGCCACCTCATTATTTTGTGGAAAAGCACACATACTAAAATCTTGAACTTTGAAGAGGGTTTCCTCCTCCTCCTCCTCTTCTTCCTCCTCCTTGGTTGCTTTTACTGAACATTTTGAACAAAATCCAGCCTCTGCCCTGGGTTTGTAAATCCCTGAAAACCACCATTATTAGGCAGCATGAGTTGTGTGCATGCACCTCTGAAAGGCACAGCAGTTCCCTGCCTATTTGCACCATCGAGGACTTGGGAGTAGTTGGAGGGGAAGAGAAAAAAATCCCCTACGCAAACCATTGTATTTACATGGTAAACATCATTACAGCAACTCTGAAAGCACGTATTTCCCACAAGGAAAAGTTCAAGTTCTGTAATTATCCCATAATTAAGCCTTTACTTACAAGTCACGTGAGCCTAAAAACCTTTATCTTCAAATGCCAAAGTGGCAGCACGGTTTTACCAGCCCTGCAAGGACATGGGCAAGGCAAGGGCTTACAGTTCCCTCCTCTGCAGACCCAAAAAACATCCAAAATTTGGATGTCTACAAGCTCCTCTGCCCTCTCTGCCTGTGCAGTTGGTCTCTTGCTGTGTCACCTCTGCACAGAGGCCTTGTCTGAGAGGAAAAATTCAGATCTTCATTTGCTAAATGAAGTTAGAAGGAAAAAAAAACCCAAACCAGATCTTCAAAGTTTCAACACAAAGAATTTAACCCTTAGAACATAAAACAGCAGGTGGGGCTGGCTTTGTGTTTCCCCTTCCAGTAGCTTGTGGAAAACAGGAAAACTCAGCATCTTTTGCATTGTGCACCATCCCTACAGACCACCCTCCCCCCTGCCACCATTCCTCAAGGATAACAAGTATCTAAGCATTCACAAGAGAGAAAAAGAGTATTACTATTGCCTAAATTTAACAGAACACCTCCTGAAATGTGCAACTCCTCCTTATTCCAAAAGGCATTATCACTTTCCACAGCACTTTCCTGAATCAGGGCCTACAATCATGCCTGCAGAAGGGAGATTATATTTTGGCAATGTTTTTTTTTTGCTCAGCTTCAGCTGTCAACTAACTGGCAAGGAGCAGAGCCGTGCAAGAGCACAGCTTTCCTTCCCAGGTACCCACATTCCCACTCCCAAGCATCCCTTTGCTACATCTGCAAGGCAAATCACAATTTTCCCTGGCAGCCAGCTATCTGATGAGCCAGGACAGTCTCAGTTCCTTGCCAGCACAAAGAAGGATGTGCTGTCGTGCAGCCAGAGGGAAAAAAAAAAGGCTTTCAGAAGGATTACCCCTGGTTCTCAGCACACAGAGCCGAGGTCACACCTTGCTGTGTGTCAGGCAGCCCCAGTAATTCCCAGCTCCATTGCAAAGGGACATCTCAGCCCAGAAAACCCCTCTCATCTCGGGGAAGAAAGGCACTGTCAGTGCAGATGGATATTGTGTGCCACAGACAAGTCATGCAGCAGATCCTTCTCAAATCTGTGCTGCACAGCCACAGCCATCTCTTGGAGTGAAGGACTCCAAAAATCTTTAGGCTGAGCTTGAAGCTTTGGGTTTAAAAACGTGATAGCACAGAGAATGAAATTCTGAGAGCAATTCCTCTGCTGGGCTAGGAAGTTTTCAAGCCCATTAGACAACCTCAGCTGCTTTCTGCTGCTTTAACCTTTAGCTTTAGCCCCTTTTACAAGCTGGAAAGGTCACATCTCAAATGAGGCAGAACAGTGTGAGCCCAGGAGCCTCCCCACTACACAGTTAGCTGAGGAGGAACAGATTACGTGGAATATTCTGCCTACTGCAGAAGGAAACACTGGTAGTTCAGAGTTTCCAAACAAGTCCATAAATCCATACCTTACATTTTCATTTCAGTAAGAGACTGTATATACTAACAGGAAAAGAAAAACGACTCTGTTTTGATTATGCAAATCATGGTTTCTAACAATTTCTATTGTATATTCCTCCCTTTGTCTTCAGCAATTGCTTAGAAAATAAAAAGATGCAGTGGCAGATATTTCAACCCAACTGGAAAACAGATTATAACCTGCAACTTCAGCTTGGCCAATCACTATTAATTACCATCAACTTCTCTAATGAGCATTTTCAATACCTGGGCCTTGGGAAAGCCCCATGTGGTGGGAGAGGACCCCGTGCCAGGTAAATCACAACCAGCACCAGGGCAAAGTGCTCAGGGGGTTGGAATCCGTTGTCTCCAGGACCAGCAAGGCAAGAGCTAATTAAAGCCTTGTGTGGGAGCCTGCAGGAGGTGTAGGAGAGTGTGGGGCCACAACGGGCTCTGGATCCGTGCCCATGTGCAGAAACACACTATTTAAAGCAACAACAGTTTGGAGAAGCGATGCAACATTCATTCCTCCTCAAGAAAAACACCCCCTCCGTCAGCATTTTATAAGAAGTCGCCACAGGTTTCCAATTTTCTTGTTTGACTCAACGGATTATTTCAGATTTCAGAGGTCAGAGACTAATCAGGGCAGGAGAAACAAAAACAAATGAAAACCACTTATCCTTTAGTTCACATCTAAAGGCCAAAAAAAAAAAAAAAAAGAAAAAAACAAACCAAAAAAACAAAAAGGAAAAAAGAAAACCAGCTTATGAAACAAACCATTTGCTTCATTGCTGCTCTCGTGGGGAAGGCAGACTTCAAAGAGGTGGGGGATTTGGGCAAAGTCCAGAAGCTGCTCTTAGAAACTCGCATCCCTGTGCAGGAGCTTGGCAGGCAGGCAGTGTCCAGGACAGCAGAGCACCCCGAGGGCTGTCCCACAGCCTCCCCCTCAGCACCACTCACCGCTCGGTACTCGTAGTAGATCTTGTCGTACTCGGCGCCTCCAATGGTGATCTCCGGAATGAAGCGCGGGATGGCTGCGGGATCCAGCACTCCCGTTTTGTCCTGCACACTGAGGGGGGAAGACAGGGAAAAGAAACAAGGGGCAGTTAGTCCACAACCTGCCCCCAACAACAGCAGCAGCAATTCCCAGTTTGACCAAATATTGCTGCCCAGAGGAGCTGTGGCTGCCCCATCCTGGAAGTGCCCAAGGCCAGGCTGGACAGGCCTCGGAGGAACCCGCGAGAGTAGAAGGTGTCCCTGTGGATCCCGGTGAGCTCCAAGGTCCCCCCCACCCCAAACCATTCTGGAACTCTGTGATTAAAAGAATTACTTTTCTGTTACATAGCACTTTCAAAGGTTTTGGTTATTTTCCAGTTATGACAAGCATTTATCCTTTTCCTCACACAGATATTGCGGTTTTCCCCTCATCCTTGCCTCCAATCTGCTCCTGCTCTGACTTTTCCCTGCTTCTCCATTCCCTCCTCCAAGTTTTTTCTCCATCATTCCTGAGAGCCTTTTCCATGAGGCACTTCTGGTTTTTTTGCTTTACAGAGGTAAGGTAAATACAGTGTTTTTATTGAATCCCCCACACATTATCTTGCTAAATCCCCACCCTAAATGGGTCAGTCCTGAGGCAATGGCAGAGTTTGGAAGCAGGCAGTGCCCCTAGCATCCTGCCTGGGAAGAACCAGGGAAAATTGGCTGCAGCAGCTGCAATGACAGATATCAGGATCCACCAAAAATCCACACTGCACAGCACCAGCACTTTCAGATATCCCGAATTTAAAATGCCTGAGAAACTGCTAGAAGGGCTCCTGCTGCCTGTGGTGTCACACACAGGCCGACAGTGCCACCTGGGTGTGCCTGGGGAAAATACATCCCTTTCCAATCAACACAGCCCAAATCCTAAAATCAATGTGAGAAGCTCTGGAAATTGTGTTGTTTTCAGTGAATTGCACACCTTTATAAATATTGACACGCACATCAAGCACATTCCCCGAGCAAAGCAAAGTGTACCATCTTTAAGAAATTAATTTTTTTTCCCCTGAATCACAAATTTTGAGACCTTACCTTTCAGCACTGAAGAGTTTTGACAAATAAACTAGTTTGTTAACACATCCTGACATTCACACTGCAAATTATCCTACTGCAGACAAACTGGTAAGGAGATACAATAATCCAGTAAGAGTCAAGATGGGAGAAGGGGAGGATTAATGACCAGGTTCAACACAATGATAAATGGATAAATGACCAGGTTCATATGCTTCCTGCAAACTGTGACATTATTTATCCTCACCTACATTAAATGTGCATTTCACATGCTGGAAGTCACAAAAATGAGCCCAGGCACTTATGAAGCAGAACTTCACACACAGAAACCAAGTCTAGTAGTCTGCAGTGTGCAGTTCATCCATCCTTTCCTGAATCTCAGCCAAGTGGCAACTTGTGCAGGACAATTCCCAGGCACAGTTTATTTTAATTAACGGCCAAGATGGCAAACCTGCTGCTCTCCAAACTTCTTTGCTCTCACTGTACAAGAAAAGAATGCAAAGCTAGTGATGGCTTCTCCAGGCTCTGCTCTGCACCTCCAGAAATAACTTGGAATACTGACTAAAAGCACACCCAAAGACACCTGCCACAACAATGTCCAACCACAAAACCACAGGCACTTGCCAGGACTAATTCCCTGCTCAGCAGGAAGCATTTAAAGGCACCTTTTATGTTTCCTTAGTTTTCTCTCTCTCCCTTGGGAGAAAACCACCATTATTTACTCTTTTCTGAGTCTTTACCACACTTTCTGGAAGCAGCTCTCATTATGCAGCACCTTTACCTATGAGATTGTGTCCCATTTCAAAGGCAACAGAGCATGTAGGTGACTGTGTGGTCCCAATAATTTAAGAACATTAGATTTTAGCTCACATAACCCTCTTATCCAGGGTTCTTCCCACAGGAATCCCACCTGGAAGTATTCTACAGCCATGGGTGGCTCATCTCTTCTCCAAAAGCACCTATTACACACTCCATCCAGCATGGGCAGGTGCTGAGGAATCAGGACTGACACATTCCTGCTTCTTTTTAGAGCAGGAATTCTTGCTTCCCTCACAGACAGCTTCCAGCAGGATACACTTTTTCAGGGATCCTGCAGTGGTGACATACGAGTAACTGAGGTTTCATTTCCCGTCAGCGTATAAAACACAGTCCCACAGTGAACATCAGAAAGCCTGATGAGCCTTGCCAAGGGTGCAAGGTGGGGTAAGGGAAGGAGACTGCTTAGAAAAAAAATAAACAAACCAGTCAACCCTACAAAAACCCCTGAGCTTGCATAGGCTGGGCTGTGATTTCTCAACACCTGATGCTGTCATAATCACAAAAACCTCAAGTGACCTCCCTTCCAAGCTAAAAGCACTCACTGGCCTAAGAGGCAGCCACACAAAACTATACCAAGTTCAATTCTGTGTTCATACATGAAAGTTAATTTTCCTTCTTCTGCCAAAGGGGCTCAGATTCCCTCATCTGTCCAGGCAGAACAGGAATTCCATGGCCAGGGTGAGCCATGGCCGTTCTCTTGGTGAGCAACACTCACCATCAACACCGAGAGAGAAAAAAAAAAAGGTTTTCCAAGAAAAACAGGTCTGCAAGAAAAAGGGGACAAGGTGCAACAACAGCTCTTCAAATCTATAAAAGCTACTGCAAAGAGGAAACTACAGAGAAGTGTTTCAACTGAACTAAGAAGCCAGGCTGGATGGGGCTTGGAGCAACCTGGGCTAGTGGAAGGTGTCCCTGAATTTCTGGTGAAACGAGAACGAAGGCTCTCTCTCCCTCACTCCCAAGTTCTCTGCTCTACCTCTCCCAGGTTCTTCTCTACCAAATTCTGAAGGAGCTGCAGGGATATAACAGATTTAGCTGTGGACTTGTCTGATACAACAAGTCACAAGCAGTAAATTCTCCACACCAGCTGGTAAAGTAACACAGGCAACACCACACAACCTGCAGCTCTTCATCCCAAAACATGGTGTCTTTTGCAGTGTGTGTGGACAGACTGATTTTACTGGGTAGGGCACAGATCAAGTGCCTGAGATGGTGCAGTGATAGCAGAGGAACTCCTTGAGATACTTAAAAACCCAGAATGGTTTGTGTTGGACCCCGAGAGGAAAGGAAGATGTGAAGATCATCCTCTGGGAGATCCCTCCAGCTTCCTGACACAAATGTAACCATTTTTACCTTTTCCCAGGAGATCCCACAGCCACAGTAGAGCAAGGGAGAGCACTCAAGGGCAAGGCAGGGAGATAAAAGGGATCATTATGCAACTGATTTCACATGGGTGTGGCTCACCGGGTCTGATTAGCTGACTTATTTGCATTAATTAGTCAGAGGCCCAGCTGGGGTTTCTGTGCACTAGACCCTCTGTATGAGCAGTGAAAAAGTTCTCCTCACCCCTGCCCATCGATCCCAGTCCCCCAGGCATGCTGGTAACAAGCTGAAAGTGGAAGAGAACACCAGCCCAAGTCAGCCCCAAAACCTGGAGGGTCAGCAAAGGAAGCAACTGCAGATGGAAAACCAAACAGAGTAGAACTTATATTAGATATTGGATATTAGGGAAAATTTTTTAGCTGAATGGGTGGTCAGGCATTGGCACAGGCTGCCCAGGGCAGTGGTGGAGTCATTGTCCCTGATATTACTCAAAAGCCACGGGGATTTGGCACTTGGGCACATGGTTTAGTGGTGGCCTTGGCAGTGCTGGGGGAATGGTTGGGCTCAGTGATCTCAGAGGGGTTTTCCAACCTAAATGATCCTAAATCCCAGCTGGAGCCTCCCACAAACACCCACGAGAGGGCAGCACGTGCCAGCACCCCAACAGGCACCAGGAACAACCTGAAAACCCACTTTCTCAAGGAAAAATTAGCACAGGCACTGGACACCTGCAAACCTGCCAAAGGCTGGGGACCACGAGCTCGCTGCTACCTGGGCACTGGAACAAGTGAGGAAAGCATCAGCCTTAAGGTTCATGGACCAGCACCTGAGACTGGCACTGGATGCTTAGGGAGCAATTCCCACGAGGAAGGCACACAGCAGGCTCCTGCACTTCTGCAGGTAACATGAGGAAAGATTATCTCCAAACCCACACACTGAGGCCCTTCCCAGGCCGCCCAACACATTGCCCAGGGTTTCCTCCCGGAACTGTCCTGCACAAAACTGGCACAGGATGTGCTGTCACACCTTTACCAGTGCCCTGACAGCCCAGCACCAAATGAAGATGCAAAAGCAAACACCAGGAGCTGGACTCCAAGATCCTTGTGGGTCCCTCCCAACACAGGATATTCTGTGATTTAAATAAGCAGTTCATTGCAGTGTAAGATCTCAAAAGAGCCACATGCTGCCAGAAAAAGAAATGATTTTGTGTTATCTACAACAACAAGAGCCTTGCACAGGAGACTCTCTCACCCTCCTCCAGGGTTCAACGAAAAACTGAGTCCTTAAAGCAATTTATTCCCTTCTACAGCTGCAAAGTTGAATTTTCATACAGTGCTTAAACACCCTGCTCTAATTGAATGCTTTGCTTTAACTCCCTCCTACACACTGCAATTAATAATCCTTTCTTAATACCTGCACTAGTGTGGAGCCACAGGAAAACAGGCAAATTATTTTCTCTTTCAAAGGAAATCTGATTGTAATAATTTTGCAGGGTCTAAGTCACCAGATGTTACCCTCCAATTACAACACAAAGAAACCTTGTCTTAGATAGTTAAAATGCACCCAAATCATGACTTTTTCCCCTCAGACACCACCCAACATTGCTCTTCTGAAGTTTCTCTTCCCCCCTTGATAGAAAAAATATAGAAAAGGAATGTAGTCTCTCATTTCAGGAGGCATTTGAAGTAACAGTAAAGTAAAAGGCAAAGAATGTCAGAAGCCTAAAAAAAATGTTTAAGTTACTGCTCCAATGCTTGTCCCAACAAAGACAAAAATTCAGGGACAGATATTCAATTAAAAAAACCCCCTGTGTTTCTGTTAACTCACAAGACAACCAGAAATTACTGAAAACAATACAACTCTTAAATTTGGTTTCAAAAATGTAACTACACTGCACTTGCTACCTGCACATTCAGTCTAAAGCTGGATCAACCAGGCAGACAAGGATCTTTTTAATAAAACCCAGCCTTAAGTTTGTCTGGAGTCTCTTGTCTAATCAATCAGCAGCAAAGTGCTCTGAACACCATGATCCAGTGCCAAGCTCCAAGACTGCAAAATGCAACCCCCCCACCTTCAAAGACCCAAGGCCAAATTTGACCATTGTCCCTGAGATGTGATGCCAAGAGGTGCTCAGTGAGTGGATGACATCATACTCACTAAAGTCTGAGGTGGTGGAAAGAAACATCATCCTGTTCCAGCCACGGCCCCTTGTCAAACTTCAGGTACTCAATGTCTTCAATGACCTGGGATCACAATGGGAAAGGCCACACATTAAGAGGTGGTTTGATTAGAACATCCAAAAATCAATTCAATCATCAAAATAGGTTATTAAACAAACAAAAAAGGCTTCACTGCTAGAGCTGGTTTAACAAGGCAAATGTTTAGAGAGAACATTACCATCTGCCATCCTGTTTCAGGAGGTGCTGCCACGACTACTGGGCAGGCACAGCTCTGAAGGTCCCGGTGCTTTCAGCCTTGGATGGCAGAGAATAAACTGTCTGTGAGGTGCCTTATTTCCAAATTCTTACCTGATCCAAGACATTCTTCCTCAGCCTGCTGTTGGGGCTGGAAAGCAAAGAAGTACAACCCCACCTCTGAGGGATAATGAGGAGAAAGTGGAAATAAATCTAAATTTACCCCCGTTTTTGTTACCCCCCAAAAAACCCCAAAAAACAAACAAACAAAAAACCCCCGCCATGTTCCATAGGACACCTGTTTGTTGTTGGGTTTATTTCCAAAAGGGCTCAGTGGCTCATTCACTGACACAAATGGCATTTGTCTCTGCGTGCTGTGTGGTTCACATCACAGAAACAAAGGCATGGTTCAGGCTGGGGAGCTCAAACAGACCTGGAGTAGCTGCACTGATGACTCCAAAGGCTCAGGATTTCACTGTCCATCAGGACCTACCCAGGCATGGATGATCCCTGAGCAGAAGGGAAAGGTAACACCTATGGCTCAGCACCCAGAACCCTTCAAACAAGGACTGCCAGCTCAGCAAATCATTCCTTCAGCATCCCCAAACTTATCAATCCCAGATCTGAGCTTCATTTACAGCCTGGCTCCACCAGAAAACAGATCTTTGTTGGTCCACCGGGTAATTGTTCATCACACATGGCTGGCTGGACCTGAAGGAAACCTGAAGTGGTGTCAGGGGGATGCACTTCAGGTGCATGATGAGGTGGAGATAGTGCCTTGAAGCAACTTGGACTGTTACAGCTCCAAACATCCCTTTCCAGAGGCCTTTCTTCCAGAAGGAAAAGACAAAGCTGTGAGGTCAGGACCAAAATCCTGATGACACACTGTCAATCCATTGACAAATAAGCAGATGCCAGTAATGAAAGATAAAATAATAAATGAAAAACCCTTGTATTCCGAACATTAAGAAATAAAGGGAATAACTCAATTTAAGAGCTGAATCTCCACCATACTTCCCTTTGCCCACACAAAGCAATTCCTTCTGTACTCCACAGCCAGGCTGTGGAAACTCACTGCTGCCTGATGACAGAACTGATCACAGAGCTGCTACAACAGGGCTTAGAATGTGTCCCAGGGGAAAGAGGAATCTGCATCCAAATTAGTTTTTTCTCACTGTTATTATCATATCAGAGATCTCTCCCAGCAGCTCATTAACAATGGTATCAACCCGCCAACCAGATAGAAGAACAGCTGCTTAATTTATAAGGAATGTCCTGGCACCCCCTGGGAATCAGAAGCAAATATCCAGGGCTTTCAAAACAACATTTAAACACAGAGCTAACTTTGTATTCCCAGTTTTATCCTCATGTGAAACCAGTGTGAACCACCCTAATGAAGCTCATTTCAGCACTCATTACCCCGTTAGCCACCACTACCAATGTTAATTATGATGTGAAACCCCAACTGACCTTTTTAAAAGACACTTAAAGAATCATTTCTAAGCTGTGTGTGTCTGCTATGAGCAAATCAGAAGTTATTAAACTCCAAGACCATAAAAAATTAAGCTCCCAAATCCCAAATAATCTGTAGATTGAAGCGAGCTAATGAACACTGCTGCCTACCAAGAGGACACCCCTGTGTAAACACACACCTCACAAGCCAAACCCAAATCCCTCCTGCCAGCCCCTATTTCCCAATTTCTACTGTGTCATTCCAAAGGTGAACTGAATCTGAAGGGAAAAGGGGGAAAACCAGCTTTACTCTTTGAAGTAGACCAAGTACCAGTATCTATCACCAACATCCAACGATCACATCACGGACTTGATAATCTGAGGGGTCTTTTCCAACCCTAATGATCTTGTACTTTAACTTCCAAATGCTAATCCTTTCTCTAGTCCAGATTTGTCCAACCAAATTAAGAACTTCATCAGTGCATCTGATGACTCTATTTACAGTGATGGCTCAAGATTGCTGAGCTTGGGAGACTCCCTGCTTGAACAATAAGAGCTTTAGACTGACTTTAAACCCCGATTTAAGGGATTAAAATCAAATCTCTAGCTATGGGGTTTACCACAAAAAATCCAGGGAGGAAACAAGCTGCTTTATTCTGACCACTTTAAGACGTGCCCAGAGAGAAGGAAGGAGAGACAAAAAGGCAAATAACCCCCTTCCCAACTTTCCTTCTACCAAACATCCCTGGATACCCTCTTGAAACACCATGGTTCTCACATCTTATCTTTGCTTTTATGTTGTTATCCAGAAAAAATAACTATATATTCTCATCCACATCACAACTTTGTGATGTCATTTGAGCTCTATTTTTTATGTATTTTTTTCTATTTATCTGCTGTCAAACTGAAGCCACCAGCCCTTTTTGGGGGCATAACCCCACACTGCCTCACAAGTCCACTGCTTAATAATCTAATAACCTCTATTATCCACTGCAGGAGAATCCAAAAATCCATCCACAACAGCACAGGACCCAAAACGTGGCACACACCCCACAAAGGGAACCAAAGGCTTAGAGACCCACAGCACTGCAGCTAAGGGCAGGGAGACAAGGAGGGGGTGTCAATTTTTAGGACCAGGAAAGTCCTTATCAATATTTTCTGCTTCACAAAGTCCTGTGACCGGAACTTTGAAGGACACCATGGCCAAAAAAAGTAACTTCTGCCTGATGAAGGGTCATTTAAATATTAAAATGAACACACCATACATATGCTAATAAGATTAATGAAGCACATGCTACAGTACCACTACGATCATGTGATACAAACATAGGAGGAGAAGACTGGGCTGTGTATAAGGAGGGCAGAAATTCCACCTAATCAGGATGAAGACCCAGAAAACCTTTGGAGACAGTCCATGGGCCACTCTCCTCTCCCTCCTCCCAGGCAGGGATGACTCCTTGGCGAGCTTCCATGTAGGATTATCATCATCAACACAATATTATTGTTATTATTAGAGCTTTATCCCTAGAACTGAAATGGGCCCACTACAGACCTGTCCAGGACCACAAAAAACTTGTTGCTCTTTCCATCAGGGAACAGCAGCTACAGAGGAAAATTAATGATGGAGAAGCAAAAGGCTTCTGTTATCCCACCAGTGACCCTCCAAGAGCAGGAACATTCACTGAAATAAGGCAAATTTTATTAAATTTGCTCCGAAAAGAGTAACATAGTTGAGTAGGAGGAAGCAGTGATCTTGTGTCAATCCTGTCTCATAAGAGAGAGATTATTTTTAGCAACGAGAAGGCAGTTTTTTGGCTTGGTCCAAGGTGAACAGGTCTTGCAAAACCAGCAGCAAAAAAAACCTGCCAGCTCATAGAGATGAATAATGCAGGGTTACAAAGCCTGGAGCAGCTCTGGGAACACAGCTCTGAGCTGTAACCAAATCACGACTAGCTTTGGAAAGCAACAGCTATTGATCACACAGAAACCTTGGCACCAACCTCCACTGTCCTGACAAAGTGACACTGGTGGAAACACTCGAGTTGAGCCCCTGTAGAGAACACAAAGAGTGCAGCCATGCACAAACTCACCTTCTCCACATCCTCGGCCTCGGCCACCGTGTACTGCAGAACTTCACTGCTCTCGCTGCAAAGAGGGAACACACTGAATTCACCTGTCCAGCTGCTCCACCCACCCACCCTCTGCCCTGCCCCAAAAGGAACAGAAACCAAGTTAACAGGCACAGACACCAAACCAGAATCATTACAACCTTTTAGAACGCTCACAGTAATTCCTGTTACACCTGTCAGCTGCTTCTTTCCTGGTGGAAAACTGCTCTTGAAGGGCAAATGGCCTATGGAACCTACATAATTTCAGTTCAAAAAAATAAAAATCACACCTATGAATTTGTTTTCATCTAATGAATGTGGCTCCTTGCCCCACTTACAACTGCCCAATCTATTTGAAGCTAAGTGAAATTTTCAACCAGCCTAACCCCAAAACTTCAGCAGACTTTCCTTTTTACAAGTACATTACTACCTGTGAGTAATTTTTAGGAGAACACATTCATTCATCACTATTTACTGAGATAACTGAACCAGTACAAACTCAGGCAGCAGGATCTGCAAGTGCAAAAACATTTAAAAAAGGTAATGTTTCCTGGTTACAAGACTGTTCTGTTAATCATCCAGCAGTCTCCAGGGAAAGGGCACTTGCAGAGCAGGGCCACAAGAGGAGTTCCTATATGAACGTGCTTCATACTGCACAGGTTCAGCTGATTGCAGTAACAGCTGTTCCCAAACCTGCTCCAGCTGGAAGACCTTCCCTTTAGCTGACAAATCAGGGGAAAATAAAACAGAAGCCCAATGTGCACATTGTATCAAAAAACACACAGCAAAGCTGAAGGGCAAGGAGGAAAATGTCATGGAATCCCAGATGGTTTGGGTTAAAAGGACCTTAAAGCTCATCCAGTGCCACCCCCTGCCATGGGCAGGGACACCTTCCACTAGCCCAGGTTGCTCCAACCTGGCCTTGGACACTTCCAGGGATGGGGCAGCCACAGCTTCTCTTCAATACCAACCCAAGGGAGAGGTCAGACTTGAGCAGAGCCTTAGAGTGGCAATTGCATTAACAATGCAGATCAAAACACTTGATCCCATCCCTTGATTTGACTCTGCAGATTATCAGGGCTTCATTAAGAGAAAACAGCTGCTCAGTGACTCTGCAGATTAGCAGAGCTTTCCTTAAGAGAAAACAGCTGCTCAGTGGAAGCAGTATTGGATATGAAAGAGAACATTAGCAACCTTAAGGCTCTGGTCCAGGAAAAGGGACCAAGAAAACCCCCAAAATCAAACAAAAACCAAACGCTGTCTGTTCCAAATCACCAGGCAGCACCTGCCACAGCACCCAGCTCACAAATCACTACCCATAAAAACATTAAAGACATTCATAAACATGCCAGACTAGAAAGGTAACACCCATTTTAAAGCACATACCCACTATAAAACACTTCAATCAGCATCAGGTTGCTCCAGTTAAACAGAACAAGGTAACAGGAGCTTTGCCCAGTAACAAACTGCTTTTCAAGAGAACAAGCAAACTCAAGCACGAACTCAGAAAGCATGCAGGAGTTTGCTCAGCAGTCTGTAATTCCTCTTTTTAGACTGACTGAACCAGACTTTGGGCTCTCTCACGAGTCAGGGAATCAGTGTCTGGGCAGACCAAGGACTGACAGCCAGGCATGAAGACAGCTCGCTGCACCACTCTGCCAGCAAACAAACAGTTAAAGGCAGTTGTGGCTTCTGCACTGAGCCAAGACAGGAGCCATCCTGAGGTCCAGGGATGCACAAAGCTGCTGTCACACATTCCCCACTGTCCCCCATCACGGGGACAGAGACAAAGATCGATGTGACAGGTCACGGTGAGCCCGTCCGCTGACAGGACGCCGAGCAGAGGGTGTGAGCTTAACAAGTGTACTGACCACGCACAGACAAAGGGCAGGGAGTTGAAATCCCAGCAGGATTGAGGGTTTTTGCTTCACTAAACACCACGAGATGTATCTGGGGCTCGATGTGATCCAAAGAACAAGCAGCATTTTCCTCCTCGCCAATAAACTCGAGCAGCATTGCCCCCAGGGGGTGGCAGTCCCAAGGCTTCCCACCCTCCCTCCTTCTCCACCCTTATTCCCTGTCCTTCCCTGGCTGTGGGGGACACAGTGGGAGGCAGCTGACCGTGTACATCACACCAGCAGCTCCTGCCTGCATGAGTGACAAGCTCAATATCCACATTATTCAGTTCAGTTGCTGACAGGGCCATTACACTGATGTACCTGGGCAGATGCAGCAAGAGCCAAGGGGAGACAGGGAGGCTAAAAAGCACCTGAGGATGCACTTGGATTTCACTGGAACTCAATAATCAGCCTCATGCACACAATATGAGGGACCCAAGGCTGCTTTTAGATTTTTAGAACAATGTGATTTTGGATGGAGCTCTTTTATGAGCACTGGGACGGCTGGCAAACCACCTCATCTCAAGTTTACAGGGAACATATTTCTGCTTCCCAGCTTGAGAAAGTCAGGGGAGCCCAGAAAGTGACAAGTGGGAATGGTTTCCCAGTGACAGCAGACAGGGTTAGGTGGGACATTGGGAAGAAATTCTCCCCTGTGAGGGTAAGGAGGCCCTGGCACAGGTTGCCCAGAGAAGCTGTGGCTGCCCCTGGATCCCTGGAAGTGTCCAAGGCCCGGTTGGACAGGGTTTGGAGCAAGCTGGGCTAGTGGAAGGTGTCCCTGCCCATGGCAGGGGGTGGAATGAGGTGGTCTTTAGGGTCCTTTCCAGTCAAAACCATTCTGGGATTCTATGACAACAGAAAGGAGTTTTTGAGAGATAAAAATTCCAAAACTCTCCAAAAAGACCTGAGAAAAGGTTATGTTGCATCACACTCTCCTCAGGTCACACAAACACACATCACTCCTAAATTAATTTTTAATTTTCCACCGTTGGCATCAGGCTTTTCTGATGCCAGAGGTTATGAAGCACACACATTATGCCATGACTGCAACACCCCATCATTAGGACATAACACTACACCCCCTGGCACAAGGAGGATTCCTCACATGACCTGATCTGCTGATATTGGCAGATATTCTCACATTTGCACACATTTTTACTCAAAGACTTACAAGACAAAACGTTTTGATTTGCTAACCTGATCTCTGGAAGGAAGGTTTTCTTGTAAGCATCCTCAATGTGCTGGAGATAGGAAGGGGACACCTTTTTCTCATATGGCTAAAAACAAACAGAACACAATGTTGTGGAATTAATTTTCCTTCCCTCCGGTACAGGCTCCAGCCTAAGGAGAAGGGCTGCTCCATCACCTGCCAGGGGCTGCAATAAGCAAACATCCAAGTGAACCACAGAAACATTAATGGAAGTCTCAAGAATTAAGAATTTTGGAGTGTTCAGAATTCCTTACATGGCATTAAATACCTAGAGTAGCCCTCAAAAAGATCAGCTTTCCAAGGAATGATCCATCCTTGTTATCTGCACAGTCAAGGAAGCTTTGGATAATCATCCAGAAAATAGCAGATGATTGTCTGAGCCTACCTTTTCCATAGGAAAATGGCAATGTGCATCCACATTGCCACAGTTTCAGAAAAATGCACGGGCAACCAACCACTCCAAAAAGAAATCAAAGCCTTCTTTTAATCTATCAGGTTTTCCACACTGAAACACTTCCCTGGACAGCATTTCCCACTACCTTTGAACAAGGTAAACATCATTTAATCCTCAGAACACATCAGAGAACAGTTACAAGCACGTATCCAAATATCACAGAAGGGGGTGGGGGAATTTAGATTAGTCATTCCCCAAAAGCACCCCACAGGTTCACTGACCCAGGACCAGTCCAACAGCTCAGTAACCCAGCAGTCATCTGTTCAGGAAGTTCACTGAGCCTGCTGATCCCAAGTGCCTCACACATGAACCTCAGCATGGGTGTGAAGGAGCAGTGAGCTGGGAAGCTGGAGACAGGGACTCCAGCTGGGCTTCTGGCCCTCAGGAATGACACATATATAATCCTGAAATACACTGCAAGCTGCCTTTTACCTGGGAATGACTCCTAAAGCAGCAGCTACAAAGGCTCACACATCAGGGTGTGATTACAGCTGCCATTAACAGGCAGCAAGAGTGAGAGATAAGTAATATTAAAGATAATTAAGAGATAAATAAGCAAAAACAGGAGAGAAAATTACCTTGCCTTTCTCTTGAATCCTCTTCTGCACCTCTGGGACAGGTGCATCTACATAAATGACCAGGTGAGGGGGCAGGAACTCACAGATGCTGATCTCTTTGATCTCCTTGTAGTGATCAAGGCCTGTATAAAACACAGATTAATCACACTCCCCACCCTTGTATTTGCAGTCCCCTCCTCTTGGCTCATGGAGCAAGTTCAGGGTAGGCTGTTCCTCAAAAAGGATCCAGGAGGTTTACAGGATAAACAACACCCACATTAAAACAGAATTAAATGATGAAGGTACATGCACTGAGATGTAAGAATCTGAGCCCAGCTTTACCAAAGAGAAGGTTTTATTCCTGACTCAAGTTTAGTGGAATCTGGTTCTTCCTCTGTCACTCAGACACAGCGAGCAGCAGGACCTCTAATCAAGAGGTTTGCTCACTACAGATTGCAGTGCAATCCATTATTTGCCCCTAGAATTTTGTATGAAATTGTGGGTTGCTGGGCTTTGCTGCCTCACCAAGGCAGAGCAGTAAGATACAGGTCATTAGAACCAGCTCTCAAAGACATCCAGTGACTTGCAGCAGGTGTTAAAAAACAAATATACCTCCTAAATCTATGTCAAATCAAAGAGCAGGAACACGAGGCAGTCAGGAAAATAGCTGCCTTCACCTCAGGAGCAGCCAAAACACCAGACTGACTAAGAAAAGGCAGCAACAGCTCAGGAGCTCAGTGCCCATAACCCCGAACCACAGAACCCCTCAGGTTGGAAGGAACACCCACAAACCACCTGGTTCAACCCCTCTGCTCAGAGCAGGAACCTCAGCATTTCCAGGAGAGACGTCCCAGGCAATCTGCTCCAGGGTTTGACTCCCTTCACAGTAGAAAAAAGGGTTTTTTTTCCTTTCAGATAAACTTTTTGTATTTCAATTAGTGCCCCTTGTGTTTTGTCCTCTCCCTGAGTGCCACTGAGAACAGACTGGCTCCATCCAGGAGTGCTCCCCATCCTGCCCTCCCTGAGTTATTCAGACAGAGAAACACCACCAATTATTTATAAACACCCCCCTGAACCTTCTCCTCTCCGTCCTAAACCCCAGCTCTCTGAGCCTCTCCTCACACACTGGACATTGTTTCTCTGTGGCCCTTTGCTACATCACCCCAGTTAAGTTCACACTTTTTCTCCACTGGCAGCCCAGAACTGGGCACAATACTTCACATTTGGAGAATCCTGGTGGAATCCTTTGCTCCAAGGACACAGTGGTGGCTCACATTCAACTTGGGGTCCATCAGGGCCCCCAGGTCCTGCTCTGTGTAACTTCCTAGACAGTTCTTAGCTCCCAGCATACACAAGTGCCTGCAGATATTCTTTCCCAGGCAAAGGACTTTGCATTCCCTATTTTAGACCTTCCATTCCTGGAAGTGTCCAAGGCCAGGTTGGACAGGTTGCTCCAGCAACCCGGGCTAGTGGAAGGTGTCCCTGCCCATGGCACGGGGGGAACAAGATGGGCTTTGAGATCCCTCCCAACCCAAACCATTCCATGATTCTATGAAGGCACAGAATACATGTTCTTTAACATAGCAGCAGCACCAAAGCCTTGAAGAAAAACTGGGAATCTCATGGCTTGAGGTCAGTCCTTGATGAACAGAGCAGCAACATGTAAACAACTGATTATCTAAAGGGATCCTAAATTCCAAGCAGGCTTTTTTTTTCTTTTTTAAAAAGTAAACTGCCACACTTCTGACAGATTATGGTAAAATAACCTCCTTTTGCATTCCAGGAACTCACATCTCTTGTGGATATATCCCTGTTTGAACATGGCATCCAGGAACACGAAGTCACTGTAGGGAGAGCGCTCCAACACCACACCTTGACCTGCAAGGGAAAACAGGCTCCAGGTTGGAACAAAATCAGATTTAAGGTCACTTCCAACCCAAACCGCTCTGTGATTCTCTGATTCTAAGCAACAGTGTTGGGAAAAAAAACCTCTTTTCTCACCAGAAGACTCTCAAATTATAACAAAACCACCACAGAACTGTATTTAATGAAACCAAAAAGACTGAAAACAGCCACCACCAGGAGGTAAGTTGGGAGCCTGTGCAAGTCACAGCTATCATGGCATCTTTAAAATGCCCTTTAGAAAATAACCACCAGGGGTTGCCAAACTGAAAACAATTAAATTGGTAACTGGTGAGTGAAATAAGAAACAGGGGTGTGCAAGGCAGTTTTCTAAACGTGCTGTTATCCTGTACTAAGAGGGGGAATATATGAAGTTGAAAAAAACGAGAGCCTTTCATTTTAAAATGCAGAGAGTAGCAAAGCACTTTGAACCTCCCGGGCTGGAAGGGATCCACAAGGATCACCAAGTCCCACTCCTGGCCCTGCACAGGACACCCCAATGCTCCTGAGAGCAGGTCAGTCAGGCCTCAAGAGTCAGGGGTCAGTTCAGCCCCGAGCTGTGTGCCCTGTGAGCCCCACCTGTGCCCTGTGAGCCCCACCTGTGCCCTGTGAGCCCCACCTGTGCCCTGTGAGCCCCACCTGTGCTGAGCAGGTGCTCCAGGGCATCAGCGTACTGCAGGACACGATTCCCGAAGATCCAGGCCTGCAGGCGGTAGGAGTGCCCGTCAGGGCACTTGGGGTCTGTGTAGAACCTCTCCATGTTGCAGAAGCCATTGAACTTCTCGGGGAGCAGCGTGCCGTCCCCAGAGATCCTGTTCATGTAGTGGATGTCGGCCTCTGGGAAGTGCTTCATTCCTGGGGGGAACAATCCAACAGCTGAGCACCCAGCAAAGGAACAAGCTGTGTTCACTTACAGCAAAAGCCTTTCAGCACACAGTTGTTCTTTAAACAGCTCTGAAACAACCCCCAAGCCTCTGGTCTATCACATCAGAGGGCAACACACCCCACCTTCAAGCACTGCCCCCTTTCACCTGCCCCAGTGAGAGCTGAGCACAACCTGGGTGCCACCAAACCCACGTCCTGACCCTCCCTGTACATCCACAGGGAGAACCCGGCCCCTCCAGGAGCCCACTGACCCCATCAGGACTGGGATTTCACTCACAACAAACCTCACCCACACAGGCACCCTCACCCCAAGCATTACCTATAAACCCTCCCCGTTCCCCAGTTAATTAAGGTCATCAAGAGCTGCAGCTCTGGTGAGCTTTCCTCACACAGCTGCACTGTTAAACTCCACCAGCTGCCAGGGGAACAGCCCCAACAGGACATACCCAGTTTCTGTGCTATCTGCTCTGCCAGCTTGCCCTTCCCAGAGCACAAGTTTCCCTCCACTGTGAAGACTTTGCTGTAGTCCGTGAACCTCTTGGTAGTTCTCTCTCCCAACATGTAAGCCAGCCACCCATACTGCAAATTCTGCTCAGGGCTGCTGTGAATTCTTGCCTGGAAGAAAACACAAGGAAATCAGCACATTTGGGGTTTTTTTTTAGCTGAAAGTGCAGCTTTTTCAGACCTACTACGAGGAATTTTTATGCAGTAACCGTAGCACTGACATTTCAGCTCAGCAATTGATTAGGCTGGGAAGGTGGTTATGAAGTTAAAGGCTGGGAAGACAGAAAGCAGGACCAATTCTCAGCGTGTTTTTAGGAGGGGCTGCTCTGACCCGACACAAGGACCCAAACTGCCCTGAGTGGCTGAAGGTCACACACACAGCGTGCCCTGAGCTCCCAGGGAAGACCCAGCATTAGGCTTTTGCTGTTTTGTTTATTGCCAGGCTGTAACAGCACCAAACCCTCTCCCAGTCTCTCAGGAGACCCAAATCTTCCTTTCAACACAGCTTGGTGGGCGAAAGCTCGGGCCTGATGATGCTGGAGGCGTCTTCCAGCCTTCGAGATGCTGTGACTTCTGCACAGCACAAAGGCGGCAAGAGACAGCAGGGCCCTCCTGAGCCCTGCCCAAGCCCCGCAGACCCCGAGGACACGGGACAAAGCTCGCCCTGCGCGGGGCAGGGACCGGCCGACGCCCCGGATTCATCTTTGCTTGATATCCTTCTGGTGGCAGAGCCACGGCCGAAGGTCACTGGCTCACGCGAGTGAGCCCCTGCCTCGCAATTCGCCTCCTCTCCCGGCTCCCTGCCTCATCCCGCAGAGAACGTCCCATCCCAAGGGACATTCCAGCGGGGCATCCCCCCCATCCAGCGGGGCATCCCCCCCATCCAGCGGGGCATCCCCCCCATCCAGCGGGGCATCCCCCCCATCCAGCGGAGCCCCCCCATCCAGCGG
>JAWWLV010000002.1:5809208-5833421 GCA_035041135.1 Platyrinchus mystaceus
CCCCCCCAGCCCGCGGAGCCCCCCCCGCCCGCGGAGCCCCCCCCCCCGCGCGCCCCGCGGCCGGGCCCCCGAGCTCGGGGGCAGCCCCAGCGCCCTGCCCGGACCCCCCGCTCACCGCGGGCAGTGCGGGGCTCCCCCAGGGGCTCCCCCAGGGTCCCCGGGCGGCCGCGGCCCGGCCGAGCCGGGACACCCACAAGGACATGGCGGGGCGGCGCGCGGGGATGATGCACGCGGCGGCGACGCAGGAAGGGGCGGGGCGCCAGGACACGCCCCGAGACAGACCACGCCTATTGGCGGCAGACCACGCCCATTCCTCTCAGACCACGCCCATTCGCCTCAGACCGCGCCCATTTGCCTCAGGCCACGCCCATTCACAGCAGATCCCGCCCATTCGCATCAGACCACGCCCATTCGCCTCAGACCACGCCCCGCGCCGTGAGGGCTGCGGCGGGAACGGGAGGACCGGGAGCGGAATTGGGAACGGGACAGGGAACAGGTATGACAGGGAACAGGACAGGGAACAGGACAGGGAACACACAGGCTGCCTGCACCGTGCCTGCCCACAGCTCCCCGCAGGAGGGAGCCTGGGCGGCTGTCTCTCTCCCACACCTGCACAGCCAGCTGTCCCAGTTCCCCCTGTGCCCCGCTGTGCCCGACGCCTCCAAGCCCGGCTGCCTGCAGGGGGACCCATGAGACCAGGTAGGGACGTCCCGCGTTGTTCCCCCACAGCATCCTGTGCTTCCCGGCACTCCCTGCTGAGCCTCTCCACTGCCTCCCGACTGTCCCGCTCCCGGCGGGAGGTGGGGCAGGAACCCTCTGAGTCCATGGACAGCAGGGGATGAGTGATCCCAGGGAGAAGGCAGGCACAGCTGCAGGATTTGGCCTCTTGTTCGGTACAGCTACCTGCTTTAAGGGGCCTGGAACTCAGGATATTCACAGCCCCCTTTCTCCTGCATCCCATAGTGCCAGAGACACCCCGTGAGGTGTGTCTAAATCCTGGGATTTAGGCTTGGAACATGTGCAGCAGCCCAAGGCCGGCTCTGCCTGGCAGGAGGTGCCTTAGGAAAACCCTTTGCTTAAAGCTGCTCTAGGTCTTAATGCATCTGTTTCCAGCAGGTGGAAAGAGGTAAATCAGGTGGATTTATCAGGAGGAAAGCCAGCGGTGGATGTAGCAGAGTGATGTAGAGCAGCCTTGGAAAGGCTGTGGGGTTTGCAGGAGAAGGAGAAGTCCAGGAGGAGAGCAGTGGGGGCAAAGAGGGGCTGGGGGGCTTTGGCCAAACATGGGACCACATGTGTCTTCATGTGGATGTGGCACTTGGGGACATGGGTTAGTGGGACATTGGCAGTGCTGTGGGAATGGTTGGACTCGACAGTCTTAGAGGTCCTTCCCAATCTAAGTTATTCAATGATTCCCAAACCTGGGGGTGTCCCACAGGCTGTGGGAACTGCCTTCCCACAGCCCTGCCTGCCACTGGGACACCTGGGAGCAGCCTGGGCCTCCTTCCTCCCACAGCTTCCCTTCTCCCCTGCCTTATTTAAAATCACAGCCAAATTCTTGGGTCGAGGAAGGTCACAACCAAACATTTTACTCACTTGCCATCAAACTGACACCGTCCCTGCTGACCTGGCACATTTTTGATCCCATTAGCAGCCTCTGCTTTGCCCCCGGCAAGAAGCGATCGAGTTTCATTTCAAGGATTTATCCCTGGAATTTGCAAACGGCTTCAAAAACCCAACCAAACAACTCAGACAGGATGTGACTGCATCTGGGTTTCCTTAACAGCTGTGTCTGCAGCTATCCCACATTGCTCCAAGCCCTGTCCAACCTGGCCTTGGACAATTCCAGGGATCCAGGGGCAGCCACAGCTTCTCTGGGCAACCTGTGCCAGGGCCTCCCCACCCTCGCTCATGAAATGGCGAGGAGGCTGCATTTGGTAATGGATACTCGTCCAGGAGAGGATGTCCAAGGGGTCTTAGAGGATGGAGCAGGAAAACAGTAGGTCTTGTTCAGTGTGGGGAGCTGTAGGAGTGATGTGGTGGGGATTGTGCTCCCACGCATCCACACAGCACACGGGAGCGGCATCTTGTCCCTGGAAAGGGCAAGGGAGGGGAACAGGATTGATTTGTAAGCGAAAGGATTTGTGGTAGCAGGTAAACCACAGCTGGATGTGATGTCTCTGTGCCTGGCCTTTGTGTCCCTGGTTGCCTGTCCCTGCCATCCCTGTTTTCACTACAGCAGCTGGATGTGGTGTGTGGGGAAAGAGTGAAAGCTTTGGACACTGTTAACGCAGGAAATTGCAAAGTGAGAGGGAACGGGCTGTTCCTGGAGGGGACCAGAGAGGAGGTCAGGCTCTGGAATGGTGTCCCACGGACATGGTGTTTCCCAGGATTTGGTGGCCCACGGGCACAATGTTTCCCAGGATTCAGTGTCCCCTGGGTAGAGTTGCCCGTGGGCACAGTGTTTTCCAGGATTTGGTGTCCCTTGTGGAAGGTGGCCCCTGGACACAGCGTTTCCTAGGATATGGGGGGAGATGTCCCACGGACACGGTGTTTCCCGGGACTCGGTGTCCCTGCCGGGGGTGTCCCACGGACACGGTGTTCCCCGGGACTCGGTGTCCCTTGTCCCTCGGAGCGGAGCTGGGGGGGCGGGGCCGATGCCGAGGGGGCGTGTCGGGGTGTCCGGGGCGTGTCCATCCCGTGTCCCCCCCCTGTGTCCCCCCAGCCCCGCCCCGGGCGCGGTTCCGCTCCAGTTTCCGATCCCGCTCTCCTTCCCGCTCCCGTTCCCGCTGCTGTTCCCGCTGCCGCTCCCGCCGCCCGCGGGATGTACGCCGGGAGGAAGAGGAAGAAGCCGGTGCCCAAGAGGTGGGTGCAGGGAGGGGGTTCCCCCCGGGTGGGTGCGTGGGACCGGGCGGGGCGGCCGCAAACGGGGCAGGGAAGCCCGGCTGGACCCGGGGAGCTGCCTGGAGCTGCCCTGGTGGGAACACTGGGGGAGCGAGGGGGAGCGGCATGCTTGGGTTTCTCGGTTTTAATTAGGGTTAATTGGAGCTAACGCTGTGTCGGCTCTGGCACGCTGGTGGGAAAACAGAAATCCCAAGGGTGCTCGTCCTGAATCCCAGTGAGGAGCCTCGCTGGAGAGTTTGGGCTGCTGAGCTGTGATTTGCAGGCTGGGCTGTGTTTCGGTGCCTGCCTAAATCAAACGTACAGCGATTACTAATTACCAAAACATCTCAACTCCTTAATAATTACTTACCACGCTGCTCTATAGCTGTTGCATCACATCCCCCCCGGTGTGTCCCCGGTGTTTGCTGGCTCCCTCATGCCTTCCCCCCGCACCAGCTCCCGGGTCCCGTCAGCCTGTTTAACCTCAGGCTTGCAGGTGTATAGGAAATCAAGGTGGATATGTATTTTTGGGAGGCCGTGGGGGGGATGGATGAGCTGAGCCCAAGCCTGGGACGAAGGTGGGAACATCGGCATTATAAACCTGTTGAGAGAAGTTAACTCAGAGCCTCTCTTGGCTATGTATTTGGGAGTCTTCCTGTGGAAACATGAAGGGTGGTTGTTCTGCCTCAAACCTGTCTCCTGTTCACCTCGGAGCGGCGATTCCAGCCCTCTGGCATACCAGGCTGAGGGTTTGGGCTGGACTTGTGTGGCTCAGGGTGTGGGAGAAGGTGTCTCTTCGGAGCAACAAGGGCCCTTGTTCATTCGTTCTGCAGGGTCAGCCTTGGGAATGGGAAGAGATTATTTTTCTCTGTGCCCAGTCAGATCACGGAGCGGGATCCTGCTGGGAGAGGCCGGGTGGAGCGGGGCTGGGGACAGCGGGATGTGCAGCCAGCCGGACGGGATGGGGAGGATGGCGTGAGGGACTTCTCCGGCCCCTTTGCAGTTTGTCCAGGGCTTTTTACTTAAAAAAAAAGAAAAGAAATTAATAAAGACTAAGAGACAGTACATCAGCTCAGGCAAACTCCACTGCTGGAAATAATATCCCTTGGTACTTGCCAGCTGCAAAAGGGATAAACTTCCTGCTGGGTTCCCGTTCAAAGGGCAGCTGGGGAAAACCAAACCACAGCAGCAGCACAGCCTTTGCCCCGCTGGGAGCAGAGCTTTCTCCCCTGCTTGGGGGTCACCAGCTCACCACGAGCCCCATGGCACAGTTTGCATCATAACCATTTCACAAGGCTCCAGTAAACAGAACAGGGGCTCAGACCTCTCTAAAACACCTTTTCCTTGCCTGGTGGGCGGGTGTTGAGCTGCTCTGTTGAACACCAGGGCTTGGTGTGCTGTGCTGGGGCACCAGCGCTGCCTGCGACACCCTGGAGGGGCTGGAGCTCTGCCCTGCAAAGAGGGGGCACTGGGGATGGAGAAGGTCCAAAGGGAAGGGAACTGAGACAGATTTCAAGCATCTAGACCAGGCTTTACTGTTTCCATGAGCCATTTTCCTCAGTGACCCCCCCCCCCCCAAGGTGCATGCTGTGTGCTGCAGCTGGGGACGTGGAGGCACAGAGATGTTGGGGTGTCCTCCCTCAGCCTTGGGGTGACTCTCCACTGGCTGTGTCACCCCGTGTGCCTCAGCCAGGGGATTTTCAGTGCCTGGCCAGACTGTCCAAGAGATCCCATTACACCTCTGTGTTTTACCCACTCTTTTTTTTCCAATTAGAGTCAAGGGAAAACTGTTTTAATTTTTTTCCTTCCTATGCATGACTGTGATTTCAAAAGTGTTTAATCCACTGGGTCCATAAAAGCCCTGGTGTCCATAAAAGCCAGTGTGTTTTGCCCAGCCTGATGGACGAGTTTGGTGCTGAGTTGTACCAGCTGTCCTGAGTGAGGATCTGGCCCTCCTGATGCTGCTGTTACAAACCAGCAGGATTGAGCTTTCCTGGGGAAATGCTACATTTTTCCATTCATCCTTAGAAGACCCCTTGTTTGCTCTCTGAGCTGAAAATTCAACAGGCACCTCACTGCAGTTCATTTAATGCTCATTTCCCCTCGTGTCACACTTGCGAGCAGCCCTGCCAGATGAGATTGGAGAGTGGTGGTAGAGGAGAGAGCTTAAATTGCAGCTAAATACTGGCAGATCCTGTTATCCAAAGCTCCTTTATGAAGCGACGATGCCTGGGGAGGGGGAGTTTGTGATTAGACAAATTCCATCAAACAAAATGAGGTGCGTGTTAAGGGATGCAGCCGAGCCAGATACGGGGTGGGGGGGGTCTGAAGGGTTTTTCTTCAAGCTATGAAATTCAAATTGGCATTAAAAAATGAAGCAGACAAGGTGACATCCAAGACTCATTAAAGTTGTTAACTGAGCTCTTGCTGCTGTGTGGGGATTTCAGCTGGAGTGTGTGAAATAACTGCAGCTGATAGAGGTGGCACACTGGGTTGGCTTGAGGCAGAGAGGAGCTGCTCTCGTGGATGCTGTTCCTTCTGCAGGCTGAGGGTTGGTCCCAGGGCCTGTGTGGTGTCAGATGCTGTTTTAGTTTAGAAATTTCAGAAATTCTGAAAGGATCAGAAATCAGAATATTGGAAGAAAACAAATTTTTTTGCATTTACTATTTTTTTTTTTTTAATTGTTCAAGTCGTAGAATCCCAGAATGGGTTGGGTTGGAAGGGACCTTAAAGCTCATCCCATCCCGCCCCCTGCCATGGGCAGGGACACCTTCCACTAGCCCAGGTTGCTCCAAGCCCCGTCCAGCCTGGCCTGTGGGCAATCCCAGTGTGATTAAACTCTGCTTTGCCTCTTGCAGCCCCAAACCACCACCAGCTGAGGGTGTGAAGTCCAACCCCTCCAAGCGGCACCGCGACCGGCTCAACCAGGAGCTGAGCAAGCTGACGGGGCTGCTGCCCTTCCCTGAGGATGTGCGCTCCAGGCTGGACAAGCTCTCCATCCTACGGCTGGCCGTTGGATACCTGAAGGTCAAGAGCTACCTGATGGGTGAGTGTCCATGCTGGGAGGGGGGAGAAGCCCCTGGGGTCAGTCCCCACTGCACAGCTCACACCCCGCCCCAAGCTTTGGGATGGAAAGTTGTGTTTCCTGAAGATAGGATGGTGGTGAGATGTGGGATCAGGCCCTTAGATGTTGATACAGCAGTGTTGCACCTGTAGCTGAGGTGCTGGACTGAAAATGCCCTGGAAAAGTGGGGTGGAAAGTGCCTCATCTCCCAGAATGTGGGGGAGTTGGCAGTTGTTCCTCATGGGACATACACCCCTCACGACACATGTTTTATCCGTATCCCCTCTGGAAGAAATCGTTGGAGGGGTGATTCTGGAAGGAAAGCCTGTGTTTGTTCTCTGGAAGGAAGGAAGGAATCCCCTTCATGTTTGGGTGTCACACTTTCAAGTCTGGTTCTCTTTGGTCGGTTATGGGTGCTTGGTGTCCTGGAAAAACAACATCCTTGGGGCAGGGAGACCACCTAGTTCAGCCTTGGAGACTGAGGGTTGGAGAGCAGGCAGGTGAGTGATTAGGGAGGGGATGGGGGGTGTTGGGAGCGGAGGACCCCAACTCCATCACTCTTGGAAGGGATGACTGGCAGAGGAACATCACCATGGATGGAGGGAGCAGTCTGGGTGCCTGCCCAGGAGCTGAGACCTCCTGCAAAGTTCCTCCATCTCATCAGCAGCCATCCTGTCCCTCCTTTACGTCCAAACACCCTCCTTTACTTCCAAAAACCCTCCTGTGTCCCACTCCCACCAGCCCATGGTGAAGAAGGGAGTGATGTCTTGTTGAGCAGCAACTGGAATGGCAGTTTAAAATTACATTAATTAAGTAATTATGAATTTATAATATAATACATATTCCCTGTTATTATGTTCCATATTCTGTATTTTCATATTTATTCCATATTTGGTATTCTCATATTTATTCCTCCCTCTCTGTCCTTCCCTCCCTATTCTTCTTCAAGTAAATCTTCGATTCTTCTTCAGTCCAGTCTTTCTCACTCCAATCTTCAATCCAATCTTCTTCAATGTATCATAATTACAGTTTATGTAATACATAAGTTACAGTATATATCATATATATGGCATATGACATGATATATAATTATTAAATTATAAATTGAATTGAAACCCCCCAGGGTCTGTGGGCTGCTGGACCTGGCACAGCTGGGTTGATGGTTAGACTCCATGATCTTGGAGGTCTTTTCCTTTATAATTCTGTGGTTGAGCTCCTTCTCTTGGGGCTGTAGCTCACACATGGAGCTGCAACAGTGGGATCTCTCCATCAGAGCTGGTTTCCCAGGTGGGACCCAGAGCAGCTCCATCTCCAACTCCCATTCCTGGACAGTGCTGGAGCATCACAACAGTGATGCCTCTGGAATGGACTTGAAGGTGGCTGGCAGACCACCCAGAGTAGCTGAGTGTGGTGGACCCTCATCCTTGTCTGTGGTCTCAGCTGTTCCCTGAGTACCTTCTGTCCCAGGCAGAGTGTTAAATCCTCCCTGCTCCCTGACCCAGCCACAAGCTGTGGCACCCAGCACGTGTCGGGACTAAGAGGGGAGATGGGGGTGCAGGGCCTGGCTGGGGGCAGCCAGCACATTCCACGAGTCACCAGGACATGCAGACAGGGACATGCTTCGTCTCCAGTGTCTTGGGATCGATGGAATCGGTGATGGACACTGGTGGAGGCAGAGCAAGGGGAGGGCAGGAAGGCAGCAGCAGCTTTCTGTGCTTGGAGCCTCCTGTTGTGTCCTCTCCCCCCCGCAGACTGAATAGACTTGGCTTCCGTAGCTTTTGCCTCATGCTCAGCCCTCTGGGGCTCTCCCAGGGCCCTCTCCAGCTGGGATTCTGGTCTCCAGGAGGAGACCCCAGTGCCAAACTCTCCAGATGGGACCTGTGCCTCCGAGCAGGAGCTGGTTGCTGCTGGCTGTGCTCAGCATGTGCTTCCCAGCGTGACAGCTGCTCTGGAAAAGCTATTGGCATTGCAGGGATTTGTGTTCCTCCTTGGAGACCCGTCCTGCCAGGCCAATTACTCCCATTTGGCCACTTGCCTTTGATTTCCAGCTCCTTCCCCTTGCTCTGCCCCTGTTTGCCCTGAAGTTCATCGTGTTTGACTTCAGATCATCCCCCCAATTCATCAAGGTCTGCCTGGTTCCAGCCCTGCCTGATGAAGACCTGTGTCGGCTGCAGGTCAGGGCTGTTCCTGTTCCTGGTGTGTCCCCTCAGGCATTTTGGGGGGATGTGGTGAAGCCCCCTGTGCTGTGCTTTCTGCTCCAGTTTTGCTTCGTGCAGGCCCCTCTCCTGCAGCAGGAGAGTGTGGCATCACCGGGTGAGCTTCCCTGCCCCTCCCTCCATCCACAGCCCAAGGGTGGCGTTATCTCCAGGAGGAGATAGTGGATATTTTGATAGGCTGACAATTGCTCTATCTCCAGGCAATTGACACACCAATTGCACGCCCTGAGGCTCCTTTTGTGCTGCATTTCTTGTGCTCCCTCCATCCCTGGAGTGAGTGGAGCTTCCCTGTGTTGGCTGAGGGAGGGGGTTCCAACCTTCTTCAGCTTCTCTGATATTTCTGATATGTGGGTACTATCTGCCTTTGGCTCGGGAACTGTCCTGTTTAATGGGGTGTAGGAAGTCAGGCATCAGGGTCTGGGGCAGTGTTTGGGGTGGGACAGAGTGGAAGACACAGTGGGTTTGAATGCTGGCATCAGTGCCTGCTTACATGGCAGATATTAGGGAAAGGGTCTTGTCATCTGGGTGGGACCCTGGTTTCCATCACAGGGTAATGACTCACTGCACCACCTTTTAAAGCTGCTTTGCTTTTAAATGTTCTCCCTTCTGTCCGGGCTTTAAGGAGAAACCAGAAAATCAGTAGTTTGCTGGAAATGCCAGGGTTCAGGTGCAGAGAGGGAACCCTCAGAGCCCCCTCCATGCCTCCACAGGCTGATTTTGGGCACACACATCTGCTGTAAGTCCTCTGTCCCCTGCTGCAAGTGCTGCAGGTGTTGCACAGCTCTGGTGTCTCGGTTTCTCTGTGCAAAATAAAAAAGAAATTAAAAAAAAAAAAAAAAAGAAATTTGGCTTTAGGGTTGGGTTGGTTTTGGCTGTGACCCCTGGGCTGACTCTCCCCCACAGTCAGAAGGAGGAATAGACCCAGGAGTCCAGGTTTCCCTCTTCCTTTGCTTTTGGCATGCACTTGTCACCAGCTGTGGGTGATGCCCTGTGGGTACCTCGGGGGGGGACCTGCCATGGCTGAGCACTCCTGTGTTTGCTCTTCTCACCGAGCTGAGGCTTCTCCCCCCTCCCGGGGCCAGAGCCTGCCTTGGGCATCACTGAACTTTCACAGAACCATAGAGTGGTTTGGGTTGGAAGGGACCTTAAAGATCATCCAGTTCCAAATCCATCTTACCCGAGGTTATATGGATAAAACGTGGCAAGGCAGGGGCTCAGGGCCTGGTGTCTCCCAAGCTTTGCACATCAAATCTGGCCTTTGAGTGCTGGTGGGTAGCAATGACAATTCTGGTACTATCAAAACCTGCCTTAGAGGCACTCTAAAGGTTTTGTCACTCATATCAAAAATGACTGAACCTCAGTGCCAGCCTCGTGCTGAGCTCCTGTCTGCAGACCAATTTGCAGTGGTTGCTACTTGGACCTGTGTGATGGTCTCCCAGACAAATCTGGAGTGACTTTGCTGATCCCTGTTTCTTTGAGAGCAAGTGCCCAAGGAGAAAAGCTTGTCTACATTGGCAGTGCTGTGACTGCCGTGGTGCTCTGGGCTCTGTGTGGTGTCACAGGAGCCCCACTTGCTGCAAACAGTGAGAGCTCGTGAGAGCTTGGATGGGTTTTAGTGCTGAGTGGCTTGGAAAAGCTGCATCTAGCTGGAGAGCTGTGCTGGGGTTCGTTTCCTACAGTTCCTGTGACAAAGGAAGCAGATGCTGGGCTTGCAGATGTGGCTCTGCCAAGGGTGAGCAAGAAAATGGGGCTAAAAATGCTCTGACTGCAGCTGACTGCTGGAGCAGGGGCTTGGCTTAGGAGGTCTCCCCAGGTCCTTTCCCGCCGCTGCTGCTGGTCTCTCCAAGTTCCTTCCCAGTGCTCCACTGCAGGGCAGCTGGCACAGGTCTCACTGGGCACTCTCACTGCCACCAGCATTAAATTAGCTTTTTTATTCATCTCCTCGTGTTTTGTTGTTACTGTGGGCCAGAGCTGCAGGGGTCTGGGCCTGAAGCAACTGATGCAGTGAAAGGAGTTGAGTTTAAATCTGTCCCTGGGCGAGATCCTGCAGGACTGTGTGGGATGAACGTTTGCAGCAGCAGGTTGGAGAGGCTGGCATTGGCTTTGGGGATGCCAGAGCTCTCCTGGGCATTTCTGTGCTCCTTGGAAAATACTGGGTGACTTTTTTTAACAGGTTTATAATCTGTGGCTTTGGCATTTGTCTGTTTTACTTGGATGGCACGAGCCTGCTCTGCTTGGCAAAATGCCTTTGTTAAACAGCTGGGGCAAAGGTTGGTGCTAATTTGACAGGGTGTGGGATGTGATCCAAGAGGAAAACAGTTGTGCATGGCTTGGTGTTGCTGGAGGAGCTGGGAGCTCCTGGTTTTTTGGTGCCAGGCATCCCTGGAGCCAGTTCAAAGGGAAATGCTTGGCCTGGCAGCTCCCACCACTGTACCCCAGCCTGTGAGAGCAGAACTGCCTCCAGGCTTGTTACCAATAGCCCTTTTTTTTTTCAGTGCCAAATCCATGCCAGAGGCAAGGGATGTGTGAGGAACAAAAAGTGGAGAGATTGGATGGCTTTGCTCCTTTTTCCTTCTTTCTCCTGCTTGAGGACTTTTGTCCATTGCAGGGCTCAGAAAACCCCTTGCAGAGGCAAGAAAGCCCCCAAAGCAGGGTGAAAATGTCACTGATCTGGTCTGGCATCTTCCCTGGCTGAATGAAAGCCTCTGCAGTCTTTGGGGATCACATTAGCAGCAGGAAACCTCCTCCAGTGCTCTCATGGTGCTGGGGTTCAGGACAGAGCTGGATTTCCCCCTCCTATCTTAAAAGTTACACACAGAGAGCCCTTATCCAAGCACTTTGAAAATAGAAATTATCACCAAATCGCTTCTGCATATGGCTGGAATTTATCTAGTACTGCAGATGACTTTTCTTGTGGTCTTTTTCATGGAATTACAAAATCATTAAGATTGGAAAAGACTTCTGTGATCATCAAGTCCAACCATTAATCCAGCACTGCCAAGCCTACCACTAAACCATGTCCCCAAGCACCACATGGTCACGTTAATTCCCATTAATTCTCAAGCATGTGCAGCAGGAGCCTGGAAAAACTGGGCACAAACAGCAAAAGCGCATCGTCCTTTTATTTGCAGTTGCTTCTATTGCTGTGGGTACATTGTAGCTTGGATACATGTTGGACCTGTTTCCTGTGGGATTCTGTAAGCCCACAGCAGCTCCCCCCAGCTCTCCCTGCAGGTGCTGCTGCTGGGCAAAGGGAGAGAGTTGGAGACCGCACGTTCTCGGGATGTGCGTCCTCTCAAGTCGCTCGCTGCCCTTTTGCAGCTTTGTTTTGGAAGAACCCCTTCCTTTTTGAAAGCCCCTGCCAGCCTGCCTTGTTTCAATGCTTTGGAGAGGAGTCAGCCCTTCAAAAGAAATCAAATTTAAAAAAAGAGCTGATGTTCCATTTTGAAATTGTTCCGCTCCATGGAGTGTAAATTGAAGCCATACGTGCAGTCCAGATGGGCTTGGGATGTTTGAACTTGGGGATCACGTGGCAGCCAAGTGAGGAGGCTTTTTGCTTGGTGACTTCTTGCCTTTCCCAGAGGTCTCAGATCCCCTGGCCTGGCTGATCCACCTGAGGGCACAGGATGGGAAAGGGCAGAAGATGTGACTGATGGAGAAGGTGGTGGTGCTGCCTGAGCATCAAGGTTTTGGGGAGGCTGAAGTATCCCGGCTCTCACCGACAGAGATCAAGGCTAACTCTGCTTTGTGGCCTCAGAGCATCCTCTCCACTGCTCTTTGTGCCACCTTGTGCAAGGCCTTCAGCTAATTCCCTTTGCCCTACCTTTGCTGACAGCCTGCATGTGCGGGCCCTTGTCCCTCAGGCTCCTTGTGTAAATACATCCCAGGGATGTTTTGGCCCCAAACTGGGTTGTAATACAAACACGCCAACCCATGAGAGGGAATGCCTTTGCATACTGATGGTTTGATGCAAGGCAAAATGTCTCATAGCAGCAGTTTCACGTGGAACTTTTTTGGGTTCTGAATTATTTTGGCTTTGAACTTGGTGTTCCAAGGAACAAACCTTTAAAACCTTTCGATGGTGAAGTGAGAGCTTCTGCCATGGAGAAAATTATACGTACGGTCAGGCTTGGGGTGGTTTGAGGTTCTTCCTCCTCTCCTACTGCTCCCCCAATTCAGAGGAGCTTTTCCCTTTGGATCCACCCAAGGTCACACAGCACCATCTGACACACCAGGGCAGGCAGTGATCTCTGCTGGCAGCTGAGAGCTGCTCAGGTGTCCTGGGAGTGTCATGGACACCAACCCTCTGAGCTGCTTCCGAGCAGCCAAAGGGAGAAAAAATATATAGATAATTTGGTGACGACTGGGGTGGTTTGGAGAGGTTTGCCTCTGTCCTTCTTCAGCCCTAAAGGGCAGGAGAGCTGAGAAAGCACTGCCTTGAAGGGAACTCCAGCTCTACCAGGCTCTAACATGAAGAGTTATTGCTGTATTGGGTGTTGTTTCCCAGCCTGGCCATCCCAGAAGCACTCAGCTCCCCTCTATCCTTTGCATCTCTGCCTCAGACCTTGGCAGAAGTGAGGCTTCCCAGATATGGGATCAAGCAGGGAAAATAATCTGTGGAAGGAAGCCTTGGGCAAGTTGGGCACGGCTCTGTCACTGGGCTCTGTGCCAGTTCCCACTGGTCTCTCCTCCCTCCAAGCTGGGTCCACAGGCATTGGATGGCGTGGTGTGGCTGCATGAGCAGCCCTGGGATGGGCAGGAGGAGGGAGAGGCTCCTGGCTTGCCTCTTCCATGCTGATTTCTTGCCTTCTCTCTTGCAGCCACAGCTCCAAAGGCTGGCAGCTGCCTGTTGGATCAGCCCAGAGCCCCAGGGGGGAACAGACGGACGGACCCACCAGTCAACAGGGAGCTGTTTCCTGAGGGGGAACTGCTGCTCCAGGTAATTTGGTCATTTGGGGTCTTCCCAAGCAGCTCTGGAGCATATGGTCCCATCTGTGGAGCAAGGAGAGACCCTGCCTTGCCTGGAGCTGCTTCACTGTGATTTCTGCAGGCACTGAGCACCCTGGGACAGAGACCAGTGACACTGCCTGGCTGGGACAGATCCAGGTCCCCATCCCACCCTTCCCTCTCATCCCCACTACCATTTTCTGCCCCTTTGGTTACACTACAGCTCATGGACTCAAGCTCCATCCCAGCCAAGAGGTTCAGGGATGGTGGTGTAGGGATTGATCCCTGATTAGTCTCCAGGTTGGTGTGTTCCTCATGTTCTGGCAAATGCTGAGAGGAGAATGATGGTAGCTCAGGGTAAAACATCCCCCAGGAACTCTTTGCCCCACCTGGGGCATTGCATGAGCTCTGTAGGGATATGTTCCCTGCCTGCCTGGGATGGGAAAAGCCCAGCTTCAGTTTGTAAGTTGTGGGGGAGAAAAGAAAGGAAGATGGATCTTGAAAAGAGATCCATGCAAGAAATCTGTGGGCGTTGGGAGCTTTGCTTTGTAGAGAGGCCAGCAAGTGTCTGATGGGAGAGCTGTCAGGGAACTTCAGAGCACGAGGAGCTGGTGAATCAGCTGCCCCAGAATGCTGTTGGTTTGGGCTGCCATTTATAAATGTGAGCTGGAAGGAACGGATGGAAAGGTCACATGGAAAGGCTGGTCAGCTTAGCAACCCTGCCCTTGGGGGCAGGGCAAGTCTGTACAAGATGTTTAACTGCTCCACGTTTCTGCCATTGCCTGTACTTGTGCTTTCACAGAATCCCAGAGCAGTTTGGGCTGGAAGGGAGCTTAAAGCTCATCTCATTCCACCCCCTGCTACAGTCAGGAACACCTTCCAGTAACCCAGGTTGCTCCAAGCCCTGTCCAGCCTGGCTTTGCACACTTCCAGGGATGGGACAGCTACAGCTTCTCTGGACAACCTGTGCCAGGGCCTCCCCACCCTCACAGGGAAGAATTCCTTCACAATTTCTCATCCAACCCTGCTCTCTGGCAGTGGGAAGCCATTCCCCTCTGTCCTATCCGTACATACCCTTTACAAAGTGCCTCTCCAGCTCTCTTGGAGGCTTTCTGGGCCTTCACTCCTCTTCTGCCACCTCTCCAGACACCAGCAGATGGATGCTTGGCTCCTTGAAGTCTGGCTTCAGTCCCTTGAGCCCCCAGCTGTGGGGTGGGTGTGAGCAGACCCCCAGCACGAGGCTCCATGTGGGATTTTGGCGAGGCAGCAGCTCCTGGGAGCTCAGTGTGACTTCTGGCCGTGGACCTCGGACCACACGAGGTCTCACATGTGGGCTCCGGTCCCAGCTGTCTGCAAGTGTGACAGTCACGGGGGAACAGCTGGAATAACACGATGGGGAGTCCGTGGTGGTTGCCCCAGTCCCACAATGGAGCTGCTCCTGAGCCCTCTCCAGGGGTTTGGAGTTGGACCATCTGATGGCAGTTTGTGGATCCACCAGGGCGTTGGCAGCCTCGGGTGATTGAAGGCATCTGGAGAGCTTATGAGGTGTGAATGTGACAGAAATCCCCCACTGAGCTGCCTGGTGGCTTTTTTTTTTTTTTTTCCCCAAAGAGCATTTTAATCAGATACTGTAATTTGCAGAATGCTCTGACTCGGGGCCCCTCGGGGGCTGCAGCACACAAAGGGAAGGGACCAGTCCCTCAGCAAGCTGGATCTGTATGTTAGGTTTCCATTTAGGGTGTTCTTTGCCTAATTTCTCCCCATCTATTCACTAATAAATATATTACAGACAAGAGCAAGGGGCAAGAGTTACTGTCTACTGCAGTGCTTTGCTTTTGGGGGAAATCAGTCTGAAGTGGCCACCAGGTACCTCTGGATCTTCATCTTGCCTCGCTTACTGGGTGTTCCCTGGATGCATGAGCTCACCTCCCTTTACCCCAGCCATAATCCTCTGGAGTTTTGGAATAGTTTCCCTAATTTGTAGTGAGGCCCTGGCACAGGTTGGCCAGAGAAGCTGTGACTGCCCCATCCCTGTAGGTGTTCAAGCCAAGTTGGACAGGGCTTGAAGAAACCTGGGATAGTAGAAGGTGTCCCTGCCCATGGCAGGGGCTTGGAACAAAATGATCCTTAAGGTCCCTTCCAACCCAAACCACTCTGGGATTCTTTGATGCGTCAGGGCTTTCACAAATCTGGGATCTGATATTCCAGATTTTCCCACCTCTTTTTATTTCAAGGTGGGTGTTGGTTTTAGCTGCATCACCATCTTTGAATGATGTTGATGACTGGGTTTGGTCTTGCTTTGTGTCCATTGTGACGAGTTGTTCACATACCCTCAGGGCTGAGAGCACAAGTCTGAGGGACAGACATGCCCTCGGGTGCTAAGGGTTAAAAAGCAGGTTTTGGAGGGGGGGAGGTGATTGGAGACAGTGTGGGGAGAAGATATGGAAAAATAAGCTTGTATAACCTCTATTTAGGATGAAGAGCAATGTAATTTTGGATGTCATCTGTAAAATTAGCGAGTGGATAAACAGGTCAGGTCAGGGAGTGACTGGAGTTTGGTTGCTGTCTTTGAAAGCTTTGTTAGTTTGAACTGACTCCAGGCTTGTCCTGGAGCCTTCAGGCTCCTGAATGGCCCAGAGCCCTTCTTCCCCCTACACAGCTATTGCTGCTTGTTACTGAAGTTGTAAGCAGGTTTTGTGAGAGGAAATCACAGAATCGTGGAATATCCTGGTTTGGAAGGGACCCACAAGAATCATCCTGTCCAAAGCAGAGCCCCAGAAGAGCGTAGCTGTACCCAGCTGGTGCAGCTGGAGAGGAGGAAACCAGCTCTGGGTCCCCCATTAAACCTCTCCTTAGCTGGTCCCTCCTGGTGCAGGAGCTGCCCTGCAGTGAGAGGACTTCCACGATGGGATTGGAGAAAGTGGTCAGTCCATCCCAGATCAGTGCTCATGCTGGGGACAAAAAGACCAACAGAATTAAGTCTTGCATGGTTACCAGGTGCTTTCTTCCTTGGTGGGGTTCCTTGTTGATAAAGAAGGTCCCCTCCTGTCCCCCTGACGCTGAAGAAACACGTGGGGAATTTTCAGGATCTTTCAGCAGCTGGGTTGAAGCTGGGGAGGGTAACTGTGGCTCAACTTCTGCTTTCAGGCAGTCAATGGGTTTGTCATCGCTGTTACAGGAGATGGCTACATCTTCTACATCTCCCCTACAGTGCAGGACTACCTGGGCTTCCATCAGGTGGGTACCTTGTTTTCCTGGCATCCAGGTGGGTGCACTGCTCGTCTGGGAAGGAGGTGCTGATAGCCATGCTGGCATGGCTGTTTCTTCTCCCTTCCCAGCTCCCTTGGGTCCCTTCTGGTGCACATTCCCAAATGAGTCATGTTCTTTGGGGGCTGTGAAAGCCAAGGAGCGTGTTTGTGACTTTAGTGGGAACAGATGCCAGCTGAGCCGTGGCAGCTCCGTGTCCTCTTGCCTTTGTGTGTAAGAGGGGTGTGAGATATTTCTTGTGTCGTCCTGCTGGGCACACGTGCCCTCACTTAGAGGGCTGAGGGAATCTCACCCACAAGCAGTGTCAGTGCCCTGAAGGACCCTGAGTTACATGGGATGCCCAGGAAAAGCAGGCCTCTCCCCACATCCACCCTCTTACCTCTGATTCCCCCCAAAATCCAGCTCCTTTGACCAAAGGACTGAGGCAACAGGAGGGTTGTGAGGCTGCTAAACCTGTTTCATTGCAGGGATTTCTGGAGCACCTGTGGAGATTCATGTTGATTGCTTCTTCCTCCTCTCTTTGCACCCTTTTCAAGCTCCCTGGGATCCTCATGGCTGATGCCCCAAGTCAAAACTGCTGTCAGGCAGGGAGTGAGCTTCTCAAAGTATGTCTGGTTAAGCAGGAGCCTCTCATCCAACATATTCCTGAGGGCAGGGACCTGGCAGTCAGTGGCCTGTGCTGCCCATGGGCTTGGCAGGACCTCTGGCATACAGATTCCCATGGGTTTCAAGTGAAAAAAAACCCTCCAAACCCCTTTTTTAAAAGAGCAAACTCCCCTGCATAAGTCTGAAAAAAAAAAAAATTGTTTGGTTTGGTCAAAATGTTTTGAACGAACTTGAAATTGTTTTTTACATTGATCCTGTGGAATACATTTGCAGAGAACCAGAGATGGCAGTGCAGGAGAGAGCTTTGTGTGCTGTTGCAGACCAGCATTTTGTGCTCCACAAGCAAATCCCCTTGGACACCCCACAGCCTGCCTGGTGCTGTGTCTGAATTTGGTCCTGAGAAGACACTGGAAGTTGACACGTATTTGCCCCACAGATGGGCAGCAAACCTTCCCCAAGAGCAGGAGCTCCTCTGGCAGGGGAAGGAGCTGGAGTTTCAGCATTTCCCATTGAGGACTGAGAGCCAGAGCCAGGCTGAAACATCCAAGGAAGGGCTGGATAACACTAGGAGAACCTCAGCCTTGATGGTGTGGGGAAGAGGCTGGAAAGCTCTGCTTGCCTATGGCTGGGAGCACTGGGGAAGCAGGGAATGTACAGTCCTGAGCAGCCAGGGTTACCTGCACAGCTCCATTTCTGCTGCTTCTAGAAACCTCTGAGCCATTCCGAGGATTTCCCCAGGCAGACCCCCTCTCTGCTCCCCTTCCCTCCTTCCTGAGCCATCCCTAAAAACACAGCCAGTCCTGCTCCTGGCTGCCCAGCACACAGAGCCGGGGGTGTTTGCCTGTTCCTTACGCTCCATCACTGCACTTTTAGCAGCCACGAAGGAAAACCCTGTGCCGTGTCCTCCTCCTGACACCTCTGCCAGGCTGTCCAGGAGCCGACGCTCTCGCCTTGTGTCATTCCAGTCGGATCTCATCTACCAGAGCGTGTATGAGCTGATCCACACGGACGACAGAGCCGCCTTCCGCCGCCAGCTGCACAGGCCACCGGCACACGCTGCCACCGGTGAGCGCCGGCCGATCCCTGCGGCCACGCCGTGGGCTCGGCGGGTCCGAGCCTGAGTTCCAGGTGTGCAGCACAGCTTGGAAAGCTGCTTTTTTTCCCTTGGGTGTTCCAGCCTTCCCTGCTGAGCAGCCGCCGCTGGCTGGATGCAGCACCGCGTCCAGCCCCCAGCACGTCCATCCTGAGGAGCGATCCTACACGGAGAGGAGCTTCACCTGCCGCTTCCGCTGCTTGCTGGACAACTCCTCGGGATTTCTGGTAACACAGCCCTGTGCTGGGACGTCCCTCTGCTCCCCTTCTGCCCAGCAGCGTGTTCCCTCAGGGCCACCCGTGTCCCATAGGGGTGGGAGCACAGCCAGTTCCCACCACCCTGTTTGCTTCACTCCCACATGTTCTAATCCCCTCCTAAGGCCTTGAATTTCCATGGGCGCCTGAAGTTCCTTCTCGGGCAGCAGAAGTCGGCATCAGGCAAGTCCCCCGTTGCTCTCTTTGCCATTGCCACGCTCCTCCAGCCACTCTCCATCCTGGAACTGCGGACCAAGACGCTGATCTTCCAGACAAAGCACAAGCTGGACTTCACTCCTATGGCCTGTGATTCCCGGTAGGACATCTCTCACCTTCCCCATGGCAAAATCCCTGGTGCTGGACAGAAAACTATACCTTGTGGGAATAAGGAATGTCTGAGCCAGCTCCCATGGCAAGGTGCCTCATGCTTCTGTCACTCCACTGCAGCCCCCCAGTAACACAGGGAGCAGGTTAACTGGGCACCAGCGCTTCTTGTCTGCTCTGGTTTAGCCCAGCAAACCCAGAAGAGGGTGGGTTTGTGGAAGAGGGGATGCGGCTCAGCCCGGGATGGAGAGTTGTGCCAGGCAAAGCAGGAAGCTTTGGCAGGAGATCGTGTCTGGCCAGTAGGGTGCAACTGTGGGGGGATCCATCCCTGGTGTCCCAGGGTTTCTGTGCTGTTTCCAGGGGGAAGGTTGTCCTGGGATACACGGAAACGGAGCTGTGCCGGAGGGGCTCTGGGTACCAGTTTGTGCATGCGGCTGACATGATGCACTGCGCAGAGAACCACGTGAGGAGTGAGTGCTGGGGCTGTTGGGACGGGGGGTTTGTGAGGAGCTCTGCACGTGCAGCTCTGGCTGGGCCACGCCATTGCTCCTCAGCAGTGTCTGTGGAGGGGCTGTGATAAAGGCTCTTCCTCCTGGGTGGGAGCTGCTCGGGGAGCTGGCGGAGAGGCCGCACCCTGCATCTCCTGCCCCCGGAGCACGGCTGCGAGGCGCTCCTCGTGCCCCCACGGAGGAGCTCTGTGTGTGCCACCTCTCTTGTGTCCCTGCCCCAGTGATGAAGACGGGGGAGAGCGGGCTGACGGTGTTCCGGCTGCTGACCAAGCGGGGCGGCTGGCTGTGGGTGCAGGCCAACGCACGGCTCGTCTACAAGGGCGGCAGGCCCGACTGCATCATCGCCCGCCAGCGAGCCCTCTCGTGAGTATCCCTGGCTCCCTTCCCTGCTCTCGTGAGTGTCCCTGGCTCCCTTCCCTGCTCTCGTGAGTGTCCCTGGCTCCCTTCCCCTGCTCCAGGCACAGGGAGGCTATGAGGGTGGAGGGAGGGGTGGTTGGGGGCCATGGTTGGCACTCTGTAGCATGTGCTCTCCTGCAGCATGAGTGAAACGGCTCCAAGGAAGTGGATGTGGACATGCTCCTGCCTGGAGTGAGCCCTGGACACTCAGCCCCTCCCTGAGCCATGCAGATCTCCCCGTGGGCAGCCCAGAGCCCCAGTCCTCCACCAGCCCAATCCAGCACCTTTCTTCTCCGGAAAAGCCAGGGCAGGGCTGTGAGCTCCTCTCTTGCTGTCGGAAGGGTGGTTTTGCCTGGCCCAGAGGAGGAGCTCATGCTGTTTCCATCTCTTTTTTTCCCAAAGGAATGAAGAAGGGGAGGAACATCTGCGGAAAAGAAACCTGCGGCTGCCTTTCAGCTTTGCCACGGGGGAAGCAGTCTTGTATGGGAATGACTTTCCTGGGTTCCTGGACTCCTTCCAAGCCAAAGAGGAGTTGCAGACACAAGCAAATTCCCACTCAAAGCAGCAGTTGGTAGACCCCAACTCCCTCCTTGGGGCCTTGATGAAGCAGGATGCATCCATATACAACTCCCATGCTAACAGTGTGCCTCAGTTCTCCTTGGCAGATTTCATCTCTGAGCCCGGGGGACTGGGCAGGAATGAGGACATCAGTGATGCCAAGGGGGACAGTGACTCCCTCCTGGTGGTGATCGAAACCCTCTTCGAGAAGAGCGAGGTGGAGGGGAATGTCTGCCAGAGCCTCAGCGTGGGCCATGCAGAGCTGCAGCAGTGGGAGGAGGCTCTGCTCAGCTTGGGGGCAGAGGAGGAGCTGCCAGCTCAGGGGGTGGGCGAGAGGCTGGGCACCAAGGTGACATCCTGTGTGGAGCAGATGCTCCTCAGGGATGATGCTGGGAAGAGCGTGGACTTCCCACACTGCAATGAGGAAAACAGCGCTGTGGCTCATTTCCAGCACTGCTGGACAGTTAATTCAGTGCCTCAGTCCCCACCACAGCCCCAGGCCCCGAGTGCACAAGGAGGCCAAGGTGCTGTGGCCTCTGCAGTCTCTGTTGGCTCCAAGGTGAACTCAGCTCAGGCAGAGCAGCAGGTCCCGTTTGACCCAGCTGGGCTGGTGGGAGGGACTGTGCTGGGTGTCCCGGTCCCCAGCAGCAAATCTTCTGTAGCTCCTCAGCAGGCAAACCAAGTGCTTCAAGCAGAAGTTGCCCCCTCTGCTCCTGTGGATAATGCTGTTCCTGCTGCTCAGAGCCAGCTGGGGTGCCAGCTGCTGGGCTCGAGCTGCCCTCCTCCCATGCACTCAAACACAGTAGTGACTTGGTGGCACCATGTCCCGCCCGAGGCAAACCCACCTTTGGGTCAGAGCGCTCCTCCTGGGGGCTGCCCATCAGAGGCACGGATGGCCATAGCTCCAAAACAGCTGGAAGCAGCAGGAACATGCGTGGAGTCCCAGACTCTGCCGGCTGGCAGCCCCGAGAGCCCCCCGGGGGCCGGGCTGTGGCTGCCCCCCCCCTCCCAGCCTGCTCCTTGCCCCGCCCGGGGCTTGCTGGAGTCCTTGTTCTCAGGGGATGGGAATCTCCGTGAGGAGGCGGCTGCTCTTCCTGCACGAGCACCGGCACCCTTAGGAGCCAGGCAGCTGCCAGGGGACGGTGTCTTCCCCAAACAGCCCCTGACACCCCAGCTAGAGCCCAGCTTTTCCTGGGAAGGGGAACAGGAAGTGCTCCGAGAGGCCAAGTGGATCTCGCAGCACCAGCCGTGGCTCCCCCAGGCTGGGGCAGGTCCAGTGCAACACAGCGGGCTCCTGCTGGGCTCCAGCACGGCTCCCAGCACCCACAGGATGGGCCGTGTCGTGCTGCCAGAGTGCCAGTATGGAAACAGCCTTTTTGGGCAGGAGACCGTCTTCCTCAGGGATGCCTCCAAAGCATCCCTTCCCCTGCAGCTGGGTGCCCTGCCCTGCTCCAGCGAGAGCCACCCTGGAGCATCCTGTGCCTCGGTGGGCTCGGTTTTGAGGTGCTCAGCAGCTGCCCCTGGGAAGGGGGGTGCAGGAGCACCCCTGTGCTCAGAGAGGGGCCCTGGCTGCCTGGTGGGGCCCTCGGCGGACAGGCAGCAGCTCTGTGCCTGTGACATCCAGCCCAAGGTGAGGTGCGAGGGCTGCAGGACCTGAGGGCTGCCCTGGCTTATGGGGAGGGAGCAAAGGGAGCTGCCAGGGGCTGCAGGCACACTGGCCTTTTGAGGGCAGCCTGCTGTGAAACATCACTGTGAACTGGGAGCCACGTTTTGGAAAGCCACCAGCAGTTGTGGGCTCTTCTCATACCTGCAAGTGGTGCCCTGTGCTTCGTGGTCACTCAGCATTTTGTCTTCCAGCGCTGTCAGGCAGTCAAAAGTGTGGTGGTTTGGACTTTTTTGTTCCATGAGAAGTCTTTCAGGGAGATGCCAGTGTGGAGGATTGTGGGCTCTGGGGATCCAAGGTAGGACAGTGTGCTTGCCTGGCCCATGTGCTTGGGGCAGCCTCTTGCAGGTGGACCTGCTGCCTCACAGGTAGCACTGCAGGTAGCACTGACTGGCTGTTTCTTGACTCAGTGTGGTCTCCTAATCATCGGTGTAGGTGGACCAGCTTTGTCACATTGCTGTTCAGTCCCCTGCATCATCTCCTCCTGCCTGAGTCCCTCTACTCCCTCCCTCCTGGGCTCTGCATCTCCTCCAGAGCCCCTGGTGACCCAGTTCATTTAGAAATGGGATGTTACCAAGCACTTTGAGAAGCTCAGCAGCACTGAAGGGTCTCAGTGGGAGGTGGAGGTGGCAGGAGCAGAGGCATCCTGGAGGTTTGGGCTCTCCAGCAGCCTTCCTGGGGATTTGGGAAAGGTGGGTGCCAGGCTGCTTGACTTTCTGGGATGCAGAAGCTGCTCTTGTTTTTGTCAGTGGCTCATCCTTGCCTTCCTCTGCTGCACCTTATGGTACCATTGGACGGAGGAACGATGGGGTTCCTCCTGTGGCTTTGCCAAAGCAGTGAGAAAGAAGGGCAGGGAGGGATGCAGTGACCACTGTCTGCTCTCCAGACCCACTTTGTGCCCCTCAAAGCACTGTCCTGGAGCCCACCACAACCACTCTGTTGAATTCCCTTTATTTTCTATATTTTTAACCTAAGATGTGAATTAATTACCTTTTTTTTTCCCCACCATGGGGCATGTTCTCCCAGATCCATCAGGGAAACCCACAGAAGCAGCAGTGATGGGGAGGGTTGTATTCGATTTGAGACCACGCTGGAGTGCAACGTTGTGTCAGAGAGAGCGGAGTGCCTGGGGACCTTTGCATCTTCCCCCGTGCACCCATCACCCTGAGCATCACATCTGCCTCTCACACCACTATTAAGCATTTACCAAACAAATTAAATCAGGTTAATTAGTGCAGGGCCAGCAGCACTGGCAGCATGTACTGGTGTGGAGTGGTGGTGTCTCCCTGGATCTCTTCTTTTACGTCCTGCTTTGCCTCGCTGTGCCAGGGCTGCTGAGGCTCTGGAAAGGTCAAGCTCCTGTCTGCAGACTGAGGGTAGAGAGGTGCTGAAATGCACCAAAGTGGCCTGGAGGAGCACTTAGGACAGGGCAAGGAGGTGGCTCACCATGATCCGGACCCAAAAAGCAGCAGGATGGACTCTGCTCACCAGCCTGTGCTGTCCTGGCACCTGTGAGACAACGTGAAACACTGCACGGGGTGCCAAGGGCACCACAGGCTCTGCTGCCTGGGGCCTTGACAGACCCCCTGGTGCTCTATGACTGGTGTCTGATCTCTTCATACCTTGTGGCTGTGCACATAGTCTCTTGGTGGCAGCGTCTCATTTTACGCTCTGTGATTTCTTTGTGCTGCTGTGGGCAGCCGGATGATGCGGAGGAGAAAAGAGACGTCCTGAGCCTCATCCCTCCCCACACCCCTCCGTGTTTGGTTGTTTATTAAAAGGCGATTTGCTTTGTATGGTGGTGGTGTTTGTTTGGACCTGAAGCAGTGTGTGTCCATTTCCTCCCCGGCCGGGAAAAGCCTGGCCCTGGTGCGGGGTGTGTGACATGCTCCAGTGGTCTCCAGCCCCTGTGGGCACATGCAGCAGAGTGGTGTCACAGTGTCCCCCTGTCGCAACCCCGGACTGCCCTGTGAGGCGCTGGGGCTCACAGGTGGTTACACTCGATGTTCACACACACACACAGAGGTTCCCGGTGTCGCTGCCATACAGGGACACACACGGGCACTCCCCCGGTCACACCGACAGCCACCCTGCCTGCCACCGGGACTGCAGTGTCACCAGTGTCACTGTGTGGGCAGGGGGCTCGCTGCCCCAACCCTGCCACTTCCCCTCAGCTTCCGTCCACCTCTCATCATCCCTACACCCCCTCCTCACCTCCCAGGCCCCGTTCAGCCCGCCACCTCCTTGCTCATCCCATCCATCCTCACCCTCCTAACATCTCACCATCCCACCTCACGTCCTAACCCCTCTTCAGACCCCAAATCCCCCCATTCCCCCACCTGCACATACCACCAACCCACCTCCCAATCACTCCCACCCCTTATGACCCCCTCATTCCCTGCTCATGCCCCCACACACCCCCTCACCTCCCTCTGC
>JAWWLV010000002.1:5835687-5867509 GCA_035041135.1 Platyrinchus mystaceus
CCACCTGCCTCGAATTTCTGTGGATTTCCCCCACCTGCCTCGAATTTCTGTGGATTTCCCCCACCTGCCTCGAATTTTTGTGGATTTCCCCCCTTGAATTTTGGGTTTGTGGGGTTTTTTTCCCTCCCCCTCAAATTTTCTTTTTTATTTTCCCCCTTGAATTTTGGGGTTATCCCTCTGAACTTATTTCCCCCCTTTCTCTCAAATTTTGGTGTTTTTTTCCCCCTTTCCAATTTGGTGTCTTCCCTCCCCTGTCAGGAATTTTGTGTCTTTCCTATCTTCACCCCTTAGAATTTTGTTCCCTCTCCCAAGTATTTTGTGCTTTCCCCCCATAGAATTTCATCTTTTTCCCCCCAGAATTTTGGTTTCTTTCCCCTGGAATTGCTTTTTCCCCCATTCTGACCCCACATTTCCTCGCTGTGCCCTCTCCAGCTGCCAGGCCTGGATTGCATCGTGCCAGGTGCTCATTTGGGATCAGAGGGATCTGGAGAGATGAAGTTGATTTTGTTCATGGGTTCTGCTGAAGTAGAAAATTCCGGTTTAGGCTGGAGAGTTCCCGTGGCCCTGGGCTGTGGCTGAGCCTGGTGCTGCCCAGTTGGGAAGTTTCCCCATGCAAGTGACTTTTTCCCCTCTGTTATGATAGACTCAGTGTGCTGACAGTGAGTAATAATTCTCTGTGATGTGGTTACAGTTTATTTGGGAACCTTTGATTTTTGGGAGCTGTTCCACTGCACTGTAATTGTAATTAATAAGAGCCTGCAGGATGGCATTGAGGCATCCCTGGGTTTTACTGGTGAAGAGTGCCTTGAGAATGCTGCATGTGGCCACAGAAAGACCACAATTGCCCGGTTTAACTCCAAGTCATTGAATATATTCAATACCTCCTTTTTTCCCCCCCCTTTTCCTCTCTCCTTTAAACGGCGCTTGAAGGATTGACCAGTGGGTGAGCTGGAAAAGGAATGGCTAGGGAGAGTTGTTTGCCTTGCAGCATTAGGTCAATCTGTTGGGCTGTATTGACTGTGTTTTCCATGCTGGTTTTGCCCTGGAAAGGATTTGGAATGCAGTCTGTGAGGATGCCCTGAGGCAGAGGACAATCAGTCCCGGTGTTTCGATGGCTCCTGCCCGGTGGGCTGGGAGTTCTTGACTTTGGAAGTGCCACACCCTGAGTTGTTTTGGGGTTTGTCATCCCTTCCAGGCAGATTGTGCTGGGATGCTGCCCCAGCTCAGCCAGGGAAGGGTGAGCAAACCTGGGAATGTGGTCCTGCTGCTCCACAGACATCCTGCTAGGGCCGTGTGTCCTGGGGTTTGATGTTCCCACATCCCTGACACTGTGGGTGACTTTTGTTGAAATTTACTGTTCTGAAATTCTCTTTTTTTTTTTTTTTTTTTTTTGTCCCACCCATCATTCCATCTGGCTTGATTTCATGGCTCCAACTTCCCAACTGTCTGAGGCTGTGGGATGGATGGTGCCCACCCCTCTCTGCTTTGAGGCGGGTCACTGTAATTCAGGGGTGGGAGGGATGGAGGAAAGCCTCATCCTTTTAGAGGCAAATAGTGATTGGAGACCTAGTTGAGTCTCTCCTGGTGCTTTAAAACAAAATAATAATTAAAAAAAAATTCTTTAAAGGAGCCCTGGGCAAGCTCATCTACAAAACTGAATGGTTTTAAGTGACTTTATTCCTTTTGGAGTGAATGCTGGAGGGGTGTGGCTGTGCTGGAGCTAAGTTCACCTTAGGAAGGCTCCTGTTCAAAATACTCCCTTTATTCCTTCCTCTCCTTTTTCCTTCTTGATTATCCACATGTTTAGGTTATTTTTTCCCTTGGTCTGTCAGGGAGCAGAGTTAGGAGAGGCACCTGGAGGCCAGGAGGGCTCCTGTGCTCCCAGTCCTGCTCAGCATCCCTGGAAGTGTAAAATGGGATCCTGAGGAGACAGTTTTAGCTGCACAAGTCCTGAGTGAGATCAGATCAGAAAACACCAGTGGTTTGGGGGCTTTCAGTGTTTATTGGGAGCAGCCAGCATGGCAGGAGGCAGCTCAGAAACAGGCAGTGTAAACCCTGGAATGGAGCAGGGAGTGAGGAGGAGGAGCCCTCATCTCCCCCGCTCCAGTGTGTCCTGAGCACTCCCTGAAAGAAGACCATGGGAAAGCGAGGATGAAAACTGGGGTGTGCTGCCATGGATTGTGAGGAGAAGCCTCTGAAGCAGGTCTCAGGTGTTGCCCATGACCTCTGACAGCAATTCACCCAGCAGGTTTATGTCAGCAGCCGTTTCTCCAGCTGGAATAAATAGATAATTATTGATTTATTAATTATTAATTGATTGGTTTTAATTTTACTTCAGCATCTTGGTTTGCTCATAGATGATAGATGGGGAAGTTTGTACAGGCTTAAGTGATCAAAAGCAGGTGGGCTGTAGATCTTGATCACTGGTAAAATCTTTGGGAGCTCCTCTTGGGGGTTTTTTTGGACTCTTGGTCACCTTCTGGCCATGTGATAAATTCCTCAAAAGGCAGAGTTATCCACAGCTCTCCTTAGACACATACCTGCATTTTTAATCCTAGAATAGTTTAGGTTGAAAGGGACCTTTTAAAGCCCACCTCATTCCAACCCCCTGCCATGGGCAGGGACACCTCCCACTAGCCCAGGTTGCTCCAAGCCCCGTCCAAGCTGGCCTTGGACACTTCCAGGGATCCAGGGGCAGCCACAGCTTCTCTGGGCAACGTGTGCCAGGGCCTCCCCACCCTCCCAGGGAAGAATTTCTTCCCACTATCCCATCTAACCCTGCCCTCTGGCAGTGGGAAGTCATTCCCCCTTGTCCTGTCCCTCCATACCTTGTCCTGAGTCCCTCTCCAGCTCTCCTGGAGCCCCTTTAGGCCCTGCAAGGGGCTCTCAGGTCTCCCTGGAATCTTTTCTTCCAGGCTGAACACCCCAAGCTCTCCTAGCCTGGCTGCAGAGCAGGGGGCTCCAGCCATCAGAGGGTTTTGGTGGCCCACTCTAGACTTGCTCCAACAGCTCCATGTCGTTATTTTGCTTTCCCAGAAGTGACCCTGCTGTTTAGCCATGGGAGGTGGCTGAGATACTGTGTTCAGGAAGCACCTGCAGTGCTTTTATCTGAACAGTGGAGTTTTGAACATTGTTTCAGGGAGATTTTGCCAGGAGGTCTTTGATTTTTTAAAAAGACACATTTTGCCTTTGGGCATGAGGATTTTTATACTTTATATGGCCTTAAGTGATGCTGCCCCTGTGGCCTCTCTGCCTGTCTGGGGGCACAACTAGAGGCCTGAAGTTCTATGGCAGGAATTAAGGCAGGATTTAAGGCTGCTCAATGTTCTGTTGTTTAATCTTTGGAGTGGTTTAGAGGTCATTAAACACTGTCTTTGCTAAGAAGGATTATTTATCGAAACAAAGCTTTCCTCAGGCTGAGTGCTGGGCTGGTGTGTCTGCCGTCTTCCTACTGCCACCCTGATGCCAGGTGGTGGCTTTCTGCATGTCTTTGGAAGTGCAAAGGACAAGAGCATCCACGTGTGTGTTTGTCTGCTAATCCTGTTCAACTTTTGTGCATAACCTTTCCCGTGCAGCAGAGCAGGGAGCAGTTCAGTGCCGGGTGTTTGCCACGTGTGTTCAGTGTCTCTGGGAAAGGAGGGAACTTGGCTGTGGTCTCTTCTGGGAGCCTCCTGATCCGCATCAGGAGGGAATAAGCTTCTCTTGTGATGGAGCAGCACTGCTGCTCTCTGTGAAGTTCCCAGGTGCCTTTCCCTGGCCCCACTGCCTGACTTTGCAGTCCCAGGTTTACACAAATGCTTTCTGCCCACGGGAATGCTGCTTCATGGCTGAGGGGAACTTGGATGTGGGAGCAGGGCCACGGGAGGGATAGGGACATTGGGAAACATGTCCTGCCAGAGAGGTGAACCACTCCTGGCCAGTGCTCCAGCCCATCCCACATTCCATCCTGCTGCTAAGGCAGCGCTGTCCATAACCCAGCACCCAGCACCGTTAGCCTGGACCAGGGGGAGCTGAGGTTGGCTTCCATCAGTGCCAGTTCACTTCAGGCTTTGTACCTTCTCCTTTCCTATCCAAGTCTCTTCCTCTACGACAGTCCCCCCAAATGTCTTATTTCTTTCCCCCCTTGGTGAACAAACGCTTTTAGTTGTCACTTGCCCCCTTACCCTTCCTCCCTGCTCTACAAGGAGGCTCTTTCAGCTCGTGGGGTTTGGTAGAGGTTGGGGCTGTGCTGCAGCTGCCCAGAGCTGAGGGATCTGTGTCTGCCTCGAGCCCAGGGGCCCCCTCCTCTGTCCCCCATAATGCTGAGGACTGTCCCTGGAGCACTGCAGCTCAGCCAAGCCACCAAGCAGCCCCACTCCTGCCATCCTCCCCTCTCTCTCCCCTGCCCCGAGTCCTGCTGTTGGTGGCCAGTGCTGCTGCTCCGGGGTCTGCACGGCACGTCATTCCAGCTGTGTGCCAGCAGCTTATCCTGGCAGTGCCTGGAGGCTGCTCCCCTCTAATCCCTCCCCTTCCTCCCCTTGGTGCCAGGGCCCAGCAAGCACGGCTGGCTGATGGAGGAGGGGTCCCTGTCTCTTCTGCCTCCCTCACCTTCTGGAAAGGGGGAGAGAAGGAGAGATGCTGCAGGGAAGGTTTGCTCCCTCTGCCTGCGTGGGGATTTGTTAGCCAAAAAGGAAGATGTCTCAAAGGTGCTTTGTCACGTGGCTGTCAGGTACCATCTACCACCTGTGCTGCTTGGGCCACTTAAACTCCTGGTGGGAGGTCAGTTGGCAGATGTCAAAACTGGCAGGGGCTCAGTCTGGAGAAGTGTCTCTCGCAGTTTGGTCCTGCAGCGTGGGAAGGGTGTCCAAGCTGTGCCTCCCATCCTACAGCAAGCCGAGCCCTTCTGGCGTGTGAGAGCACTCACTTGGCCCTGGGGGCCAGATGGGTGTCCCCCAGGGGCCCTGGACCTGTCACAAGTCATGTGGCACCGACGTTCACATCACCAATTGACCTGCAGCCTTCATTTCATGGGAATTCTCTGAAGGCTTTCAGTCAGCTCTGGAGTTTATGAATTGTAGGAAGAGTGCTAGGAAAAGGTCAGTCTGTGGTGCCAGGAGGTGCACGTGTGAACCCCACTGTGAGCCTTGCTGCCAGCCAGCAGTGGGCTCATTCTGCCTGGGAATGGGAATCCTCAGAGATGCAGGTGCACCTATGCCCGTGTGCAGCATCCTGCCTGGATTGCTTGGCTTGCCATTAGCCTCTGGGCAGCTCAGGTGCATCACTGCCTGGGAGGAGAGGAGGAAAACACCCTGGCATGTGCTGAAACCTTGGAAATTTTTGGCTCCAGGTGGATTACCATCTGCACAGCCTGAGATCGTGGATCAGGTGTAGCCGTGGTCCTGGGCCGTGTGTGGTTTTGAGCTCTGTGTGGGTGTGTTTTATATGGAAGGTTAAGGTCATGTGCCCGAAACTTAAGCAGTTTGCCTCACCCATGTATTTTTAAAAGATGACACTCCTGTGCATATTGAGGGCTTGGGGATTTTCCCTGAGTCCTCTTAAAATCTTTGGTGGCTGCTGTGTCACTGATGTGCAGCCTCAGGGCTGAGCCTCATCCTCAAAAAACTGATATGAATCCAGAACGTTATTGCTGGAGCTGTGACGGCCCAAAAAGTGCTTGAGCTGCAGTTGGGTTGGACTGGAAAAGTGCTTTTAATTATATCATTATTACAGACTGTATAACTTTGCCCCTGGAACCTCTGCTTAGGGGTGAGGCCTTGAGGTGGGATGTGTGGGACTAACCTTGTTCACTTTGTCTGCTCTCCTTCCTTCTGAGCTGTTCAGCCAAGCACTACAGAGCTGTAGCAGTGAAGCCTTAGGGATGGTTTAAGAAAATAAAGCCTGGTCCTGTGATCACCCTGCTCTCTTAATTGCCTAGGTAATGAGCTGGCCTTGGAGGAGCAATTTAAGCTGGGGAAGTCTTGTCACTTCCCTTAGGTGAGCAGTTTTCCTGCTGTATGCTTTCTTACCAAGTATTTTTCCCTGGCTCTCATGAGAGTAGCTGGTAGGGAGCTGTTGGAGGTCCCTGGGGTTCACTGCCATCTCAGTGGCTGCTGGGGTGTCTCAAGGCTCCCTCAAAGGAAAGCACAGGAGCAGAGCTGGGAAGAAACTCCAGCTTAGGGTGTTGGGCTGGGCTGATCCTTCCCAGTCTAGTGGAAGGTCCATGGTGTGGATGGCTGGAACCAGATAGTGTTTAAGGTCCTTTCCAACCCAAACTGTTCTGTGGTGGACACCTAAAGCTCCTGAGGGATGAGCAGTGGGAGCGGGAGAGTTCAAACCGCTGTTGATGCTGCAGGAGAAAGGGAAAACCTGACAGGTCCTTGTCATCTTTGTCCTTGTTTAAACTTCTGCACGTGCTTCTCCCTTTGAGACCCAAGTGTCTTTGGTGACACAACCAAAAGCTACACGTGGTCAAGGCCTCCTTGCTTCTAAAAGTGCAATTAGATCTGATAAGAGGCCATCTATTATTCACTGTGCGTGTTCACAGAAGGTGGTGTATCCACACCATTCAGGCAGGGATAAATAATTCATCTGTTTAATGAAATTTGTGTCAACAGGGAGCTGTGGCAGGTATTAAGTTAAGTAAAACCGTAGTATCCATTAGGAATAAGCAAATGGAAAGTCAAGAAGTATATTTGACAGTTGCTAGAAAATGGCCTTTGTACAGCTCTGGTGAGAAACCAACCGAGGCGGGGAGGACACCGGGTTGAGCGTGGCAACCAAGAAGGCATTTGGACCAAATTTTCATCCCTTTGCATCACAGAATTATAGAATAGTTGGGGTTGGAAGGGACCTTAGAGGCTCATTTTGTTCCACCCCACTGCTGTGGGCAGGGACAGCCTCCACTAGAACTAGAAGGTTGTTCCAAGCCCCGTCCATTTTAAAGAGAAAATGTCGCTCTGGCTGCGACAACATCACTGTTTTCTTTAAGTGATTCTTAAACATGGAACAGCCTCAGTTTGTGCAAGAGAAACCCAAAGTGTTGTGTTGTTGTTTTGGTTCGGTTTGTTTTTTTCCTCTAAATTGTCAATATTTTCTTTCTTCTTTGCAATAAAGTGCAGGGAAACCGTTTTGAGGGGTTAGTTAACGTGAGGGGCTGTACTGAGCAGCAGAGCTGCAAGTCCCTCTGCCTGTGAGCATCTCAAAGCTGGAGGGGGGTGGGTGGGAATCTGGGGGTACTTCGTGGTAAGGTCTTTACTCTCATGAATGGAAGACCAGCTTTTCAGGGAATCGCCACAAATGACAGAAAGAGAGAGGTGGATAGAAGGCAATTCATGTAATAAATCAATCTCTCCTTCCCCCAGAGAGTGACTGATACACACTGGGGCTTGCAGCAAGCACTGTTACCAAAATCCTTCTCTCTCCCCTCCCCAAGACCTGCTCCCTCTAACAGTGGCCATGCAGGTGGCCCACTCCTTGCCTGCAGCCCTTGAAGAGCCATGAATTAGTTTGGTTTCCTGCTCCTGCTTCTCCTGCATTGACACCTGAGGAATGTTTGGGATCGAGTTGTCCTGTTTTCCTCCTCTGCAGTCAGTGGATGATGTGAAACTGCCCCCACCGGGAGCTTTTGCCCTGTGGAGGGAAGGGGGCTGGGAGATATCCTCTCAAAAATGTTAATTCCCGCTTGGTAATGCAGAAATTTCTCAGGTCTGCAAAGCCTTGGCAGGTTCAGGAGTTCACTGGCAAACTGGTAGGCAGTGAGGTGTCCCTTCAGCACCACGTGAAACAGCTTCCCAGGCTGAGTGCCGAGGGAAGCACCTGGACATGGAGGGAGGAAAGCCACCCCCTTGCCCCCCCCACCCCAGTCCTCCTGTTCCTGGGGGTGACAGCACAGGGCCAGGCAGCAGAGTCCTGGTGAGCCCCGTGGGCACCTGTGAGTGAGGATGACCGCGGGGCAGGGAGCATCCTTCTCCCGTGGGGAGGCAGATCGGGCAGGGAGTTTGTTCCTCGGAGATGGGACCGGGCAGGGCAAGCTTTTCTTCCTCTCAGCTAAAAGGCTTTTTGTGGCAGAATAGCCTGTAGGGCCACACCTGGCAGAAGCTCTATATTCTTTTTCTTGGAAGAAATAGCAAGAAAATTGTGCAAGCCTTGCTGCTTTCAGGTGACCGACTCGTGTCTCCTCACCTTTCTCCTTGCAGCAGCAAAGACGATGCCGGTGGCCAGAGGGAGGGAGCCCAGCAAGGGCCACTTCTCTCCTTTTTTTTTTTTTTTCCCTTCTTTTAATTTTTTTTCCCCTGAAAATTGCTCAGCGAGGGCAGAGGTTTGCCCGTGGTCTCGCTGCCCCACGTGAAGTGCTGTGCTGGGAGGGCTCCTTTCCCGGTCCCCGCTCTCCGGGCGGGATGCGGCGGGGTGGGGGGAGGATGCGGCGGCGGTTTCTGGGGCTCGTGTCCGCCCCGTCAGCCTGATGTGCTGTGACAGTTCTGCTGAATTGCTGACCCGAGGGGCTGCGAGGGGCTATTTATGGGCAGACAAAGCCGGGGCACACCGGGCAGGAGGCCAGCCTGGGGTGGCCACACCCAGGAGCAGGTCGTCTTTGGGGTTCCTTGGGTGACTCGGAGGAAGAGGCGCTGTTTGGTGAAGCTGGCAGGGAAGCCCCCATGGGAACTATGGTTTATGCGAGAGCAGCCCCGCATGCCCCAGTGGTTGGATCCTGTTTGCAGGAGCAGGTTGGGTTTGGTGGCAGGAATCTGCACTGAGAACAGCAGGCCCTCCTCTGCTTTTGCCATGGGCCCCAGAGCCCAGGTGCTGATGGCAAAGTCTTATTTTTAGCCGTTGGAGTTGAGATTTCCTTTTGCAGGGGCAATATCAAACCATTAAACCAGGCCCCTGAGCAGAGGGCAGCACCCTTTAGCTGCTCTGCTGTCAGCCAGGTTTATTTTTATCTCACACCTCCTGTGCAGCAGGCTGGGAGCTCACAGAGGAGGACTGGAGACCTTTAATAATTCATAGCTCCTACATTTTGCTCCCAGCGATTGGAAGAGCCAGAAGGGCCCTTGCACAAACCTGCTCCATCCCCACCACAGGGCCCTTGTGGCCCTGTGCTCTCGTGCTGCTCTACCCCATGGCCTGTCCCTGCCCAGGATTTGTGTTGGGACCCCGCATGGTCCCTCATGGTGGGATGGCATTTGGGGTGGGACAGAGCGAGGCCACGCTTGGGACCGACCCATGGGTGGACCAACACCTCAACCCTAGTGTCGGCCCATCTGTGTCCACACAGCTCCTGAAATCATCTGGGCAGGCTGAGCTCAAGTGGAATTTTCAGAAGCAGAGGGTTTGCTGCTGTATCAGGTGTTTTTCTCTTAATATTAGAGCTGGGTCTTGCTTTGTCTTTGGTTGTGGAGCTGAGTCGATCTTTGGGACAGTCCTGTGCCTGGTGGGAGAACATTTTGTCCCCAAAGCCTGAGGTGTGTACTGGTGAGGCTCTGCAGACCACAGCATCCCTCCTTGTTCCCACCCACCTGCGAGCCAGTGCCTGCTGAGGGTGTGAAGGGCTTGGGGATGGAAGGGGAACCCTGGCAATGGAAGAGGGGGCCGTGTGCCTTTGCCCTGTGCTTGCCTTCCCAACAGAGAAATGCTGTTGGATGGGAGGCTCCATGGTAGAGACTGAACTGGCCCTTCTCTCACGAGTGCCCCTGGGTTCAGCTTTAGACCTGGTGGTCCTGGAAGGCTGAGATGCATCTGGAACATCTGCCTTTTGCAGCGTCTGAATCCTTCAGGATCTGCTCCACCAGATGGAGGAGCTGATTTTCAGCAACTGCTTTGGCAAAGCACAGGGTGAGCCGAGTGTTACAGAGCCTGGTTTTGTTTATGTGCTGGTGGCTGTTGCCTTCTGAATTGCTGCTCAGTCTCTGCTCCCCGTGACAGCCTTTTGGGCCATTAAATTGCTTCCAGAGTCCACTTGTTCCCATGACATCTGAGCCTGTCAGCTCTGTAGCACAGGAGCTGGGAAAGGCAAATCCAAAAGAGCTCTTGCCCTCTCTGAGCACTGGCAGCCTGCAGTGGTGCTGCAGCTGGTGCTCACACCTTTCCTTCCACATCCCAGGGGGAGCAGCTGGTTTAGCAGCAGCCGAATGCTGGCCTCTGTCCTCATGGTGCTGGCAAGAAGCTTCCCAGCTTTCCTGCAGCCTCCTCTGTCTCCTGGACAGGCCTGTCCTACACAGGCTTGTTGTCTTCTTACTCTTTTAATATTATCCACTCTAAAATATCCCCAGGATTTGTTCTCTTGGGGAGCAGAGAGCAAAATTTGCAGGCACATCTTTTAGTTAAACTGAGCGACAGATTTCCTCATCTGTATGGATCATGCATCGACCACTATTAGATCTCGGATGTCTGTGTTTGTATCCCTGTGTTTTCTGTGTTGTTTTTCTCCCACTGTGAGCTGTGCTTGCCTTAATTTGGTTGAATAAACTCACTGTGTTGCTGAACTGTAACGAGACATCATTGACTGAGCTATGTCCTTCAAAATGGCACGTTCCTTGTCCTGGAACAGTGGAGGGCAGACTTTTGCCGCTGTTTGTCCTGCAGCGCTCCGGGCTTGGGGCAGAGCGACTGGAAAACTGGAAAAGGAGCTGGGGTGCAGGTGACAGTGGCTGAGGGAGCTGGGGGGACTCAGCCTGGAGAAGAGGAGGCTCAGAGGGGACCTTCTGGCTCTGCAACTCCCTGACAGGAGGAGGGAGCCGGGGGGGGTCGGGCTCTGCTCCCAGGGAACAAGAGACAAGATGAGAGGAAACAGCCTCATGTTGCACCAGGGGAGGTTTAGATTGGATATTGGGAAAATTTCTTAACTGAAAGGGTGGTCAGGCATTGGCACAGGCTGCCCAGGGCAGTGGTGGATTCACTGTCCCTAGAAATGTTCAAAAGACTTGTGGATGTGGCACTTGGGGACAGGGGTTAGTGGTGGGCTTGGCAGTGCTGGGGGAACAGTTGGGCCGGATAGTCTTGGCAGTCTTTTCCAACTGCAACTATTCCGTGATTTTATGATTCTGATGCCTACCTGCTTTAAGGATCCCTGGCTTTATTACTTGTACCTAACCCTGCTTATTACTTGTAGGTTGTTAAAGTTCCAGGAGGGAAAAAAGAATGGAACCCCCCCTCTGCCAAACCAAAACAGTTCAGGGTACTGGGGAAAATGTCCTGTTAAAATTGAGGGGTGAATCACCCACCTTTGAGGGGTGAAGCAAAGGGCTGTGACCCCGTGGTGGCTTCCCCTGGCGCAGCATTGTCCATCTTTGCAGCCAGGTCCACCTCTGGGACGTTCATGGTGCTGGGCTGTGTGTGCTCCTGCAGCACTGATGTCCCTTCCCTTTCCTTCGTGCAGCGGCTCTGAGGAATCGCAGTGCCAAAGGAGCAGAGAGGGATGGAGAGCGTGGCAACAGAGCAGCTTCAGGCTCGGCAGCCGTGCCGGAGGGCGAGCTGCTCCTACAGGTTAGTGCTCCTCACTGGCCACCTCTCCCTTGCAAATACCTTCAAGGGATTTTCCTCTTGGCCCTTTTCCAGCTCCTTTGAGTTTTACCCTAAAAATGGGCTGTTCTGTTGCTGGTGGCAGGTGTTTTGGTGAAGCCGTGATTCCTTGTGGTGTGCTTCTGACTGAGCAGAGGTGTAAGACCTCCTCAAGTCCCTGGGGAAGGAACTGTGTTGCTTCTCCCCTGCTTTTCCCATCGTTCCTGGAGAAAATTTGCATCTGTAAATTGCCCATGTGTAGGAAACGTCTTGGTAGAAGCGGTGCTGGATTTCTGAGCACAGAGATTCATCTCTGTTTCTCCACTCTCACGTGTAAATGTGCTGTAGTTGTTACGTGGGAGCCAAGGTGTTTGAGTGCTGTTTTCAGCATGGGCACACTGGTCCTGACTCGAGCGTGTTGTGCAAACACTGATGAAAACAGGGAAGAAAATGTCATGGGAGTCTTTCCTGATTTTGCAGCAGTGATGCCACTCAGTACATAGATAGGTGCTGACTGTGTGCTCGGCCCACAGTCCCAGGGTGTATCCCAGGAGGTCTGCCAGAGCTCCCTTGGTGATGCTGGAGACAAGGCTGGGGATGCTGCAGCGTGGTTGGCTGAGCCTGCTGCTTCCATGGTTTATTCAGAGATGCAGGAGATGACCTTCTGTCTCCAAACCGTGCACAGTGAATAGGAGGATGTCAGGCTCTGGCAGTGCAAGGTCCTGCAAGGACACAGGTCTCCCCTCCCTGCCTGGCACCCGGGCACAGGCTGCAGCTCTGACCCCTGCCTGGCTGGCCTCCAGCGCGCTGGGCAGCCCCAGCTCCCCTCCAAACGCTCACTCAGCAGGAATTGTAATTACTGTCCTGCTTGAGAGCTGAGGAGCCATGATCTCCGTGTCTAGGGAGAGAAGTGCTAAAGCCAGGCTAGTTAACAACCAAAAAACTGAGGGTTTTTCCTCAGGATGTAACAAAACTGCTCAGCAGGGCTTGCTGGGGGTTGATTGCCACTCATCAACTCCTCCCAGAGCTGGATGCCATCCTTTTAGAGGTACCAAGCTGGGCATTAAAAGCTCTGGGTGTAGGTTTTGCTCTCCCAAGGGTCTGTCAGTGGGATTCTGGATGTGGCAGGGGCTCCAAATCTGCCTCCATGCCCCAAGGAAATGCTCCTACATGTTTATAAACCTACTTCCATCCAATCCATCACCTCTGATGTCCAAAGTTCCTTTGTCTCTTGGTCCACTCTGATTCTTCCCTTCTCCTCCTCTGAAACTGCTCAAAGGGTTAAAGTGCATTTGGCAGCACTAATTAACCTCTGCAGCAGATTCCCACACACTGAGATCAACCCCAGTAAATAGAGAGAGCATTTGTGCCCGGAATAAAGGGAAGGAGAGGGGGGAGAAACACCGACCTTGACAATGAAACAGGAGTTGGCAGCAACAATAGCTGGACTTGGCTGAGCCTACACGCCAGACCCTAATTAATCCTGATGTCTGTGCATTATGGAGTGGAGGAAGCAGCCAGGGCTGGCTGCGGTGGCTTCCCTGCCAGGTTAGTGGTACAGGATGGTTTTGGCCCTGGGGCTTGTGGGGTCCACGTGCAGGACCCTGCCTTCCAGAGGGCTCCTACTTTGTGCTGGCACACAGGTCTCCCCACGGAGACCTGTTGCCCCTAGGGATGGGTAGTCACGTGGTGCTGTCAGGGCAGTGAAAGCTCTTTGGCTTCTGGGGAGATAAACCAGTGATTTCCATGGGTCTCCAGGGCCTCTGCTCTTGGGCAGCTCTGTGGGCTTGAAGATTTAAACTGAATGTCCGTCAGGATCGTTTCAGAGTTGAGGAAGCTGAGTCACAGTGATTTCTACCTCTTGGGCTCAGGGAGGACTCCTGTGGGCCTGCTGTCTGCTCTGGCAGGGGACGATGAGGTCTTCAAAGCACTGGGCTCTGTGCCACAGAGACTTGCAAAGGTTGGTGCTGTGCCTGCAGCACTTAAGGATGCTTCCCTGGATGCTGCCAGTGCCTGTGTCAGCAGTGGTCTTGTGCCTGTCAGCTCCTGCCTGGTGCCAGAGAGCAGGAATGAAAAGCCATGCCTCCTGGGACAGCAGCTGCACTCCCAAACTGGCAGGGAAGCTCCTCTGCCCCTTGTAGTCTTCTCCAGGCGCGAAGACTCGGCCTGTCCTTCCTCCTGCTCACGAAGAAATTGGCATTTCAGAAATCAGATGGTTTTGCTACGGTTTCAAAAACCAAACCCTTGTGCTTTAGCTTTTACCTTTTCTGTTTCCACTGGTTGAGGCTCTCCCAACACTGGGTTGGCCACCTCGGGGAGGGAGAGGTCAGTGGAGACAACATCGGCCTTGGCCTTGCTCTTTGCACACCGTGGTCCTTCTCCAGGCCACTCCTCTGGCACTCAGGGAGGACAGGAGGGATGCAGATGAGGCCAGGAGCTGGGCAGGCTTCTCCCAAACCAGTATCCCCACCCACAAGCAGCAGCAGAGAATGCCCAGCCAATGCTGGCACTACTGTGGTGGGTTTGCTCTCCACTGAACATCCCTGGCTTTTCCAGCCTCATGCAGCCACACACAGCTGCCAAGACCCTCCTGGGCCATGAGAAGGGTGGGAACTGTGAGAGCAGAGCCGCCTGGGTAGACACAGCATAAATGCAGCCAACATGAAATGCTGTTTGGATTCTGGGTTGTTGGAAGGGCTCATTTCCACCAGAATGAGTCAGTTCCTGATGGTGTCCACTCGCGCTCTGCAAGCAGTTCAGAGGTTTTTATTTGCTCTTCGCATAGGATGAGTATAAATATCCTCCAAGGCTGAGTCTGAGTGAATGCTCCCAGGATGGAAGCAAAGTTTTCCATCAGTTTGGATTAGGATATGCTCGGGCAGCTGTACGGAAGAGCTGCATGACCTCAGGGAACCCAGCCGGAGGTGCTGTCTGTGGTGGCTCAGCTCCCTGCCAGCTGAGGCCAGCCAGGACTGGGGTGACCAGTGTCCTGCTAGAAAAGAGTGATGTGAGCGTGGCATGTACCTCTCCTCTCTCCCACAGGCACTCAATGGCTTCGTGCTTGTGGTGACATCAGAAGGGCTGATATTTTACTCCTCGCATACAATTCAGGACTATCTGGGATTTCACCAGGTCAGTGGGATTGCTCTGGCTCTCTGTGGTGGGTTTGCGGAGTCGATTTTTCCTTGGTGGTGGAGAATAGCCCCAAGTTCCCCACTGGAAGGAGGCTCTGCAGGGCTCACAGGGTCTCAGGGGGCTGTTGGGGCTTTTCCTTGGTCCTGTGAATTTGGACCCCGTATTGCCAGACGTGGTCACTGATAGGTGACAGGGGACTTCTCTGGCCCACAGATACTTTTCACCAGCCACATTGATGGGCCATGAGGTTCATGGCCACGGTGAGATGTCTGCGGTTCCCTGCCCAGCTTGCCTTGGGCACCCACTCCCTTGGTGGCCGTTGGTAAATCCCATAAGGCTCCAAAGCTTTCTGGTTATCTTGGGCACCCAGGTAACCTGCAAGGCACTAGGTCAGGTTTACAGGGAAGTGGGACTTACCAGCAGTCCTTCAGCTGCTGTGGTTTGGTGTTGCTCCCACACAGCTGGCTTTCCCCAACATCTGGTGTAGATGAGCACTGTCCACCTGAGCAAAGGAAGCAGGTCTCAGAGCCTTATTCTTTCGGGAATAGTGTAGGAATGAGGTGGCTTTGCTGCTGTTTTGTTCCCAAACCATGTTTTCATCTCATCCCGTAAGTCAGCTTTAGGATTTTGAAAGACATCACGTTACAGGGATGAGAGTGTGCCAGGGAAGCTGTATTGGCTCTTTAGGAATGCGGGGGAGGTCAGGCCCTACATGGGCAAGGGGTCCTTCGAGCCAGATGTGCTGTCTGTTCCCACCGGCATCAACGTTGGTGGAAGGTGTCCGGCCTCATTTGCCCAGGTTGGGCCCTAACAGGCTGTTCCCAGGTGGGACAGGAAAACTGGCACCCGGGGACAGGCTGCAGAGCTCACGGGTTGCGTTTTCCCTCCAGACAGAGGTCATGCACCAGAGTGTCTTCGAGCTCATCCACACTGAGGACCAGCCGGAATTCAGGCGCAACCTCCACTGGGCCCACAACCCACCGCACGCTCCCGAGGGTGAGCCTTCCCCAGAAGGTAAACGTAGGTTGGCATCCTGCTTGGCCTGAGATGTGTGGCTCCCCAGGTACGATGGGAGCAGAGCTCCCTGACACCACTCGCCCGTGTCTGTGTGGCTGAAGCCACGGCTTCATCCAAACACCGTGGCTTTTTCTGAGTTTCTGTTGCTGTGATCACTGCAAACTGACGCGCTGCCCAGTGCTGGGGACCTCCAGTTCTTTCCAGGGATCTCCAGCCATCACTGGGGTGAATTCTTTCTTGATCTTCTCTCAGTCCATCTCTTCCACAGTGGGGAAAAGCCATGGCTCTTCTGCTGTGATCTACAAGCCGGATCAGCTGCCCCCAGAAAACTCCTCCTTCCTGGAAAGGAGCTTTGTGTGTCGTTTCCGCTGCCTCCTGGATAATTCCTCTGGCTTCCTGGTGAGTGCAGACCCTCCACAGCAGGAGGGTGGGACAAGGCTTCACCCCAGGAGTTCATATCATTGCTGAAGCAAGTTACTCTTGAAAGACCTTTCTACCATGTGCAGTATCTGCTTGTCTCAGCAAGGATTGTTTCCCTGTTTTCCACAGGCTTGGTCTGTACCTACAACCTCTCCATGTGTGTTTTGTTCCTCTACTCTCAGAAATGCTGAATCTTGAACAAAAGTGCTCTTCCTTCATGTGTTTAACTCGGTTTTTCTGTTAAAGGCATGTCTTTAAACTAAGTAGGTTGTGTTCATCCCTCCTCTCTGCTGCAGAGCAATGGATTTGGAAGGACAGGTCACAGGGGTGGAGAGGCCCTGGCACAGGTTGCCCAGAGCAGCTGTGGCTGCCCCATCCCTGCTGAAAGTGTTCAAGGCCAGGTTGAACGGGGCTTGGAGCAAGCTGGGCTAGTGGAAGGTGTCCCAGCCCGTGGCAGGGGCTTAGAATGAGATGATCCTTAAGGTCCTTCCAAACCCAAACCATTCTATGATTCAGTGATTCTGTTTACACCAACTCTGCAGACTGACATCTTGCTTTCAGTGCAGCTCTGCTCCCTCTCTTCTCTCTTCATCCACTTTTCTGTGTGGTACTGAGCTTTTCTTCTCTTCCCAGGCTTTAAACCTGCAAGGCAGGCTGAAATTCCTTCATGGGCAGAACAAAAGGTCCGAAGATGGGTCTGCACTTCCCCCTCAGCTTGCTCTCTTCGCCATCTCCACCCCGCTGCAGCCCCCGTCCATCCTGCAGATCCGCACCAAGAACATGATCTTCAGGACCAAGCACAAGCTGGACTTCACCCCCTTGGCGTGTGATGCCAAGTAAGCAGCAGAGCTGGTTTGAGGGGTGGTGCTGTGGGCTTCCAGCATTGCATCCCAGCCCCTGCCTGGGTGGCAGCCCCCTGGCACAGCCTGTGAGCCGGGTGTGTTCCCGGTCACCCGCAGGGGGAAGATTGTCCTGGGCTACACGGAGGCGGAGCTGCGGATGTTTGGCACCGGCTACCAGTTCGTCCACGCCGCCGACACGCTGTACTGCGCCGAGAACCACGTCAGGAGTAAGAGGCTCTGCCCTGGCCACTTGTGCCCACCCCTAGTGCTGATGGGTGGGCTGGGACCACAGACAGCTCTGTTGACTGCCATGCCGAGCCCAGGGGCTCTTTCCCTATAGGATGCTTTGCTTTATGCTCTGCTGTGGTGTTCTTGGCACTGCAGGGAGGTTGGGGTGGAGATATCAAGCTCTTAGAGGCTGTCCAAAGGAGAGCAACACAGATGGTGAAGGGCCTGGAGGGGAAGCTGTGTGAGGACACTGAGGGCACTTAGTGTGTTCAGCTGGAGAAGAGGAGACTGAGGGGAGACCTCAGTGCAGTTACAGCTTCCCCAGGAGGGGCTGAGGAAGGGCAGGCCCTGAGCTCTGCTCTGGGGGGACCAGGGACAGGACCCAGGGAAGGGCTGGAGCTGTGTCAGGGCAGGGTCAGGTTGGATCTCAGGAAAAGGTTCTTCCCCCAGAGGGTGGTTGGCACTGCCCAGGCTCCCCAGGGCAGTGGGCACAGCCCCAAGGCTGCCAGAGCTCCAGGAGGGTTTGGATGATCCTCTGGGGCACAGGGTGTGACTGCTGGGGATGGGCCTGTGCAGGGCTGAGGGTTGGACTCGATGACCCTTGTGGGTCCCTTCCAGCTCAGCATATCCTGGGATCCTGTGAGTGCAGGGAGGGGTATTTGGCTGGACGCAGTTGTCCCCTGTGTGTGCCAGCCACGCTCCTTCTCTGACCCCAGCTGCTTATCCCGGCTGGAAAGGGCAGTGTCACCGAAGGCAGCCATGCCTCTGGTGATGTGGTGGCAGCCCTCAGCACATGTGCTCCCTCCTGGCAGTGATGAAGACGGGGGAGAGCGGGCTGACGGTGTTCCGGCTGCTGACGAAGGAGAACCGCTGGAAGTGGGTGCAGGCCAACGCACGGCTCGTCTACAAGAGCGGCAAACCCGAGTACATCGTCGTCACCCAGAGACCCCTCGTGTATGTGCCATCGGGGGCAGCCTGGGCCGGGAGGGGGACAGGCTGGCTTTTTCCATCACTGTGGGCTCTGGGATTCCCTGAGCAGGGCAGGATGTTGGATCTGTCATTGCTGCTTGTGCCTTTTAAAGGAGCAGCCATAGGATTCTGTGCTGTGATGCTGTTCAGCCACGTCCACCTCTGCAAGGCCACCCTGCAAGGACGGGGTGATGCTTGGTTATGCTGCAGATGTGGGGTTTTATGTGTGTGTGTATTTGTATGTAAATGCATGCTGGTTGTAGCAAAGGGGCTTTGGCTTGCAGGGACCACAATTATCCATTGCAGAAGCACTTTGTGGGGTGTATTTGTGCACATGAAAGCCACAGTCTGCTCTTCCTGCCCTGCAGAGATGAAGAAGGAGGAGAACACCTTCGGAAACGGTCCATGCATCTTCCATTCACCTTTGCCACAGGAGAGGCGCTCCTATACCAAAGTGCATACCCTCTCCTGGGCTTCCCCGATCCTTTCCAGAGCAAAGAGAAAACCAGCAAGTCCAAGAAGACCTCCTGCAGCCATGGAGGGCGCTCCCAGAAGAATGGTGTTGACCCCAGTTCTCTGCTGGGCGCTGTGATGCGACAGGACAAGGCGGTGTACGCCTCCCACCCAGCTCCCGCTCCTAACCCCTCCTGCAGCAGCAGTTTCCACCTCGAGGACATGTCCGTGCCAGATGCAGGAAGGGATACCTGGAGTATGGCTGCTGCTCCAGTTTCTTCGAGGGGGAACGGCCTCAAAGAGGAGCTGCTGGATTTGCAGCAGGAGGACCCTCTCTTGGCCACTCTGGACTCGCTGTCAATTAAGAGTGACGAGAGCTGTTCCAACAACGAGCTCTTCAGTGCGCTGGAGGGGCTGGGGTTGAACGCAGAGGACCTGGAGCTCCTGCTGCTGGATGAGAAGATGGTGATGGTCAATGTGGACCCAGAGCACTCCCCATCCCTGAAAGACAGCCTGGCCAGCAACCAGATTCTCTCCTACATCCACGGCCCTCCAGTGGACGAGCACGAGGGAGGGCAACAGGTGTGTCCCCTGCCAGGCCCGTCCCCGAGCCCACGGGGAGGCCCTGCTCCATCCCACACTCCGTCCTACGCAGCGAGTGAGGACCTGCCACAGGGTGTGGTGCAGCCCAGCCCTGCCCTGGGCCAGCCCCCTGTCCAGCTGTGGGAACAGCCCCTCCACACTGTGCCGGGGCTGCTGCCAGAGGAGGAGGGGCGGTCGGATGGCTCGCAGTGGAGACCAGCTGGGGAAGAGGCTCTGCTCCACTTCCTCCAGCCAGCGCAGGGCACCCCATGGGACAAGGCCCCCAGCTCACCCCCAGGAGCCCCCTGCACGCGGGAGCCACCCAGGGCTCGGTGGCTTGAGGGTGACTATCCAGCCGTGCAGCCCATCCCGCAGGATGCTCACCGGTCCTTCTCCCTGCCCGGCCAGTGCCAGGACCATGCGGGATTCCCCGGCCGGCCGAAACACCGTCACTCGCCGGTGAATGGGCTGTGCGGCCGCAGCCCCGACTCCCCTCCACACCTCCTTCCCAGCAGCAACAGTAGCCCTAGCCCGTGGCAGGACTATGTTTCCCCACTCCTGGGGTCTGCAGCTCAGCCTGGTTTTTATGGCGTCAGCCAAGACTTGATCTCCCAGCACCAGAGCTGCTTGGGTCCAGGGCCCGGCCTGCTGCCACAGCACTTCAACCTGACCGGATTATGCAGCATGGAAACCGCAGGCAGCGGGGGCTCCCAGGAAGAGATGGCTCTGTACCCCAGCTTTTTTCCCCCTTCCTACCAGCTCATTCCCAAAAAGCAGCTGAGCTCCGATCCCTCCATGCCGCAACACCCTTTCCCGAGCTCAGCTGCAGGGCACTTCAGGAACATCGGCAGCCATCTGGAGACTCTGAGTTCCTACGGGCCGTACACCTCTGCTCTGAGCCAGGAGGGCAGGCACAGGGTAAGGACCTGCCTCCACTCGGGCTCAGTGTTGTCTGTGCTGGTATTTCCCGGGAGCCTCAGCACTGGGAGGCACACAGACTGGTGAGGACATGGAATTGGCCTTGCTCTACCTACTGCATGGCCAGAAAGGGAGGTTTTAGTGGCTTTTCTTTGCACCAGGAGTTGAAGAGCAAAAGCCCTTCCTTGCTCTGATTTCTGTATCGTTCGTTTAATTGCTGTTTCTGTATTAGGAGTAGTTCCAGCCAGGCACTGGTGAGCTGTGATGGGTGATACAAAGCACATGTGAGATGATATTCTGTAGCATCAGGTCTTTCCTTTGTGGAAGCATCTCCCGGCCTGTGCACAACCCCTGTGGAGAGCCCACCTGGCTGCTGCTGAGCCCTCCAGCATCACAAGGCCAGGACCACAGCACTGGATCTGAGTGTCACCTGCACCTCAGCTCCTCCCTTTCCACAGCACCTCCAACTCGTATGCCAGGCACCTTCTCGCTCTATTGAAGAGCTTTGCTCTGGCCCTGCCTGGGACTGTGGGAGCGTGCAGAACCAGCCCTGACACATCTCTAGAGCTTGGTGGCCACCTCGTGTTTGTGGCTTGCCAGGAGTGCAGGTGCAGGACCAGGCACTGCTTCAGATGCAGCCAAGGTGCTCGTGTTTTCCCATGATCCACAGGGCTGGGATACCTGCCTGGGCAGGTCAGCAGGTGAAAAGTAGTGCCAGCAACGGGTCAGCATTTGCAGGAGAGGCCCTGGGGGAAGGCTGGGACGTGCATGGGGTGGCTGCTAAGCCCCTGTCCCAGGGCAGGAGGGCAGGAGCAGCCCTGCTCCCCCTGCAAAGGGCCTCACCCCTGTTTTCTCTCTCTCCTAGACCCACAATGGCCATGATTTGCCCAGCTCTCCCATGGGACTCCCTGAAGAACACCATGTGCTGGGAGGAAGCCTGGCACCCCCCTGCCAGCCTCAGCCCCAGGCAGAAGTGCTGCCAGATCACCCTCATGCCTCCAGTGGGGACTTCTATCTCTAGGAGAGACTGGAATGGACAAAGCAGGACTATTCCCTGGGGAAGGAACTGCCTTCAAGTTGCAGACACCAAACTTCCCCAACTGCTGGTGCTCTTGATGTTGGTTGCTTTGGCTCAGCTGGGGTTTCTTTGCCCTTTTATCAACTTGCCACTGTCCTGCTCCATGTGCCGTTCTTGTGGAGGGGTCCCTGGCCTGGGGAGGGACAGCAGCAGGCAGCAGGGCTGGAGGACAGATTTCCCAGGGCATTGGGAGCACGCTGGGCTGTGATGCAGGTCTCATATTGTTCAGGAGTTGAGTGGCTCTTGGTCAGCTGGAGGATCTCATTTATCACTTGCTGTCTCTCATCCTACCCATCCCACCTCCTGAACGCGTTTTTTTTGTGTGTTTTGCCAGACTTCTGGAAACCCAGGTTGCTTCCCTGGCTGTGGCTTGACTCCCATGGTTTGTTAGGCCCTGGCAGTACCTGTGTCAGGCAGCCCTGCCCCTGCAGGACAGGTGTGTTTTGGATGGCTGATGTCCTCTGGCTTTACCAAAGCTTTGCATTTCCATGCATGATCCAACATGGTTGCAAGACCTGTGTGTCCAAAAAGCAAGAGACAGAAAAGGTTTTCACCTCTGGTATTAAATTCCCTGCCATGCCAGCCAGGCACCTGTGGCTGTGGCCACCTTGTACAGATACTGCCTGTTTTATAAGGAAAAGGAGCCCTGTTTTGTGTTCTTGTGTTGCTCTGATCCTTCCCCACCTCAGCTCTCCTGGTGCCCCGGGTGTTCCCATGGTTAGGATCCAGATTAGAGCTCCTGCAGCCAGCACCCTGGGGCTTGTTGTCCTGTGTGTGATGTGCCCAGGTTGGCTGCTTAGCTGGTTTTCTCCTGGGTGATGGGCTCTGAGGTACCTTCTGCCTTCAAGTCTCAAAGTTTTCAGTTAAAAAAAAGAAAATTTCAGTAAGATAAAGAAAAGAAGTATGATTCTTAATTTTACGTACTTGAGAGAGTGGTATTTCCCCACAGAACATAACTACAGCCCATATATGTATATATATAATATGAGCTGACAGGTTTATTTTTATGCCCCTCCAGTGGAGGAAAAAACAACCTCTTACCATCCCGAAGTAGCATCCTTTGGAAGAGGGTGAAGAGGCTGTTTAAAAGATCAGAAACACAGCGACCCTTTAAGAAACCTGACAAAACTCATCCCTCCTCCTGCGTGTCTGGCTTTGGTTTCATGTGAATTCCTATCCTTTTCTTTCAATAAATGGCTTTGGAGCTCATCCCCTGACATCCCCCTTGCTTGGTCATGTCTTTTCCTGATCTGAAGCATGTCAGGGTTTGGCTTGGCTGCAGCACTGGAGCCCCAGTCTTGCCACCAGTGGCCTGGGACACAATGGTTTGTGTTGGAAAGGACCCCAAGGTCACCCTGCCCCACTCAGAGCCTCTGGGGTGCTGGGTGCACTGCCAGGTCCTGCCATGGATGTTTGAAAGGAGCTGAGAAATTTGACAGAGAAGGGTGAGTGTGTAAAAAAGAAAAAAAAAGGAGAAATTAAAATATTTATACATAATTATTTATGTACAAATACAATACATATATACATATATAATATTTATATATAGTTATGCATAGATATATTGAAATATAAAGTGTATGTATTTATAAAGTATCTATATAACGGGAAACTTCCTTTAAGACAAACCAGCTGATACTTTTCCCCTGGATTGTTGTTTTTCAGTCTGGAAATTAGAAAAGACACAGTTTTTCTTTTTTCTGAATATTAAGTTTTCCAACATTCCCACCGCTACCCAGCATGTGCTTTTCCTTAACAAAACTAGGCAGTTTTGTAAGATTTCTGAAGTTTCATGGAGATGTGCTGGGAACATTTGATCTTTTATATTTTCTGTGCCGTACTCTGCTTTTTCTTCCCTTTTTCTTCAAAGGAGTTGGCTCTGGGCAGCACCACACACACCGGCGGGGATGGAGGGACAGCCTCTCCCAGGACTGCAGCACCGGCACCAGAGCATCCTTGTGGCTGCAGGTCAGTGACTTCCAGTGGTCCATTGAATCCCAGGTGCTGAGAACAACCTGACCACTGGGAAACTTTCTCCCTGAGCCAGGTCCTGGGTGTGCAGGCAATTGTACCATCACCACATGTCCTGCTTGGTTTCTTCTCTTCCTTGCACCAGGAGCTTCCCAGCGGCCAAGGTGACCCGGGGAGGACTGCAGCCCTCTTGGCTTTGTCACCAGGGCACTGTGTTCTGGTTGGCCACAGCATCTGTTTGTCCAGTGCTGTGTTTCTGTGAGGTCTGTGGAGCAGCAGCCATCATTTCTGTGGAGAGAGCCGCCCTCTGCTCCCCAAGGAGGCTGCACATCCGTAAGTCATGCCCATCCTCACGCCAGCTGCTGTCTGTCCTCCCCTGGGCCTCGTGGCATTGATTTTTGGCACCCTGGGCCAGCCCAGGGAGCCTGGCTGGAGCAAAACTTCCCCCTGCACAAAAGGAGAAGCCTCTGTTCAGCATCCACAGCCTGCCCTGAGCCACGGCACTAAAAAAGCGGGGCTGTGCTGTGCTGTTCTTTTGTTTGCACACCTGGGGTGAGTCTGGTCCCATGGGGCATGTTCACCCCAAATTCATGGGTGAGGCTGAGGAAGGTGTGAGAAAAGAGTATGGAGAGATTTAGAATCATAGGATATCCTGAGTTGGAAGGGACCCACAAGGATCATGAAAGTCCAACTCCTGGGCCTGCACAGGACAGCTCCACATCTACCTTGCCCAGTTGTCTGTATTGGTGCTGGGTTCCAGCCCCAGCTGTTCCAGCCATTCCTGGTGGTTTTGGCTCTCCAGAGGAGGAAATGTCTCTTTTCAAGCTTGCCCAAGAACAGTTCGCACCTCTGAGCTTATTGCCTTCTCACAGGATAGTTCATGCCAGAAAACCCTTTGGCTTGAGTTTGAAATAGCATTAGTGTTAAAGATGCCAGCCCAGGCTGCTGGTGGCCTGGCCACACAAGGGGAGGTGAACTGCAGCTCTCAAGGGAGAAGAAAATCCGTTTGCACCTTGGGCCTCTGCACCCATCAGTAGCTGGAATTACTCTGCAGAAAGCAGAGCCTGGCAGTGAAGGATCAAGCAAAGGAGCAGTGTGAGTCCTGCACACAAAGTGGAGGAGCGCAGGGGTGGATTGAGCTGTACATCAACCCCAGGGACAGAAGGGATACCAGGCCTGTCATCCCTGCTGCTGGCGCAGTGCGGAGCAGCTTGGGAAGATCCTTGCTTTTGCTCAGACCTTGTTGCCTTCCCAGTGGGGAGAGTGGGTAGAGATATTTGAGCTAATTTATGGAGCGTAGCAGACACATTGGGCTGGACTCTTCTGAGGTGCTCTCCAGGCTACAGTGATCCCATGTGGTTTAGCTCATCCCAAAGAGAGATTTTGCCAAGGTGCCTTTGCCTCTGGACAGGAGCCTCTGCTTCTCCTCTACTGCCCCTGGAGGAGAAGCAGGGTTTTATAGGTTTGGTCCTGGCATTTACAGCTTTGATCCTGCCCTTAAGTAATTGCCTGCAATGCATTTGGGAGTTGTTTTCCCAAGGTGTCCATATGCCTGTCAGGAGTTGACTCCTGGTGCTGGCAGGAAAAGAGCACTCCCAGCAGCGTGGTGGGGTACAGATGGTGCAGCCCCACATGGAGAGGAACCTGCCAAGCACCCCCCATGGGACACAACACCAAGGGAGGGCAGGGGGGAAAGCTCAGCCTTCTCTTTCCTCTCAGCAGGAATAAAGTTCCTGCAGCAAAGGAGGCTTTGAAGAAAGGTGGAAGGGAAGCCAGGCAAGACTGTGGCAAGCTGGGAGAGGAACAGTCCAAACATTATCCATGCTGGCTGCACTCCTGTGGAGGTAATCTCATAGTTATTTTAGACTCCAGCTGGGATGCAGCTCTGATTCCAGCTTTTGCAATATCCTGCCAAGCCCATGCTCCAAATTTGCCCTTGCTGGCTCTGAGCAAGGCAGGACCACATGATGAGAACCTGCCAGCATCAGTCGAGGGGAAAGACCTTCGCTCTGCTCTGTGTGCTGGGTGTGCATTTTTGTGCCTTGCTGCCCATCTCAGGGCTCCTGGGAAGGGGCTCTGGGACCTTGGGCTTGGTCTTGTTTTGTTTGTTTGGTTTTTTTGTCTCCATGATACACAGATTTAAAGACAAAACTGGAGCAGTTGGATCCATGCTTCCTAATGCTGAGGAGTTCCTGGCTCACTAATACCATCCTGTACAAACATGGGTGATGTGTCGTCTGGGAGACGCTTGGTTTTGTGTCCCGGAAATACATGAGAAGGCTGTGAAGAGGCTCAGATCCGAGCTCCTCCCTAGTATCAGCACAGATGGCTTTTCCTTCGGCAGGATTTCTGTACCAGCTTTGGGTTTGGAGTAAGTTATGACTTGTGGTGGGATTTCACAGTTGTGGATCCCATCTCCTGGGCACACTTGGCTGCTTGCTCCAAGTGTGCTCTGAGGGGCTTCAACCTCAACAGTGCTCCTCAAGCAGCAAGGGTTGAATCAACTGCGACTGCTGCTGGTCCTCAGATCCCACAAGGATTTGAGTCCTTGCCCAGTTTCAACTGGATAGTGCTTCAATTTGATGGGTTCTTGGAGATGGATCAGCAAACACTTTTTTGAAGTTTGGTTTGCTTCTTTGTTTTCAGGATAGAAAAGGAAAACCCAGCTGGATTGGGGGAAAAGGGAGGATGGAAAGGTCTCTGTTTAAAACAAGCTTTGCTTTCCCAGCCAGGTTGTTCAAGCAAGAGAAGTCTCTACATCCTTTGAAATAGATTAAGTGTGGCTCCAGGGGCCATTGTGGAGAGCCAGCACTGTAAAAATGCAGATTTCAGGGAAAGCCTTATGCACTGTGACAATTTAAAGTACCCCCAAAGGGCGTTTTGCTCAGGCAGAAACACACTTTATTTGAAGCATATTATGAATGAGACAGGAGAACAATTTGTTTGCTGGAGACGGGCAGAGGATCAGTTAAGCAGAGCGCAGGGCACAGAGCAAGTCAATTTGCAGAAGGGCAAAACAGAGAGGCGGTGGCCGTGTCCTGTCTGGCTTCCAGCATGCCCTCTTCACTGAGATGGAGTTGAGGAGCTGGGCTTCAGGATCCTGAGTGCCTGCGGCATCCCTGGATGAGGAGACCTGCCTGCCCTGAGGAGGAGGCTCGCTGTTGGGCATTGAGGCCACTAAGCAGCAGGCACCCTCCTGAGGGCATGGGGGCATGCCCTTGGCTCTGCTCTTCCTCCTGCTTATCCTGATCTGTGGGACTGGGGGCATTTCCCAGTGTGCTTGGACAGTTGCTGTGCTGCAGGTAAGTGTTTGGCCCAGAACATCTTCAGGTGGTAACAGCTCACTTAGCTGCATGGAAGTACTGGGAAACCAAACCCTAAACATCTCTGGAGATGGAAAAAGGAATGGTGCGAGTCCATTTGTGGGTTTTAGGTTGAAAGGGAAGGCTGACTGTCTTGGAATTTAATTTATCTTCTTTTTGAGGGGAAGGGACTTTGCTTAAGGTAGAAAGCAAAATGCTCAGAACTGCAAAATCTTCCTAGATACCAACATTGAATTGTTTAAACAGGAAAAGGAAATATCTCAAAAAATGAAGGATTTTTGTTTTTCCAGAGCCTATCTGAAAGTGGCTGGGGAAAAAGAACAGGATAGTGGCCTTAAAACTTGGTGAGTGTGCATGTTTTGCTGATTCTGTGTGGAAGACATGGGATCTGCATGAGTTTTTTAATGTCATAACCTCAAGGACTAAATATATCCTTCTGAACTTCAAGTTTCTTGACCTCAGGGTATGTCCTCAATGACCAAAAACATCCTTCTGAATTTTGAGAAGCCGTGAATCCAGTAGAGTGCTTGTAAGTTAATCAGAATGTGAGAAGAGCTGGAAAATCATTTCACTGTCCAGTGGGTGGGGTACAATTTAGTGGCCATGGGGCTCTTTGTGTATGGGCAACACAGCCACCACTGCTCAGTGAGGGACAGCGGACAATGCGCCTGGAGTAACCCGGCCTGCAAGGGATCTGCCTGGGCAACACAGGGTTGCTCTTCATTTCATCCAGATGTTAAATTCCCCCTCTCCTTAAGGACAAAACTTTCTTTGGTGCTGAGGTTTCCTGTAGGACAGACCCAGAGCAAGAACTTATTGCTCTCTACAACTCCCTGAGAGGAGGGTGGAGCCAAATGGGGGTCTGGCTCTGCTACCGGGTACCAAGGGACAGGATGAGAGGAAACAGCCTCAAGTTATGCCAGGGGAGGTTTAGATTGGATGTAAGGGAAGATTTCTTTATTGAAAGGGTGGTCAGACATCAAAACTGGCTGCCCAGGGCAGTGGTGAAGTCACCATCCTTGGAAGTGTTCAAAAAAATGCATGGATGTGGCACTTGGGGACATGGTGTAGTGGTGGGCTTGGCAGTGCTGGGTTAATGGTTCAGCTCTGTGATCTTAGAGGGCTTTTCCAATTGTAATGATTCCATGATCCTGTAATTCTACTGCCATCCTGTGTCACTTTGTGATAAGCACAGCCATTCTGCTGCTCCTTGTCTTTAAGGACCCATCCAGGGGAAACTGGGGGTTTCATTCAACATAAAGGGCTCTCAGTTTCCCACTGTGGCACCAGCCTCTAGCAAGAAACTGCTGATAGTTTTGGGCAAGACAGTGGGACTTTCTTAAAAGGACAGCAATTCCCACTCCATGGGAGTGCAGGTCCCTTGTAGATCCTTCCATAGGTGATAACATAACCATCATGTTATGCTTTGTTCTACATCTGCTTTGGCTGCGATTTCAGTCCCTAAAACTCCTGCTGGGACCCAGTGGCTGAGCCTGCCCAGCCCCAGTAACTGTCCCACAGGCTTCCCCTCTATACTGGTCCATGGCAACCTACAGGCTTCATCTGAAAAGTCTTCCCTCTGGGACTCAACTGGCTGTCACTTCACGCCTAAGCAACTGTGACATGGGTAGGTCTCCCTCCTCTGGACTAAACCCTGGGCAACCTGCTGCCAGAGGCAATTCCAGACTGGGTTTTTTGAACAACCTTGTCAGCAGGCTGGTTGTTCTGCTTGTTTGGGTTTGGAGCAGTCTGTCCTGACACACAGTGACGTTGACGGCAGCGGCACCAGACGTTGCCCTTTGGGGACGGGGGACACACACACACATGGATCTGCCTCACCACCCTCACAGCAAAGAGGCTCTTCCTAATATCTCACCTAAACCTGCCCTCTGTCAGTTTGGAGATCTGCTTGGATTTCACGGGAATTAAGAGTTTTGGTGCTTTTGAACCTTAGTCCAGGGGAAAGCTTGTTCTGGGGGTGGCAGGAGTATTCTTTCTGTCCCTTTGCCTTATCTCAGATGATCTCTAAGGTCCATTCCTAACCATTCCATGATTCTGAGGTCTGTTTAGCAGGGAAAATTCTGATTTGCAGCCAACACTTTGCTCTCTGTGTTTGGAAGATATGTATATTATACACAGGACTGGCAGGAGTAGCCAACATTTTCCTTAAAAAAAAAAAAATCAGGAAACTGGGTTTCAAATGCAGTAAATGTTCATTTGAGTGTTTCTTCTTTCCAGGAAAAATTCTGGGATTTTTGTTAAAAGAGCCATTTAAAACAAGCTTTGTATTTCAAAGGAAGCTGCTTTGGCTTTCTATCAAGGATTAGATATTTATTTATGGTGTCTCTTAGATCCAGTGTTCTAAATGTGGTATTTTCACAAGCTGCAATTGAAACCCTTCATGAGTTTTAATCCTTTGTTTCTGGCAGAAATGTTTTTTTTCTCCCACCTCACATAAGGTCCCAAAGCTCTTTCTGTGATTCCCTGGTACTGTTTCCCAGAGCTCTTTTTTAATAGAGGTGTTTGAAATCCCCAGTAACGTATCATTCCATCTTAGCAGTTAGATCTGAGCCCAAGGGATTTATAGCAAACACTGGCAGAGCTTTCTGCCTTTCTGGAGCTGGGATGTCGGCAGGTTGGTCCCTGCAGGAAGGTCACTTCCCTGTTTTCCAGTGGAGGCAGGAGGCATGGGGTGCCCATGCTGTACCCATGGAATCTCTCATGGTCTGTGGGATTTGTGCAAGGGTCTAAGAGAGTGGCATGAGTGGTGGGGTGTTTTTGCCCCGAGGCAAAGTTCTCTCAGTCCAGAGACTGGCCATTTCCTCAGGAGTGTAGTCAAATCTCCAGCATTAACTGCCAGACATATGGCTTGGCCTGAAAATGTCACCAAAGGCATCACTTTTGCTTCGTGGGGTTGTTAACTGATTCAATAGCACCTACCCCTCTGGGGCCTTCTGTTTGGAAATAGCCAAATTCTCCCTAATGCCTTTATGACTGTTGTATTAATTATTGAAAAAAGGAAGAGCCTGATTACATCAGGGCAGAGAGATGAAGGAGAGCTCCAAGATGCACACAGCCCTTCTGCCTTCTGTTTAAGGCTGACTGTAAAGAGAAGATGGCTTTTCTCCATGTCCAGTGTCCTCCTTACAGCCATGGCTGAGGAGAACTTCAAAAAGTGATCATAAGAGAAGACAGCATATTGCCCTCTTGGAAAGAGGGGAATGATGTTAGCAGTTCATGGCATCTTCCTCTGATTTGATGTGACAGCAGAGCACTCTAAGCACTGTCTCAGGAAGCCAAGTACAGGCAAAATGTCTGCTTTCATCTCCCGTTACCCATCCCCTCCAGCTACATCTGAGATATGACCGCAATTCACTGTGTTATGTCTGGGAAAAGGGTCTGGAAGTTGCGCCAAGAAATGGAAAGTACTGAACTATTTCTTTTTGAAGGAGATTTTTGGGTACATGATTATTGTTTGGTTGTTTATGTGTTCTTTTGTTGCTCTGCCAATACACATATAGCCTTTAATAAAGGGCTGTTATTTTTTCTTTCTCCATACGTCCTGAATTGGAGCCTCTTAATTTTGGATTTACCACAGGAACGATTCAGGAGGTTTTCAGAAGTACTTGTGACAGACAAAGTCGGTGTTGTCCGCCGTTTGCGTTTGCCGATCCGCGCTCTGGGAGCACTGGAGGTGTTTGGGGGGAGCGGGGGCGCGGCTGCAGTGCCGCTCCCGGCCGTCTCGGGGGCGGGAGCTGCTCCTGCCGGTGGGAGCTCCCGGTGAATGGTTCTGGTCCGGACAGGGTTCGGGGCACCTCGCAGCTCTGCTTTGGGGCTGGGGGGTTACTTCTGGTGGTTTTTAAAGCAAAGAGTTATTTGCCACGTCGGTCTCGCTGCTTGCAATTATTTTTTTTTTGGTGGCAGTGAATACATTTGATAAGCTGTGGGGTTCTGTGATTCAGTTGCTCTAAATTAGGTAATTCTCTTAGTGAGCAATTGGAGTTGTTATACAGTGGAGACTGCAGAAGGATTTTTCTGTCAACTGTTTTTTAATTTCTTTTAAAGCTCTCCTACAAACTCTCCACCGGTGTGTGTTTGCTGCACTTGCCGTGGGGGCTGCAGTGAGAAACAGCTGAAGGGGTTTGCTCTCTGCTCGGTCCCACAGCAGATAAAATGAATAAAAGTACTAACATGAAGTTATTTTTATTACTAACCTTTAGGCGTACCGAGAGAGTTGTAAGACATACAGTTCAGCCCTGGAATGTCTGTCAGGGACTTAGCGTACGGGAATAGGGAAAATACATATTAGCTGGAAATAAAGCTGACTTAGTCTTCCCCACGTGGCCAGCCATGCGGTCACATAGAGGCGGCCACGTTGCCAGAAACTCCACCCCTAGCAGGTCAGGGGGCACCGAAGAGCCAATCCGAGAGAGAGAAACACCCCCGTGACGTACAGAGGGTTGGACCTTAGGAATGTTTAAAAGGCGGGGATTTGGAATCGAAAGGGGAATCTCGGTACCTGAGCGCCCAGCACATGCTGTAATTAAATTTTTCCTAATTATATAGCTATTTTCTTTGTTCTGTGGATTCTTTTCAACACCGTAACTCAATCGATCAGGATATTTCCAACAAAGGTGTGCGGGTGCCTGTGTGTGACACACGTGTGTGTGCAGGAAGGGGGTTCTGGTGCCACTGGAACTTGTTGGGAATCTAAAAGGGCACAGTTGTCTGAAAAAGGCAAAAGCTCTGTTGACCTCGTGTGCCACCTGCACCAAAGGAGATGCAAATTTTCTCATTCTCGTTTACAGGCTGCACAAAGCTCACAGGAAAGGAAGCTGTTGGCAGAGCACCGGTGGATGGAAAGGATCCCCAGGCATCTGCAGGCACGAGGAGCTCGTCCCACTGGGATTTTCCTACAGCCCTGGTAAGATGGACTTTCAGGGTACCCTGGGTAATGCGCCAACTCTCCTGCTGGAGCTGTTCTATGCAATATTTGAACACAAAGAGTAAAGCTAAAGTCAGGTCTGTTCTGGAGTGTGTTACTCTTGTACAAAGCTCCTTCCCTCTGTTTATTTTCTGGTCAGGAAAGCACAGTCTGGGGTTCCTGGGCAATTCCTATGAAATGATACCATGAAAGTAATTTTGTACTGAAAGGGGAAAGGAGCTGTCTGTGGGAGGTCCCATGTCCATGGTAAAAACTTTCTGCTTTTCCATTCAGTAAGGTCATAAAATATCTTAGTGTAGGAATGCCTGGCTTCTAAAACTCACCAGCTGAGTCTTAGAGGCTTCTTTGAAGAGCTGTTTCCAGCAGCAGAATTGGCCCCAGCAGGGACCCTGTGCCTGCTCTCCCGTGGCTCCAGGGGATCTCTGGGCCTTCACGCCGGCACCGAGATGTTCTCGGGAAGGCCCTG
>JAWWLV010000002.1:5890843-5906789 GCA_035041135.1 Platyrinchus mystaceus
AGTGCCGCTGGGGGGGAGCTGTGCCGCTGGGGCCGTGACAGGATCTGTGTTCCCAGGGATCACCGGGAAGTACCTGAGGAAGGGGCAGGAGCAGGACGAGCTCATCGCAGAGGTCGTTCTTGACAGTGAGTGCGGGCACTGGGCTGTCAGCAGGGGCTGGTGGGAGAGCACAGACCCTGGGCAGGGAGCTGCAATCCTGCCCTGGCTGGGGAGGGCTCTGCTCCCTGCATGGGTGAGAAACCACTTGGGCAGAGCAGAGAGCGATTTCAGGGTCATGAGGGGTCTTGGTGGCCAGCACCTTCTGGCTCATTCCATTGGGCCCTGCTCTCTCCTGGCCACGGCAAGAGCTGGGTGGGATGGCCCTGGCAGGAGGGGCTCCTTGGGACCTTGCAGATGCTGGCTCTGATCTTGGCTCCTTCCTTTTTTTTCTCTGCCAGCCATTCAAGGCATGACTGCTGACAGCCCTGCCATCTCCAAATGGGCAGCTAAAACCATGGAAATCATCAAGGCTTTCCAGAAATCAAAACCAAAACCGAAACCAACACCGAAATCAAAACAGAAATCGACAGGGAAGTCTAAACGCGCCCCATTCCGGTAGCCTCCATTCTTCTCTGTTCCAGCCCTTAGAGGAACGAGCGAGGCCATCAGATTCGCCATTGCAGGCCTGTCAGTTGCAAACTGTACATGCTAAGAGCTGTCCAGACAGCTCCCTGCTCCAGATTCCAGCAGCTCCAAGAGTGGCTCTGGGGAGGAAAATGGTTCTTCTCTGCACGGACTGCCTTTTACAGCAGTGGGGGAATATCAAATACATCTATACACCTTATCAAACACAGAGACCCAAGAAGTTTTTTTGAGTGCCTGATGTCCACAGAGGGGAACCGGGGACAAAGGGCCCTTGAGCTCAGCAACACTTGCCCAGGTGTGCAGTGGGGAGGGGAAAGTGCCCCAAAGGCCCTTGGCCTTGGGGGTTGTGCTGGAGCCTCAACACTTGCAGCAGAGTGGATGGGCAGAGCCCGGAGCTGTGGGGATCCCTGAGAAGCTGGTGCTTGGAGGTGGCCACAAGGCCTGTCCCAGCCAGGAAGCAGCACGTGTGTCCTGCCCGTGTGTTGCTGTGTGGATTGCTGAGGGCTGGGAGGTGCCTGCGGAGCGGCTCCTGTGGAGCTCCTTCAGGGCTGCGCCGCTGCCGGGCGGGTTGGCGGGGCTGGGGGAGACCCTGAGGGGCCGGGGCGCTGGGAGGCCATGAAGGGCTGAGGAGCTGCGGAGACCCTGGCGGGACGAGGGAGTGGGAAGCCTTGAGGGGAATGCGTGAGGGGCTGCGAGGGGCCAGGCTGGGCAGAGGAGGCCCTGAGGGGACAGGGTGTGGGAAGGCCGGAGCAATTGGGGGCAGAGGCCATAAACAGCCCCCAGGCAGCCCCTGGTTCCCTGCCAGCCGGCTGCTCTGGCGGTTCCCCAGGTGCAGCCTCTTCTCAGTATGTGGGCAGCATGCTATTAATTTCACACTGTATTACGCTGGGGAAAACACCTATTTTATAGCCTAGGTATGCTTTCAAAGAAGCAGGCCATCCTCTGTATCCAGTACTGACTCCAGTTTTTGAAAATGTGGTTGCCTCTGTGAGGATCGCTGAGAAACTTGTCATTGTAGATGGCCATAATCACTCTCCCAGCCTGCTCGTGCCTTGGAAGATCAGCAGAGGGCAGGGCAATCCCACTAAAGGATGACTGAGGACAATTCCCAGGAGCTAGGTATTCCTCCACAGCGCCATAGATGGCAGATGATAATGAAGAGGAGGCCAGGGTGCCCAGCCAACCTCCTCCCCAGGGAGGGTGTAGCCAGCCAGGCAGGGGCCCTGCCAGAAATAGACAGAGTGCCAGTGGAATTGCTCTTGGAGATGCCAGAGTTCCTACTCTTGGCATCCATCAGGAGACAGGGAGCAAGCTCTCTACCAGATCAGTATGAGGTCCGTATAGGAAGCAGCTCCTGAGATAAGCGACCTGTTACACAGGTGCAAGGTCCACCTGGAGACAGAGGCATCAATAAACACACCCTCTCAGAGCCCAGGCCAGGTTCTTAGGATTGAGCTGGAGGAAGCACAAGGCCCAGGACTAGAGGTGGGTGGAGGTCCCAGGTGAGGCCAGTAAGGCCCCTGAGTGCCCTCAGGGCCCTGACACTTGGGGGCATCCCAAGGTTTTAGCATGAGTGGAGCAACCAGGGCGTCAAGGGTACAGCTCATTTTGGGGCTTGCTCCTTCAAATGGGGCTCAGAGAGTTGCAATAATGGTGGTGCCCATCTGCACATGTAGTTGTGGCCAACTCACTGTAACCTGTTTCTGTGCAGAGAGGAGTTTGTGGGTGGTTTTTGGGGGCAATCTGTTGGTTTAGGGAAGGAGGAAGAGCCAAGTACTGTATTTTTGTAGAGAGGTTCCTACATCAGAGACCAGAGTAGCTCCAGCACTTGGTATATTTGTGAAATCTAAGGGGCACCTGGGTCACTGAGCTTTGGAAAGGGTCACTGGGTGACCAAGGCTGACTTGCTCATTTGCTCTCCTGGGTGCTTGGCTTTCAGGGATCCTTGGCACTTGGAATGTGATTGCACAGACGAGTCTCATCCCCTGGAGATGCTCTTTCCCCTTCCCAGCAGACAGGCAGGAGAACAAAACCCCAGCTTTCCCACCATGAATTGTAGCCAGAGAAATGCAGCAGATGAGTGTCCAGCCAAAAAGCCAATTTCAGGGGCTGGGGGCCAGGCAGGGTCCGGGGGGCTGCACCTTCTCCAGGGGCCCTGGGGAGCAGGGCGGGGTGGAAGGCAAAGAAGTCGTGAACTCACAGCACAGTCCAGATCAGCAACCTTCTTTCTGCAGCCAGCAGCCACGCTAGTAAATAGCAGGAAGTTTGGAGAAGCAATTTGAGATTAAACAATAAATAAATCATAGGAGGCAGTGATCCCAGTGACTGCCTGGGGAGCCCCCAGCCCTGTGGAGCCTCCGCACGTTGAGAGCAGAGAGGTGCCCTCTCCCCTCTAGGCACCAGAAGGGGAGCACACAGAACTACAAACCCACACCTGTGTCTTCTACCTGCTGCATCTGGAGACAGATCTGACACCTAAGGTTCTCTCTGGGACAGAGGCGGCCCTTCCCCTGGGGCAGTCAATCCAGGCATGGGAGGGGAGCAGAGAGGGCCCCTTCGCCCCCACCTCCAGCAGACTGCAGGGGCAGAAGTGGAAGCAGGACAGAACGCCTTCAGGGGCCAAGTTTGCACGTTGTTTCGTTGCTGGGGGTTGAGGGGAGGTGGAAATTTGGCAGCTCTCCCTCTTTGGAAAGGGTCCAACTGCCCCAGGAGAAATTCCTCGCATAGCTTTGCCGTGAAGAAAGTGCTGACCTGTTCCCTGTTCGGGGGTGTTTGCTGAGCAAGTGAAGATGAGCCAAAGGCAGCTTGTAAATGCTGGGAGAAGTGGCCTGTTTCCTCATCACAGGGGTTAGGTAGCAGGTCAGGCTCTTTGGGGGAAGCAGTGCCTGGTGACAGTGACTTTGTGTGCCATAAGCAAGTCCACGAGGATGTCCTGATGTTCACTGGCTCACACATCTCCAGAGAGATGATCCGACTACAGCGGAGAAGCTGATGGTGCCACCCCACGCTGTAGGTGAGCATCAGAGGGTGACCTGGAAGCTATGTCCAGACTGCTTGGCCAGAAGCAGGCAGCAGGGGGAGAGAGCACCTGCTCTGGGAACGAGGTGGGAAACAGGTCACGTTCACTTCTGAAAATGCCAGCAGGAAAACAAACAGCGCAACTGCAATAAATATGGAAGGCAAATCTGACCTCCTGCAGTGCCAGGAGAGCAGCCAGTGCGTGACTAAAGCAGCATTCATTTAGATTAGATGTAAGGAAGCATTTTTTTATGATGAGGTGGTAGAACACTGCCACAAGTTGCCCAGAGAGGTGGTGGATGCTCCATCCCTGGAAACGTTCAAGGTTGGGATGGACGGAGCTCCGAGCAACCAGGTCAGGTGGAAGGTGTCTCTCCCCATGGCAGAGGGTTGGAATGAGATGGTGTTTAAAGGTCCCTTCCAACCCAAACCATTCTGGGATTCTCTGCCAGGGCAATAGAGCAAGGGCAAACCTATGTGTGCTCCCACAGCAATGCCAGCTATTAGGAATATTAGGGGAGGTTGTAGTAAGGGGACACTTCAACTATCTGCTTGCAGTCTGAATTGAAGTGTCAGGGGATAAGACATAAGGATAAAATTTTGAACGCAGTACATGATGCCATTTCCCGAGAAACAGTCTAAGAACCATCAGATGATTTTTCTGAATCTGCTCTAAAAATGAGGAAGTGGTCAAAAAAACCCCCCAAAAAACAGCCCAATCCCAGGGAAAAAAAAAAAAAAAAGAAAAAGAAAAAAGAAAAGCTTTATTAGAGAGCCAATAGGGCAATCCCATAAAGCCCTCACACAGCCGGTGGGAAAGAAGGGGGAGCACAGGGAAAAGGTGGGTGCTGAAGAGCAGAAGGTCTCCCAAACGAACAGGAAAGCTGAAAAAAAATACGTCATGATGGATATAAATTGGCAAGCGAGAGGACTAGGAGCAAGCTGGAGCCTTGTCCTGCCAAACATGCCCAAACCAGTGGTGACCAGCTCAGCCAGTCTACTGCAGGGACTGGGAAGTGGGAAGGGTGCACAGGGATGGGATGGGCACAGTGACAGGTCTTTGCCCTGAGGGCATTCCCACCCCCACCCATCCCCACTCACTTTTTTTCCCCCAGACAGGTGGGAAAGGCTCTTAAATTGGAATAGAAATCCTGGTGGGATTATCCTGGAGAGAAAAACTAAATGTTTTGGACCAGTCGGAAGTGTCCAGCACTGGGATGGGGACACTGACTGTCAGCAGGCCTGCCATAGGTGGGTATGAGAATCCTCAAGTGTGGGGATCCTCACGGGAGCAATTCTTCCTGATGGCCATTCCTCTTCCCTGGAAGGGAGCCTGTACATCCTGCCACAGGGAACTGGGGCAGAACCTTGGGGTATCCAGCTGCTGAGCAGGCTGGAGCAGACCAGTGCTCGGTGGGGAGCTGGGAATTTCCTCTTCCCAGGGAGGAAACAGCTCTTATTTTGAGTTTTACTGGAGCAAAGGACATTGATTTTTTTTTTTCTTTTCTTTTTTTCCAGATGAGTCAAAGTTAACCATTGCTTTCCAGGGGAGATGCTGAGTTCAACCTGGGAGAGAAGAGATGGCAACCTTAAGGCTGCTGGGACAATCCCCAAGGAAGCAGCAGGAACCTCCAGTTTTTAAGGCTGTTTTCTCTATGTTAGCTCCACACAGGGAAAACACAGACATGCTCCACTCCTTCCAGAGCATAACCAGGGCACTGCTGGTCCCTTATCCAGACACCACCCTGCACTGTAACCTGTATTCTCCCACACACATCCTGCTCCCCGTGCCTGAGCCAGAGACAACCATGACTTACAGCCCATCGGTGCCAAGGTGACAGGGATGCTGACAGGGCTGTCTCCCAGATGATAGCCTGGGCTCAGCCCCATTACTCCCTCCTGGAGCCCTTGTCTTGCCTGGCTGGATCTCAAGGCTCTCCCTTGAGCAAACACCTGTCTGTCGATTCAGGAAGGAGGAGGAATGTGCTCTTTTTCTCTTGCTAAAAATGAATTGCTTTTCAAGTGGTCCTTCTGGAAGGGCTGGCGAAGAGAAGCAGGAATCCAGATGAGTTTCCTTGCTCTGTGGCTGCTGGCCCTGGGTCACACCCAGCAGGGCAGGCCATTGGTGATGATTTGAATTGAATTGAGCTGCACTTTTTGAGGAAAACAGGGAGGCGGCAGGGGCACAGTCCATGGAGGGGAGGGAGATTCTGGAAAACCCATCCCAGCCAGGACCTGGACGCTCTGGATAACCCCCACTAGCCGTAGGAGGGATGTGGAGGGGCTGGAGCTGGAAGCCAGAGTGTTCTAGTGTGGGAGGAGGAGGACCCCTCCCTTGTATGAGCAACTGAGGTATCACAGAAGATTTTGGGAGCTCTCCCAACCTTCCTGGATTTGGCAGAGATGGGGAGAGCTCATGTTCCCAGCAAGCCTCAGCCCTGCAGAGGGATGGGTATTTTGGGCAGGGTGTGCAGTGGGATGGGGCAAAGGGGGATCCCTCCCTGTCCAGGCCATCTCTCCATCCTCTGCACTGCTGCAGATGCTCCCCAGCCCAGCTCCAAGGGGTGCCTCTGCAGCTTTGGGAGACCTGACCTGCACCTCGCAGCTGGGATGTGGATCCACCGAGGTTTCAGGTTGGCTGCAGAGCTCTGCCCGCCTTCTCCTTCCATTCACAGTGCAGGAGCGTGACTGTGGAGCAGGAAGGGAAACAAGTGCCATTTCCCACAGCCAGCCAAGAGGCAGAGACCCAAGGGCGAGCCGCGGGGATGAGGCATGCGAGAAGCATCTGCCGCGTCCCCTTTCCCATGGAATGCTTCTCTCGGTTCTTCCTCTGATGTGTGCTGAAGTATTGATTTTCCCCTGGAGTGGATGAGTCACGGAGAGAGCCGGGAGGGAGTGGGGGCTGCTGGGATATCCCCGGTGCCCGTGTCTGGTGGAAAGGCTGTGTGGGAGAGAGCAGGCACTGCACAGGGGTGCGGGCAGAGGGCAGGAAAGATGCGTGAGGAGCAGGGAGCTGGGGTTGGCTCTCTCCCTGCCGACTTTGCACTGAGCTCCTTAGCCCTGGGAAAGGAAGGGGGGTCCCTCCTTTGCTCCCTCTCATCTTTCCCCAGGGAGGAGGTTATTGTGCTTAGGGGTGGGCTCCCAGCTCTGCCTCTGCTGAATTCGTCGCTGTGTGTCTGCCGGCTCCGCAGCCAATGCTCCCTCTTGACCTTCTCTCTCGGCTCTTTTACTGCCAATGTCCAGCTTGGGAACAGGCCAGGCCATCTCTGTCATGTCATGACTCCTCCACATGAGAGCTTGTGGCCCAGGGAGAGGGGCAGCAACTCCAGGACGTGGCCGGGGCTGGGCTCTGCTGCCCACCCAGCTGTCTGTGCAGGGCTCTGGGCTGTGGACTGTGCCACCAGGAGCCTGTCCTGCCCCTGCTGAGGCAGGAGGTGATGGTGTGGTGATGGTGTGGTGGTTCCCTGGCCCCAGCTCACTTCCCTGCTGAGCCTCAGTGCTGTCCCATCCTCCTCCCATCCACGGGAGGGATGCAGGTGGACTCCAGATCCCAGAGCATTTCTGCTGTTGGCCAGGCCTCTGGCCACCCCCATAACACCTCCTGCTCTCTGCAGCCCCTCGCTAATGTGTCCACCAGATCTGGCTGCCCGGGCCAGGCACAGTGCTGCCCTGCTCCTGGCCTCCACCCCCCCATCTGGCTTAGCTCATCCCCCGCCTACATGAGCAGGTAACATGCTCTTCACTCGGCCAAGCTCTTGTGCTTGCCAGCTTTCCTCATTAGGGAAATATCTGTATTTCCAATTATTCCCACTCCCTGCCTATGATCCTTGCATCCTTCCCAAATGCCCTCCTCAGTGGCTGTGCATGCTTCACCTCTGGAAAGGAGGGATGGTTTTCAAGTCATCATCCCTAGGCATATCCTTTGCAGCTGAAGGAAGGGCACGGTGCTGCCCTTTCCCGCAGACATCTCTCCTGAACCAGCTCCTCCACTGCAATTCTGGCAGGTCCTGGGCCATCAGCAGACAGAGACTTCTGAGCCAGAGCAACAGATGTGGCAGGGAGATGCAAAACCAGCTGGTCCCAGTGTTCCTGAGCACTCACAACCGGGGGCTGCAGCTGGGAGGAGGTGGCTTTCACAGGGACAAATGGCACATCAAAGTGGCAGGACCAGCCACAGGCCTCCTCTTGGGGATTGGCACAGATGGGACAGCCCTGCCCGTCAGTGGTTTTCTGCTCCGTCTGCCTTCTTCAGCCTTTGTTTCTCTGCAGGGACACTTGCCAAGTATTGCCCTCTGCCTTCTTGTCCTTTATTGCCCCCCTGACCCAATTCCTGCATCTCCCACTGCTCCTCCTCACTCTGCACGCTGGCAGCGGCACTGAGCAGATCACAGGAGCATCTCAAGGCAACCGTGAATAAGCCACATTTTTTTGGCACTGGTGACAGCACACGGTACTGGCTGGCACTCCCACGGCTCCCACGGCACACGAGTCACAGCTCCTTGGGCCACCCAGCACCCTGGGGACACGCTGCCCTTCCCAGCACAGTCAGTCACCATGCCAAAGCCATTTCAGGAGGGGGACATGGACTCTGGCCACGAGTGCCAGCCTTGGAGCCACTGCCAGGGACGCGCTTGGACCACAGCAGACAGAGTTTCCAAACCCTCCCCTCTTCCCAAAGGAGGGAAAAACAGGCCAGTGTCCCACAGGGTTGCCAGGATGACATTTTTTGGCGGCCATGCTGTCCCAGCAGCTGAACTGGCAGGGGCTGTGATGGGAGCTGGGGCAGCCCCTCTGTCCCCACACCAGGGTGTCCTTGCCCAGGGCCACCCAGCAGCATTGGGACCACCAGCCACGGGATGCAAGCGGGAGCCAGGCGCAGGGGTGAGGGGACAGCAGGACACCGGAGGAGCCCTGCAGAGATGAAAAATGCCAATGCTTTGCTGGAAGCCTGCGGGGTAGGAGGGCCTTTTTGGCTGGGGCTTGGGAATTCTGGGCTGTGAGCTGCCGAGCCACCATTGGAGCACTGCTGGTTTCCATTTGGTCGGCTTTCGAAAGAGCTGCCTCCCTGGCAGCATGTGTCCCCCGCTCGCACTGGGCAGTGTTTGTTTGCTTGGGAAAAGATGAGCCTCATTATCTGTTGTTCATGGCTCTTGGACTTTAAAGCGCAGCAGGAGCAAGTTTTATGATGGGAAACTGCCCTGGTGTCATGCAGGCTTTGCATGGAGGTCTGCTGGGGGGGACCACAGCCCACAGCAGTGGGGACAGCACTGGGGCTGAAACCTGTGCACAGGCACAGGGGAGGCAGGAGGGTGGCAAAAGGTGATGTGCTTGAATCTGTCCCAGTGAATGAGCACAGCAGGAGCCAGGAGAGCTCGGCCAGGCTGGGGAGAGTCCAGAGGTGCAGCAAGGAGGAAGTCTGGGATGTAATACAGCTCCACATTCACCTGCACCCAGCGATAACATTGCTGTGCTCAGTGTGTGGGAAGGTCCGGGCAGGCGGTCAGCGTAGCCCTGAGCAGATTTGCACCTCGTGGCCCTGGCAGGGCTGATAATGCTAGGAAGGGCCAGAATCTCCCCGTGGGGTTAAAGCAGTGCCTACAGCAGCCTTCCCAGAGCTGCCCACAGGCTCCCCCACCCCACTGGAGCATTTATCCAGCCCATTAAAAGAAGAGACCTCTGCTATCAGGCAGGATCATTTTCCATTTTCAAGGAGATTTTTTCCAAGCACCATCCTTGCCCCAGGATTCTCCTCCCCCTTGCTCCACGCTCTCCAGGCCCTGCAGCACATTCACCCCTTCAAAAACCCTGCGCAGAACGGCAGCCCAGTGACTCAGGGCTGCCACGTGTTGCCTTTTGTGCAGCTCAGGTACTCCAACACTTACCTGGAGGGAAAGAATCCAGCTGCGGAAGAAGAAAGGGGTGGTAAATCACTCAGCGTCCAGCTGGGAGAGCATAAATTTAACAGTCCCGACCACGTGAAATCATTCTGCAGCCAAACAAGAGGCAGCTTCGCTGTCTATTCATTGTCCCCAGCCTGGGGTCGTGCCGAGGGGGTGCCTTCGGCTCTGTGGTGCAAAGAGCTGTTAAAAGATTGATAGCCAAAATTCGGATAGCGACAGCGTGTACCTCTTGTGAGCGCAGAGCCGAGCATCTGGATGTCATGGCTTATCCTGCTAGATCCAAACCCTGGCTTAGACTAAACACGCCTCTGCCATCATTAGTGAATCACTTCTAGATCCCCTGGAAGTTTCCACGGCTTGGATTTCAGAAGGTTTTTGCTGCCGCGGGGCACTAAAATGCTGCGGAAGACAAAGGAAGGTGTGGCATCAGGTTTTGTGGGGATTATCCTGCTGGGATAATCCTGGGGCTGGGGCTGGAAGGAGATAAAAGCTGAGGTAAAGGGAGGAGATTAAAGAGGGCAGCAGCCCGAGTTTTAACTCCTTTCCCAGCACAAGAAAGGCAAGGTGAGGTGCACTGCCACCCTGGGTCTGGCATTCCAGCCCCCAGCATTGGCTGACCCGGTAGAGTGCCCAGGGCTCCCTACACTCCTCATCCTGCTAGGCTGGGCTTGGTTCGTCGCACGATGAAGGAGGGAGGATCGTGTAGCTCCCAAGCCACTCATACACAGTGAGGGGGAGTAAAGAGCCGGGAACGGAGGACACGGGATGCCGTGCTGGGATCACCCAGTCCTGCTCTGTGCCCCGAGGGCTCACATAAGTGCTTGGCGAGGGAATGAGCTCAGCTCGCTGATTCACTCCCTCCTTCAAGACCAGACCCGGCCTGCGAGCCGAAACCCACGGGCTTGCTGAAGCAGGAGGTGCCAGGGCAGGTCCTGCGGGCGGCGGGTCCCCTTTGGGGGTGAGGGTGCTCCCCGGCGCCCCGGGGAGAGGCGGGATGCTCCTCGGGGAGGGATGCTCCTGGGGAGGGATGCTCCTCGGGGAGTTGCGCTGTGCCCCTCCCGCACACCCACCCCCGGGGAGTGTCCCCGACCTCCTCCCTGCTGCAGGACACCAGAGGCCGTGCAAACCCCGGCATCGGGGGCTGGGGGCGGGCTAAGCCCCGGCCCTGGCTCACCCGCCCGGGGCGGGCCGCCCCTCCCGCCCCTCCCCTCCCCTCCCTCCCCGCCCCCCGGGCCGTGCCGAGTCCCGGCGCGCCGAGCGGAGCCGAGTCGAGCCGCGCTGCCGGCACCGAGCGGGCACCATGCGGCCAGGGTGAGCCGCGGCGCCGGGGGCTGCGGGGGGGGCTCCGGGATCCTGCAGCCGTCGGGGCTGGGCGGGGCGGGGGGGACACCAGGACACTGGAGGCACCGGGGGCGGGGGGACACTGGGACCCTGGAGGCGCCGGGTCTGGGAGACACCGGGATCCTGGAGCCTCCGGGGCGGGGCACAGGTAGTGCGGGAACCCCGGAGCCGCCGTGGAAGGCGGGGGGCACCAGGACCCTGGAGCCGCCGGGGTGGGGGGCCTCGGAGTAACCGTGCGGAGGTGCCGGTACCGTCGGGATACCGGGGAAGGTGGGCATCAGGACCCCCGGAGCCGCCGGGGTGGGGGTGCACCGGCAGCGGGGGAACCCCCGGGACTGGAGGGGAGCAGGACCCTGCAGCCTCCGGGCCTTGGGGCTCCCGGCGTAACCGTGGGGGGACCCCGGGGTGGTGCTGCGAGTCGGGGGGCGCCCCGGATTCGGCGGGACGGTGGGTAACCTCTCTCTCCCCTTCCCTTCCCGCAGGTGCCCCCCGCCGCGGCTGCTGCTCGGGCTGTTTGTCCTGCTGGTCCCCGCCGCTTCCCAGGAGCCGGGTAACGTGCGCGGGATGCTGCGGGATGCTGGGGAGGGGGGTCCCTGTCGCCGTACCCGGGGTCCCACGCACCCTCGCCGTCCTGAAGCACCCATCCCCTGGGATGCGCTCCTCAGCGGGAATGGGGAGTGGAATCTCCCCTCGCGCGAAATGCTGCTCTCAGTCCTGGTTCCCAACGCTGGGAATGATCCCCCACGCACCGCTTCAACAGCCTCGTGGTTGCTGAACGTGGGGATTCCGTGTGCCCCATCCCATCAGCAGCTAAGGATGCTCGGGGAAATCCCTGGCTGCAGTTCCCCGGAATGAGAATGATTTATCTGGTCCATGCTGTCTGTGAGATAGAGGAGATGGCGTTGCCCCAAAGTGGCCGTGCTCCATGTGTTAGCGGTTTCTCCACAAGTCCTCCCTGCGGCCGCCTGTCCTTGAAAGTGTTGTGAGTGGTCGGAAGCCTCGAGTGTGTGCCCTGGGGATGCAACACCTCTCGTGCCGTTCTGGGCTTTTCCCTGCCTTCTGGCCTCCCTGAAACCATGAAACATCCCACCTCGCAAGCTGCTGGTGCCCCGGGAGAGGGGAATTCAGTGCTGACTCAGCTTTCCAGCCCTTCTTTCCCCACGAGGCACATGAGCCGGTTCTCCCACTGCCTGTTTCTCTGGTGAACTTTACCTCCCTGCCAGGGAAGCTTTCTCCCGGCTGCCAGGTGGAATGAAAGCCCTCCTCCCCTCGTAGCCAGTCTTTGGATGCATGCCCAGTGCCTGGAGACGGGAACAGCCATGGCTGGCATAGGGAGCCCCCACTTGTATCCCAGGAACCCCATTTTGCTAAAGCAGCTGAGCTGCAAGCAATCCAGAAACCAGGAGAGAGTGGATTTTCTCCAGGGTAATGGTCTGGTTGTCTTTGGCTTGTGCCACCACGTTAAGAGGCATCACTCGTGTCCCTCTCTGTCACCACAGGCTGGCACAGCCTGTCGGTTAGTGGTTGTCCCCAGGTACAGGCGAGCTGGAAGTCAGCTGTGAAGTCAGTGGATTATTTACTGGACCAAGGCTTTGTGTCTTCTAAGAACAGCTCTGGCGCTGCTCTGTGGGCAACTGGGTCACGTTGTGGAGGGAAAGAGGCCAGCTGGGGCAGCGGGGATGCCCAGTACTGCCAGAGCATGTCTGGGAATACTGGGAGAAGCTCTCCAAGTGCCCCAGGCTAGATTTATGATGCTGCTTTTGGTGGCATGGGTTGCCTCCCCGGGAACCGCGGGAACAAAGCTCCCCTTGGAGATCTGCAGAGATGGGAACATCGTTCCCATGTGAAATCCTGAACTGGCTATTTTAGGTCCCTGGAGACTGTCCAGTGCGGCTGAGCTGAGCTGGAAGGCCGGGAGCTGGTTTAATAGTGGTTACCCAGAGTCATCCTCACCCTTCCCACCCCCTCTCCATCAGCATCGTTGCTCCCTTGGGCACTCGGGGCTGGTCAGGACCCTTTGCTGAGCTGAAGATGCATCCTGCCATCTTTGAGCAGCCACTCTAGGGGACTTCAGGAGGTTTCACACTGCGTTTGAGCACAGGGGGAGTGTGGCTGGCGCCGGTCACCGCTGGCAGGGAGGTGCCCGTTTCACCCAGCTGACTTGGCTGTCTTCCAAAGGCAGGCTGTGGATCGGGTTTTAAAGGAATTCAACGGGTTGGTGTGGCTTTTTTTCCTTTCTTTTCTTTTTTTTTTTTTTTCCCCTTCCCTTGGTTCAATGTCCGAGGACTGCAGGGCCTGTTCTTCCAGCCTGCCTTTGTGATGGCTCCTGGGGAATGTTTGCTCCGAAGGCCTTCCTGGCATGGAGATAAGCTTTCTGTTTATCTGCCTGCCTTTCAAATTTGGGGGCTTAGCTGCCCCAAGCTGGGCTTGCCTCTTATCAATGGATCTCTGGGATTCCTCAGGAAGGGCACATAGCCATGAGGATGCTGCAGGGATGCTGCCGTGGGTCCAGTCTGGAGAGCGTGGAGGAAATCACAGAGTCTGTCCACTGTGGGTGTCCCCCGTGCATGGGCTGGGTCAGACACTGGGGAAAACCCCACTCCCAAGCAGGGCAATCCAATGCCAGGGCCCTGGAGATGGGGGATCCCCACCAGTGGAGGTTTACAAAGCTGGCCAGGCCTCCCCCAGTCTGGTGATGGAGGTGGCCAAGCATTGGAACAGGCTGCCCAGGGAAGTGATGGAATCACCATTCCTGGAAGTGTTCAGAAAATGTGTAGATATGGCTCTTGTCGATATGGTTTAGTGGTGGAACTGGCTGTGCTGGGTTAGTGGTTGGATTCAGTGATCTTGTGGGTCTTTTTCAAGAGTAATGATTCTATGACCTTCTCTTGCACTGACTTTCTGTGCACCAGTTTGGGGCTGGGATGAGCCAGTACATCCAGTTCTGCTGCTGCTGCTGAGGGTGCAAGGCAGCCCCTGAGAATTCAAAGTGCCTCCTCCCTCCATTATAGACAGCAGGTGGTGAAGCCACTTGCTGCCAGTGGAGAGGCTCATTCCTGATTTTATTTCCATCCCCAAAGGGTCATGGATCCTGGGTCCTGATGGCTGGGATTCCTCACAAACATGTGTCTTCAGCAATTTACAGCCTGGGACACAAAGGGCTCTGCCATCAGTGCCTGGGGGGTTTTGACAGGTGGATCAGAGCTTTCCTAACTGCTTATTTTAGAGATCTCTTTGAAAGACTAGGGGAAGGGCTGTGGAAAATGGCTACAGGCAGCACCTGGCGTCACAGGTTTGGTTTGGGAAGGGTTGGCACTGCTCAGCTCCAACAGCATGGTTTGATTGCCTAGGCTCCCGGGATGGGCTGGAGGAACTGGGGGGAGGATGCCGTGCTCGGGGGAGGATGCTGCGCTCCAGAAGCCCTGCAGGCTCTTCATCTCCTTATCAGCTGGCAGGACTTCTGTTTGCAAAATCTTATCTGTGCCCTGGGAGCTGCTGGAGAGGGGGAGCTGCCCCGGGCTGCCAGCAGCTGGAAGGAGCCAAGGTTCTGGACATGGTCCTGTGGCACCTCTGGGTTCCTGGTCCATCATCTCCTGGCAGGTGGATCCCATCCCTCCTGCCTGTCCCGAGGATGCAGTAGCAGAGATGAAGTTGGCCTGCTTGGATGGCACTTTTGGGCTGGAAACTGGGTTTGAAAAAAGACTAAGTATTCTTGCAGAGTGGCTGCACTCCCAGGCAGGAGTTTGCTTGCCTCGGTGGACTCAACCTTTTCAAGCCCTAATCCTAACTTTCCCAGTATTTTTCCAGCTCTGTACCTGGACTTGGTCCATCCACAACCTCCATTCTCCCAGAGCTCTGACTTGGTTTTAGGTTTCCACGTTGTGTCATCTGGCCCTGCGTGGCTGTGGGTGCCTGGGAGCTCCCTCCTCACAGGTGCATGTCCCTAAAGGCATGGAGAGCTGAGCTGCTTTTCCCTGTGGCCAGTGGAAAAAAACACACTCCCAGATTCTGGAGAAGTGGGGTTTTTTGGCTCTGAATAGCAGCTTCGTGGTGACATTGATCCCTATTTATTTTGGCCTGCAGCTGGACTAGCCTCTTCTTCCAGTGTTTATGGCGACACAATTTGGGTGCTGTTAAATAGCAAATCCAAGCCCTTGGAGAAAACATTTTGCAATCCTGCTTCAGACGTCATCGCGTGGCTTAAAAAAATCCCTGACCAGATAAATGTGCTGCTGGGAAACAGGCTCTGCTCTAGTGGGGGGATGTCACTGCTTCTTTTTAAGGAGGCAGGAGCATGTGGAGTGGGGGGTGAGGACTGAGCCAAGGCTGCATCCTCTTATAAAAAAAAAAGGGAGAGGGGCTTTTTACATGGGCCTGGAATGACAGGATAAGGGAGAATGGCTTCACACTGAAGGGGGGAGGGTTAGATGGGATATTAGGAAGGAATTCTTCCCTGAGAGTGTGGTGAGGCCCTGGCATAGGTTGCTGTAGCTGCCCCATCCCTAGAAGTGTGCAAGGCCAGGTTGAACAGGGGTTGGAGCAACCTGGAATAGTGGAAGGTATCCCTGCCCATTGCAGGGGAGTGGAATGTAATGAAGTTCAAGGTCCCTTCCAACCCGAACCATTCTGTGACAGAGACACCAGCTTCCCTCCTGCACTGCTCTGGGCCGTGGTGACTGTTAGGGATGATGCTCTAAGCCCTGGAATAACAATCCCAGCAAGTGTGCTGTGTCTCTTCCAAAGTGTGATAGTTTACCAGGAAAAGAATTAATTCTGGCATTTCAGTGGAGAGTTCAAAGCACTGAAGGAGACATCTGGGATTAAGTATCGATGTACATCAGCAGCCCAGAGGTATGGGATTAATAAAACATTTTAATGATCTTCTGATGTGTCTGATGACATTTGGGAAAGCATTGGAGATGAATCCTTTCCAAGAGTATCCTGCACATTTCTCTGACTGCATGTGCAGCCTGGAGGCAGCATCTTGGATATAAGGAAGAAATTCTTCCCTGTGAGGGTGGGGAGGCCCTGGCACAGGTTGCCCAGAGAAGCTGTGGCTGCCC
>JAWWLV010000002.1:5906889-5934976 GCA_035041135.1 Platyrinchus mystaceus
CCATGTGCTCTGGGCTGGCCCTGCCTGAGCAGGGAGGTGGGACCAGCGACCCACTGGGGTCCCTTCCAGCCTGACCCATCCTGGGATTCTGGGATCCACTGGCAAGAGGAAAGGACAAGACCAGCTACTTATAAAGACCAGGGAAAGAAAGCAGGTCTGAAACACATTTAGGTTTGGCTTTATGCTTGAGAATCTCAAACTGTATTTTCCCCTTGCATTCCCCAAATACTCTTTCCTCCCTGTCCCACCATCCTGTGTCATCCCGGCCCTAATGACACGTTCTGTGTCATTCCTGTCCAAAGCCCTTCAGAGCTAATCAGGACATTTAGGATTAATGGCTGTGCTTTCCTGTTTCCATCAACTAAATGGATATTGCTCATCTGGAGGTTATGGTCAGTGCTGATGGCTCTAAAGCTTCTTACAGATATGATGCCATAAAAAAATGTAAAGGCTCTTGATGGTTTATTATTTTTTATATGTAATATTTACTGCCTTTCCCTGCCTTCTTGTGGAACATAACGAATGGTGTTCAGCTCCCTGAAAATGTGTGGTAAATCAATTGTTCCACAGTTTTTTCCAAGTATCCTTACTTAGTGTTGGTTTTCATGCACACATTTTGGAAACTATGTAAAATATGCCTTAAATAGCAGAATAAGATAAATGCCAGGGCTCTTACAGCTTCTTCCACCTGCTTTCAATGCAGAGCTGCCAAACAATTCCAGTGCTTTATAGCCTGTTGTCCCAAATCAGATTCTGTGTTACTTTTGGTTTAAGGGCTAATAGCTTTTTGAAATATATTAGTGTTTTCTGGTGACAGATCCAAGATTAGCTGTTTATCCATTGTTCCAAGAGGTATTCTATAATCCTGTGGCACAGTAAACTTTATGAGGAATTTTACTACCTTCCATGAGTGCATTGTGTTTTAAAATGCTAAAAAAGCAGTTAAGGAGAGAAGGAAACAAAGCACTGCAGTGTATCCCTCTGGTGTTCCACTGGCCTTTGAAGTGTTAGAGAGTGAGGAGGAATGACTGCAGGAGGAATGACTGCAGGAATGACTACAGGAAGGATCACTGACAGTCACTGAGAAGCCTGCAAACCAAACCTTTAAGTGTTGCAGAACTTCTTCACTGGAGGTACATTGGCCTTAATACCACGAGCATCAAGAGTGGTGGGACTGTTCCTTGAGCCCAAGTCATTGCCAAACCTTGAGCAAGCCCTTGGTAGCACCAGCACTGAGGGAATGACATCCACTGGATTCGTCTTCCCTGATTTTTTTGTGTAATGAGATGGAACGTGCCACGGGTAGCACATTGAGGAAGGTGACTCTGCCCCTCTGCCCCCTCTGGTGAGACCACCCTGCAGAGCTGCCTCCAGCCCTGGGGAACAGCACAGGGAGGACATGGAGCTGCTGGAGAGAGTCCAGAGGAGGCATCAAGAGGATGGAGCAGCTTTGCTGGGAAGAAAGGCTGGGAGAGCTGGGATTGTTCAGCCTGGAGAAGAGAAGACTTTGGGGTGACCTCATAGTTGCTTTTCAGTAGCTGAAGGAGCTGACAGGAAAGATGGGGAGAGACTGTTTACAGGGGCCTGGAGTGACAGGACAAGGGGGAATGGCTTTAAACTGGCACAGAATAGGGTTAGATTGGATATTGGGAAGGAATTGTTCTCTGTGAGGGTGGGTAGGCCCTGGCACAGGTTGCCCAGGGAAGCTGTGGGCTAGTGGAAGGTGTCCCTGCCCATGGCAGGGGGTGGGACTGGATGAGCTTTTATGTCCCTTCCAACCAAACTTTTATGATTTGGGGCAGTGCAAAAGCAGGACCTTGGGAGCACATCCATTGTTCCACAGGTGGCTCATGCAGGGCAAGGGCAGGGCAGGGCTCAGGGAGGGCAGGGCTCAGGTCACCCCGGTTTCTTGCAGTGTTGCAACCTGTAGATACAACTTGGATGAATCTCTCCATAATACTTTATCCCCTTTTTGCATGGAGGAAAAAGGAAATATCAAAGTGCTGTGATGAAACAGTCCAGAGGAGGGGGAATTGGATGGGCTCAGCACAGCTTTTTGCCTTCAAAAAATCCTCTGTGAGACCTTCAGCCCTAGATGCAAATGCATGTTCCCTCAGGGGACGTATTTCAGAGGCAGGGTCTAGCACATAATTTTCTCTCTCTGCCTCTTTAAAGATGTCGTATCCTTCACCCACAACAAATGCTATTGTTGGAAAGAAAATGGAAAATCTTTCTGGCCATTCTTCTGAAATGAAAGCAGCAATCTTCAAAGCTAAGAACAATCCCTTCAGGGGAACTCAGTAACTACTCAAACCACACAAAAACAGGCAGTTTGTATTTGTGAGGGTTCGAGGCTCAGGACTGTTTGATCAGGCTGGAGGTACCTGGGGAGGTGCTTGCGTTTGGCAGTGGCTGGAATTGTGTGTCACTGGGACAGGGGTGGGCTGTGCTTGGGGCCTGCTTTTAAAGGGGGCGAAAATAGGAACCTATTTTGGGCACCAGTTTTCATTTTTAGGAGCAAGTTCCAGGTTTTACTGAGCCCTTGTTGTCTGCTTTGCTTTGCAGCTCCGCCATCCAGTGACTGGTGTGAGCGGAGCAGCCTCGGCCGGAGCTGGTGTTCTCCCAACCCAAATTTGGGTTTGTTTTGTCCCAAATCTCCTCCTGCAGTTTCACCTGGACATAAAACAAAAGGAGAGGACAGGGTCCAGCCATGAATGACTCCCCAGCTGAGAATATTTGTAATAAAAAGGAGGATTCTACCTTAAAAAAGCTTCTTCTGGGAGCCACCAGTCTGGGATTGGCAGTTTTGTGGACCCACCTCCCGAACCAACCACCCACTGCCCGTGGTGGGGACTATTTCAGCACCAGTGCTGAGCTGAGGGTTCCAATGTGTTTCTTAGGGCTGCTTAGAAATGTGAAGGTGGAAGCAGCAGAGAAAGGGAGTTTGTGCAACATGTGCCAGAGACCAGACCTACCTTGGATGTCCCACTCCACACTGGCTCCAATTGGGCTCTGCATGTTGGGATTCACCCGGAGAGTGGAGCCCTCCTGAACCTGCAGCCCCCAGTGCATGTCTGAATGTTTGATCCATGACTAGATGCACAGGATGATCAGAGGGGTGGAGTGCGTTCCCTGTAAGGAAAGGCTGAGGGAATTGGGATTGTTCAGCCTGGAGAAGAGAAGCTCTGGGGTGACCTGATTGTGGCCTCCCAGTACCTGAAGGAGCTACAGGGAAGATGGAGAGGGACTGTTTACAAGGGAATGGCTTCCCACAGCCAGAGGGTAAGGTTAGATGGGATATTGGGACGGAAGAGTTCCCTGGGAGGGTGGGGAGGCCCTGACACAGGTTGCCCAGAGAAGCTGTGGCTGCCCCGTCCCTGGAAGTGTCCAAGGCCAGGTTGGATGGGGCTTGGAGCAACCTGGGCTAGTGGAAGGTGCCCCTGCCCATGGCAGGGGGTGGAATGAGATGGGTTTTAAGGTCCCTTTTCAGCCCAAACCAGTCTGTGATCTTCTGCAGCAGATGGACTCTGCCTCACCCCATCCATCGGTCAGTCTCTTCTCTGCTAGCTGTGTGATGCCCTCACTGACTTTCCTGTCCTCCAGCCACATTCCTCATCTCTTGGGTACTGATGTGTGTGGAGCAGCACTGCTGCAGCCCTTGGGAGGATCTGCCCTGTCCTGCTGAGAGCTGGGGCTCAGGGGAGACACTCATGGGAGGAAGGTGGGGCAGAAGAAACTTGCAATTATTTCGTCTGGTACTAAATCCGCTTAAATACTGGGGAGTGGGAGCAAGTCCCTGACTTGTGGATGGAGGAAGGAATGTGGTAGCAGCACATGTGTGGCTTTTTGGCTTTTAGTATCGAACTTGATTAGTGTGGAGAGCTTGTTGCCAAATATATAATTGAAACACAAGGAGCTGAACGGGGTTAGAAAATGGTTTGGAAGTGCGTACAACCACTGAGGGCTCCGGCATTGCCTTAATATGGATTTGGAGCCCTTGAAGTGTGAGCGTGGTTAACAAACCCGCTGGGGGTGAAGGGGTGGTTCCCGTCCACTCAAAGGTGGGAACATCCTGAATGAGTGCTGGGAGAGAAGCAGGACACCAACACCCCACAGGGCTGTTGGATGGGACTGCTCCAAGGACGAGGCTCCAGAGACTTGCTGTGCTCCTGGCTTTGGCCGGCAGAGCTGTTTGGCAGGAGCTTTCCCTGCGCTGGGGGCCTTCTCAGCAAGCAACATCTGGTCCGGAACATCCCGGGTCTGCTGGTTTCCACTTAAAAAGGTTGCTTTTTGGAATTTTTATTGCTTTCTTTGGCCTCGGCTTTTCGAAGATGGAAATTGGTCATTAATGGATTTTATTGTGCTTTTATTTTATTCCCAAACTCAATCTGCTGGTTTCCTCCTCCCCAGGGGCTGGAAGATCTGGCTGTTCCTCTGACCCTGTCCCCAGGGAGGCTGCTCAAACAGCCTGGGGTGGGAATAGGAGTCAGGGCACTGGAATCCATCATCATCATCCATGTTCTTCCCACTGGCATAAATCTCCGACAGCCCAAAGGCCCTTGAAGCTATCTCTGAGTTTATAATTCCTAAGTTAGCCACCTGCCTTCCCTCTGGGAAACACTGTAATCAAACAAATTTATTCTTTCCCACCCACTTTGTTAGTCTGTAACTTAATTGAGTTGGAGATTGTTGACTTTTGGATAAACAGCACCTTTCTGATAACCCCAGATAAGCTGGCAGTGCTCTCTTGTGGCACGGTTGGAAGGCACCTTTGCAGCTTAGTCTTTCCCCTGTGGTGCCAAAATGCTTTCCAGAGGGGCCAGGACCCCTATCCTGGGGAACTCTCAGCTCCTGCTGGGTGTGCACAGAGACCCTGGGCTCACCTGGGGGTGAACACTCCTGGTTAGCCTGGTTGGGGTGGGGGGGAATCACTCCCAAGGGTCCTCACCAAACTGCAGCATGGGGTCATCTCCCTGCTCCCTCCTGGGAGGTTTGATGTGGCCTGTCCTGCTGAGAGCTGGGACTCAGGGCTGGCTCTGGTGGGTGGGAGGTGGTGGAGAGGAAACCTGCAATGATTTCAGCTAAATCTCCTTGAATATCGGCGAGTGGGAGGAAGTTCAAGCCACTGGCGTTGTGGATGGAGGGAGGTGTGTGGCAGCAGCACACATGTGATTTTTGGCTTTTACTGTAGATACATAAAACAAAAAGTTTGGGTTGGAAGGGACCTCAAAGCTCATGTCATTCCAATCCCCTGCCATGGGCAGGACACCTTCCACTGGACTAGGTAGCTCAGACTTCCTGCAGGATTTGATTAACCAGCTGTTACTTCTGCAGCTGCTCTGGGGACCTCTGTACCTGGAGCTTGCTGTTAAATCTCTGCACGGAGAAAAGCACAGTGCTCCAGCCCTCAGGGACACCTTTGGGATGTGGGGAAGCCTTGTCTGGCTCCTCAGGGACAGGTACCTCAGCGCCACTTCACCTGGAAGCCTGGAAAGCAGTGCTCACAGAGCAACTCTGGGCAGACGGGTGAGCTGTCCCCATGTGTTCCCACCCTGTGCTCAGGCTGGTCTCTTGCCTGCCAAAGGCTCTGGAGGCTGGAGACCAGGTCAGGGATTTGCTCTCCAGATTGCTTTTTGCAGGGATGATGTGGGGATAGGGGATAGTGGCACCATCAGGGCGAGCCACCCTCGCTCAGGTGACCTTTTCCTGGATTTCCTTGGGGCAGAAGATGCCATGGTAAAAGCATATGTGTTTTTTTTTTAACAAGTGATTGCATCTTTTTGGTGGGGAGGTGGAGATGTCAGGCCATGAAGGTGGAGGGTGTGGAGGAGTCCTGGCATCCCCCATCCTCGTGTGTGAGACACAGGGGGCTGGGTTAGGCTGGGCTGAGCTGGGCTGAGCTGGGCTGGGCCGGGCTGGGCTCTCTGTCATGATGGCTTGAGCGAGGATGTGGTTGCTGAGGTCGGTGTCTGATCCTGCTGGGACTCCCACAGCTCTGGGCTGGATGGAGATGTCATGGTTCCCTCCCATCTGCTGGTGGTCCTGCTTCCCTCTGGGTCCCAGGACACCCAAGGGAACAGGTCTCCTCATGGCATCCTGCAAGGCTGGGGTGCCACCCTGGATCCAGCCAGCCACTGCTGATGATGTTGGTGGCTCCTTTCCCACCTTCTCCTTGGGCTCAGCCGAAAGAGTTAAGGAAACCGTTGGAGAGGGGCTCCCAGAGGCAGCTGCTGGAGGTAATAATCTTCTTTCGGCTCTTTTTTCTTTTCCCCTGCTAATTGCAGAGTTGACATCGTCCCCTCTTATGAAAGGCTCTTTTGTCAGCCGAGTTGCTGGGCAAAGCCCAGGCTTGGCAGCAGGTTGCAAGCCCCAGGTCGGTCTCCTGCACATCCCTCTCCATCGGCAGGTAATGAAATGACTCTTTCAGTGACAGCGATGTCCCTCCCTCCTTGGCTCCCATCTTGAAGAAAAAAACAAAAAACCACCAAAACAAGGACAAAACCCCTCCTTTTAGCCAACGGGGCCTGATTTTTGCCGGGTTCCACCTCGCCAGCGGAGGGAAAGGTCAGCCCGTCTAGACGCTAATCCGACAAGGGTTGTATTTCTTCGCCCGTAGGTGTCCTAGCAACAGGATTAATGCCGTGGTGTAGAGCGGACATTGGCTGGATCCCGCTCCGTCCCAGGCCGGTGGTCCGGATGTGTGTCGCTCCGCATGGCCAGGCATCAGGGAGAGGTGGGCTGGGCTCCCGGCCCCGCTCCCTGCGCCTGCCCCGGGCTGTGCCAGCAGCTCCTGGTGGTTAACGTCAGTCCAGCGGCAGGGAAATTTAGGATACGGGTGATAAAACAGGCTGATGGATGTTTTATCTGGTCTGCATCCATCCCAGGGATGGGTGGGCTGGTGGTGAAGCCTCTCTGCCCCGAGATGGACCCCAGGCCTGGTGTGGGGACCACACTGGGGTGGGGTGCTCCACGGCCAGGCCCAGCCCATCTGGTTGCACCAGCTCCACCGGGACCACACCAGGACCTTGGGACATCCCGTGTCACCATAAAGCTGACTCTCATAGCGGAAATGGATCTCCCGGTACACCCCCTGCATCCCAATGCTCAGGTCTGCCAGGACATCCCACCACTCCAGCTGGCACAACCACAGTGCAGGGATAGCTGTTAACCCCTGGCATCCCTCTGGCCTCGGGGTGAACTGCAGTGGCAGGAACACCAGTAAAAACCTGTCTGCTTTGGCCAGGAGCAAAAATATTTCCCATTTCCTTCATTTTGCTGTTCAGTCTTTGTTGCTGCTCAGTCTCTTGACTGACCCCAGTTTGCTCCCAGGTGTTACTGGTGGTGCTTCACCGCCCGTGTGTGGGTTCAGGAGTGCAGCTGTTGCCAGAGTTCAGCACCCAGACATCTGATGGGTGTTTCCTCAGTGGGTGCCGTGCATCCGGAGCCGGCAGTCGGAGCCCCCTGCATCCGTGGCACGGAGCCATGGGGTAGCTGCCTGATAACATTGTCCTGTTTTAATCTTTTTAAGCCTTTCCTCTGCTTTCCCAGCGGCCCCTTTCCGGGCTTTCTCCTGCCCTCTTTTCCTTGCAGAGTGGCCAGCCAGCGTTTCTCCCACGATTCGTGCAAACTTTCGCCCCATCCCTGCTGTTCCCCCCCATCCTGCTGAGCTCGGATACCCCCAAACGTGAGGTGCAACGAAACCAAAAGTGGCTTGAAGAGCAAAATCTGGGTTTATTCTTTGCACCTCTGGTGGAGGGGAGCTGGGACCGCCTGGTTCCCAGTGCAACCCCAGGAGCTCATCCAGGCTCCAGCATCCTTCGAGGCATGGTGCTGATCCGGTGGTAGGGCTCACTCCGGAGGCACCGGAGCCTCCATGCTCCGGCTTTCCACCCTGCAAGTGGCCACATGCTTTAATTAGGCGAGGAGCTGGCGAGGCTCCGGGCTTGGGAGAAGGGGGGTTTTGTTCCCTCAAATCCCAGCTGGGAGCTGTGGAGACAGGCTGAAGCTTGCCTGGAGTCCCGTAGCGTAGCTCCTGCCTATGTGGGATTTTTTTTTCCCTTGCAGCTGGGACGGGTTAAGTGGGGTTTTAGGAGCGTTTTCTTTTCTCTTGGGTGCTTAAAACAACAACAAATAACATCCCAGCCCAGGGAAATAGGCAAGTGAGGCTGTGAGGAAGGGAAGATGTTGCTGTGCTGATTTATGGGGCTTTTTTTTTTTTTTTTCATCTTCACAGGTCACTGCTAGCATTTGTAGAATTGGCTTTGCTGCAGGAAAAACTGGTTTCCAGCTTTCCCGTTAGGAAGAAGCTTCTGCTGTCATGTAATTAAAATGCAGAAGAAAATAAAATACCATAAAATAAATCCCAGAGCAGCTTCTCCTGGTCCTCATAGCCTGGTCCCTCGTTGGCTGCGTGTGTCCTTTGCCTTGCTCTAACCTTGACTGTGCTGCTGCAGCTTGTGGCAGGAAAAAAAATGGCACTTTTTGCCATTTCTCTGGGCTTTCTGGGTCATTTTTTTTTTTGCCTGCAAAGGCAAAAAAACATTTGCATTTTGACCATGGGAATGTTTTAATCCATCTTGAGGCATTTCCAGGGTTTTTTATCATGTTATCTGAGCTGGGGCTGGCACCAGGCTGGCCTTCTGTTAGGCAGGGAATGTTGGGACTGTGACTCCTCTATCCCATAAATGAGAAATGATGGATCTGACTCTTCCCCATCCTCTTGCAGTAGGACAGCAGCTGCCTGCAGGGTTTCATCCTGGGAGTTCAGGGTCCCCAGACCTTTTAAGGAAGGAAGGAAGGAAAACTCTGCCTCAGTGGGATTATTTTTTTTTTTTCTTTTTCCAGAAAGGATTCACTGCTTAGACTTGGATATTTGAGAGGGGAATATTTTTTCATCTGGGATGGCAATGGGTGTCGCCTCACTGGGGATGGGGGGAAAGACCCCCTGCTTTTTGGGGCACCTTGAACTCCAGCTGTGGTCATCAGGAACAAAACCATCCCAAATCACAAGAGATCATTGAATCATGGAATGGTTTGGGTTGGGAGCGACCTTAAAGCTCATCCAGTCTGAGCATGTCAGGGACACCTTCCACTAGCCCAGGTTCCTCCAAGCCCTGTCCAACCTGGCCTTGGACACTTCCAGGGATCCAGGGGCAGCCACAGCTTCTCTGGGCAACCTGTGCCAGGGCCTCCCCACCCTCACAGGGAGGAATTCCTTCCCAATATCCCATCTAACCCTGCCCTCTGTCAGTGGGAAGCCATTCCCCCTTGTCCCTTGTCCAAAGTCCCTCTGCTGCTCTCTTGGAGCCCCTTTGGGCACTGGAAGGTCTCCTTCCCTGAAGAGACCCACCTGGACATGATCCTTTGCACCTTGCTCTGGTGAACCTGCTTTAGCAGGGGGGGGGGTTGTATTTGATGATCCCCAGAGGTCTCTTCCAGCCCCAACCACTCTGGGATCCTGTGAATGAGGGCTGGGTGAGGCTCACCCAGCCGTTCCAGCCCGCCCCCCCTTTGAACCCTCTGGTATGTGAATTTTTGCTGGTGTCAGAGGGTCGGCGGCAGCAAAATCCCTCCCGGTTAAAGGGTGGGAATACCAGTGTGTGCAGCTTGGGATAATTACCAGTTGTCAGCAAAACAATGGTGGCATTGTAGGGCAGGAGCAAAGGGAAAGGGCCCCTGTCTTGAGCGTAATGTTACTTTTCTATTTACGTTGCCATAGTCTTTGCTGAGAAATGGCCCTATTCTCTCTAATCCTCCCCTTCAGGCATTCCTGCTGGGCTTTTTTGTGTGGTTTGGTTTTTTTTCTTTTTAACCCTTATCATGCCAGAAAACAGCTCGTGGGGACCCATCTCTGTGGCACTGTGCATGGATGTCCTTGGCCCGTGGCATTGTGCCTGTGGGCTGGCCAGCTTTGCTTTGGGATGCTGATGCCTGGGATGGTGCCTGGCTGTGGCATCATCCCTTCACTCAGGAGGGGGCAAACCTGTTCTGGAATCTCTGTCTTCATGCAAGCAGGAGCCCAATTTACATCCCTCCTTGTTCTTGACATCTGTCACGTTATAGATGGTGAACTCCAGTGCATTACAGCTATTTACTGATGTTGTAGTTTGCCTTTCCCAGATCTTCGTTCGCGAAGACTGGCCATTTTTATTAAGTTTGCTTTAAGACAGAGTGACTTTTAGGTAAAGGGAATAATTTGGTCAAATGATGGCTCTGGTTGTTGGTTGAAAAAGGATGATGTGTTTTCTGGCATCATCTGGATCCTGTTGGCTTTCCCCAGCACTTGCACAGAGCAGCAAAGTATCACCGACCTGTTTGACCCGTTTAGTATCTGTCTCCAGTGGTGCATGGAATTCCTCAAAAGGTCTAAATTTTCCTGCTTAAATACTTGCTCTGTCCATGGAGACATGGTAGGGAGGGGGATTACATTAGGTTGTCATCGCTCATCTTAATTCCCAGGTGTTCAACTGATTTATTTTTCTCTTTAGTGTTGGGACATGCTGGGGGGTTCAAGGGCTGGGTGAGGCTTTCTCTATTTAAGTGGCCCCTCATCCAGGCTGCTGATGACCCCAGCATCCACCCCTAAAGGGCCTGCTGGGCATCTCACCCCCTTGTATCCCCAGTTTGGGGGATCAAAAGGTCTGGTGTGAAACGCAGTGCCCCACAGACAGCCCTGGGATGGTATGCAGAGGGATGTGACGACAAAGCAGCGTGGCCAAGCTCGTCTGCCTGATGTAGAGGAAACTTTGGAAGGAGCCAAAACTTTGGAAATGCTGCCAAAGTCAGCAGCACAGGCAAACTATTGTCTGAGGAGTGCAAAGAGGTGGAAGGACCATGGAGTGGACACGGAGTCTTATTACGAGCACAGCCGGGGGCTTCCAGAGGCTCCAAGCTAAACAAAGTCGCCTGCACTGCAGGAGGGCAGCACTGACAAGACCCAGGCTGGTTGGACGAGCTGAAATCCAAAAACAAAACCCCCTCCCGGATCCCCCTTTTCCTGTCCATTCCCTAACAAAATAGCGTTTCTCACCACCTGGCCCTGCAGCAACCGCCTGAGCTTGGATTTTGTTTGCTGCATGCTGTGCTGAGGGTGAGGTTAATGACCTGCTGAGTGGTTTCCCTTGCTGTAAATCCAAGTTGAGGCTCTGTAAAGCATCCACAAGCTGTGGCAGTTGCCTCTTGCAGCAGCATGGACCAGCTGGCGCCCAGCATCCCTGGCTGGTGGCGGATGCAGGACGGATGCTGTTCCACAGGATGGATGCTGTACCGCGCTGTTGCAGCTTCAGGTACACCGTCGTTTGGCAGCTCTTCTGTGTTCTGTTTGGTGAGTTCAGTTTTTTAAGCAATGTTGGCATTTTCTTCGGTTGTGAAGTCCTGGAAAACAGCTGGCAGTAGGCAACTTCTAGTTTTTGTCATGCAGGCTTCAAAGAGGGTGCAGGGTTGCTTGCCGACAGTGTCTGTTGCTCTGTGATGTTGGGGGCTTAATATCCAATTAAGATGATTAATCAGCAAGGTCGAGGGGCCTCATTGGCTTGGAAGGTTTTGTTTGAGCTCTAGGGACATGTATCCCACCTAGATGCCTTGTCCTTCCATGATTTTCAGTTTGGGATGGCATTGACTCGGATCACAAATCCTCCATCCTATCCCTCATCTCCCCTCGTCCTTCCACACCGCATCTGTCCGTGAGCCAGGATGCTGGGTGCAGTGGTCTCCCTGTATTCCCAGGTAAATAGAGGCCTGGGAATGGGGATGTCCTGCCTGTCCCTCATGGAGACAGCAGCTGATCCCACCTCCACTAACTGGTGTAGCCTCCCATGCCTGCCCTGAGGATGGTCACCAGGCACTGCCGGAGCCCCTTCAGCTTCACGCTGAGGCAAGAATGCCAGGAATGTGATTGAAATTTGGGGCTTCTCAGGAGTGTCTCCCAGGCTGAGCCAGGACCTTGGTGGGGGGTAAGGAGGGAGAGGCCAGTCTTACCCCCTCCGAGGAGCAATTAGTCTGCAAGGTGATTTATTAACGTGGAGGAGGATGATTGAGGGAGGGGGTCGCATTCCTTCTCTCACCTCCCTCACCTTAGAACCTTATCTCCAGGCTGTCAGTCGGCCCCCACAGGGAGGCAAGTGATGGGAAGCAGAGACCTTGGCCCCCGTGGAGGGAGGATGGGAGGGACACCGGTGGGACTGGGGGATACAGGTCACCCCAAGCTCTCCTTGTGTTTTAAAGACCTCCTTGCGCTTTTAAAGACCTGCCTTGGATTCGGCTGTGCCCAGTTGTTGGTGTCCCCTCTCTACCAACCATTCCCCCCAGGGCACCTTGTGGGGTGGTCAAAGGCATCCCAGCCCCAATTCCCTGCTGCCTTGTCCTGTGAACAGGTCAGATGCTGATGGGGCAGAGAGGAACACCAGCATCTCTTGGCTGTGCCTTATCCACCTTATCCAGCTCTGCTCAGTTTGGGAGCAGGAGGAGGATGCAGGTAACTGGTAAGGTCTAGGCATGGCCACCGTCCTTCCCCCGTCCCGGGGTTATTTGATGGCTCCCCCAGGCAGTCGTGACATTTTCATGGTTTATCTTATCGAGGAATTTGCCGGGAGGATGTTTCTGGCTCTCCATGAGTAAATGTTTAGGAACGCTGCTGTCCCGGGGGCTCCCTGCTGTTGCACAGCCAGAGGCTGTGAGGGGAAATGCTGGCCCGAAGGCAAGTCCTGGCAAACCAGCACCTGTGTCAATTCTGGGGCTATGATGGTGCTGTCACTCCTGCCTGCTTGGCCCCCCGTGTATCCTCATCCCCCCTGCATCCTCATCCCCCGCCTTCCCGTCTCCCTGGCTGAGTGCCCATCCACGGGCTGGGTCCTGCTGCCTCTCTCCGGAGGGCTGTCTCGGCATGGGAGGTCAGTGGCTTGGGATGTGGCAACATCCTCGGCATGCGTCTCAATGAGGGCCTTTTAAGTGCTGTCTGGGCTTTTAGTTGGAGAATGGATTAAAATCCCAAATGTCATTAGGATTTATAGATACCATCTGCTGCTGACAGTCCCTGAATTTTTCTGCTCAGTGCATGAGTGCTCCCTTTCCTTCCCTGGGGTGGGGGATGTCTTTCCCTCCGTGGCTCAATCTCTTGGCATTAAAACCCCTTCTGCAGCTGCACCTCATCTTTTGGGGCTCAGGATCTGAACCTGGCGTCCCCCGGTGGTTTGCGAGTCCCTCCTGGAGGTGTGAGCAGCGGGAGGAAGGGGGTGCAGGTGACAACCCCTCCCCTGCGCTCTCTGCCCGGACCTCGGTGAACTCTGGGCTGGTGGCCGGGACGGCCACCGGGATGGGGCATCACCGGGATGGGGTCCAGCAAAGTGGGATGTCCCGAGGACGCTCCCGCGCACTGCTCGGCCTGAGGCTCCCTCTGCTGTCCGTCTGTCTGTCCATCCCCTAGTTCATCTGCCTGTCCATCCATCTGTCCACCTCTGCCCGCCCAGCTCTTGCTGGGGAGTCCTTGGGCTGTGGAGGGGGGATTACTGAGCTGGGCGGGGGCAGGGTCCCTGTTCTCTCCCAAAATCCTGCAGGGAGCAACCCTAGGCTGTCAGGGTTGCTTGAAACCCGCTCGCTTGGCCCCACTTTGGCCCCTGGAGAGTAACATCAATGTTCTTTAACCATGGAGGGGATGCTGCAGGTTCTGAAATCTTTATGACAGGCTTTTTTTTCCTCTTTTTTTTTCTCCTCTCTTTTTTCTTTCCCCCCCACCATTTTCTGTCTTCAGTTTCCTTTTTTCTCTTACTTCTTTCCTCTCTTTTTTCTCTTTTTTCTTCCCTTTCCTTTCCCTTCTCTTATCCTTCCTCTTTTCTCCTCTCTCTCCTTGTCCCCCTCTCTTTTCCCCCCTCTCCCCCCCTCTTTTCCCTCCTCTTGTTTTTCTTCTCTTTTCTCCTTTCTCCCCTCTTTTCTCTCTCCTTTCCCCCTCTCATTTCTCCCTTCCCCAGTCTCTTTTTTCCCTCTTTTCTCCTTTCTCCCAACTGTCTCTTCCACCTCATTTTTCCCTTCTCCCAACTCTCTTTTCCCACACTTCCTCCAGTCTCTTTTTTCCTCCCCTCTCCACTCTTTCCCCCCACCATTTTTCCTTTCTTTTCCCATTTTCCCCCTCTTTTTCTCCCTCTCTATTCTTCTGGGACAGGACTGAGCCCTCAGTGAGCAGGGTAGCCTAATCCCCCTTTTCCAGATGGACTGTGCTTTACCACCAGATACTGCACAGCCTTGGGAAGATGCAGCCAGCCTGTTTGGGAGGGAACTGGGACCAGAATGAGGATCCAAATTTGCTTTTAAAGAAGTTCAAGGTTATGATGCGCTGGCAGCAGCATCCTCTGGAGTGTGCAAAGTGGTTTTTAGGAGCCTGGAGGAGGCTCAAACAAGGGCTTTTCCCTTCTCTGCCAGCAAACCAGCTGCCATGACTTCTCCTTGGGGGAATACTTCTCCAAAATATTTCACCAGCTCGCACATTCCCAGTCCCTGCTTGGAAATGTTTGGTCAGTGGTGGAGCTGAGTGCGCTGGGTCCAGACGCTCTAGTGCCACCTGTGGCACCAACCCACCCTCTAAGTGCCCATTTTGGAAATCCCAAGTCCCTTATTTTGGGATGCCCCAGCCCTGGCTTCTCCCCTGGGAGCTGCCGGCGTGGAGGTGTGCAGTGAAACGAAGATCATTGACTTAATGAGGGCACCTCACGGGGTTGCTGCTCCACTCCACTATCATGAGCTGCCTAATCCCAACAAAAGAGAGAAATGGGAATTTTTCTGGCTGGGCATCATGTCTGCACACGCTTGGGGTACCCCAGCATGGTGCTGCTGCTGAAATCCTCCCGGCTGAGACTAGGCAGCTCATCGGGGCGCGTGACGCTCCCCGCTGGCCCCGGGAGGCAGCTGTGGGGGGCTCGGATCACATCCCTGCTGCTGGCTGTCACCCTGCTTAGCCCCCACACAGTTCGGGGAGGAAGCCCGTGGGAACACCAAGCTATCCCATCCCACCAAGTGGGAGAGGAGCAGTAGCCATTCATACCCCTCTGGGGTGTGCCAAGGACACGGGGGCAGGGGAGGGTGTCCCACGCCACGCTGTGCCACCGCGCCCTGGCCCCAGGGCGGCACAGCTGGGTGCAGCAGGGCCCCGTCGGAACACGCCGGAGCGGGTTGGCAGACGCCTGGCTCCGTTCCTCAGGTTGATGGGAGCACAGGAGCTTCTGGGGGAGGTGTGGGGGGGGACACACCGTGTGGAAACTCTGACATATGGACAAAGCTGCGTTCCGTGTGGATTAGCGGTGGGCTGTTCCGCAACGGGCACCCCTAACAGCATCAGTCATGGGGCAGGCTGTTGGCAACAGCATCCAGCTCCCATCTGAAGGGGAAAACTTGCCCGTTTCGCTTAAAAAGCAGTGTGGAAAATGTTGCATAAAGCAAAATGGACATCTGAACATTAGTTTCAGTGATTTTCCTGGACGTTTTTAAACCAGAGCATCAGGAGAGCTCTACATTGTAGGGCCATGTTGCAGCAGACTGTGGCTTTCCTGGTCACGCGGCCAAGGGGAGCCAAATCTGTCACCTCCCCATCAACATCCCTTCTCAGGGACACTTTTTGAGCCATGAAGGTGACTTGCCTGGTGTCACCATGGCTCCATCCCTGCAGGGGAGCAGGGGCTCAGTGATCCCCAGGAACAGGGGACATTGTCACCAGAGCTGGGCAACGCTGATACAGGAAAACAGGCTGGATAAGTGTATTTGGGTGGTTTTTTTTTCAGCTGAGGTAAAGAGCAATTAAGTTTTTTGGGGGTGTGGGAAAATCCCAGTGCTGCCTGGAGGGATTTGCATCCTGGTCTCCAGGAAAACTTGTGATTGGAAAACTTGTGATTGCTCAGACCTGGCTTTGAGACGTGTCTGGCGTGTGATGCTTGTTGTGGGGGGGTTGCAAATGCCCCCCTTTGCCGTCCTATGACAGCAGCTGAGGGGTCCTGGCCCTGTAACTGAGACGGGAAAGAGGCTTTAAACACTTGAGTTTTGGGACTTGTTGCGTTTCCGACTGGTGGAAATATTGGAAATGTTTTCTGGCTGTTTTTTCCTTCCTCATTCTGTTCTGCTTTGAGGTTATAACCTTTTCCCAAGCCCTGGAGCAGGGTGTCCCACCGAAGCTGGTGGCATCCACGGGGACCACGTCCATGCGTGACCCCACCATGTGCAGCTCTCAATTTAACCAGAGCGACCCGAGCAGAGAGAGGGGGTTTAGGATTTTTCTGGGCAGGAAGGAGTTAAACAGCTGGCAGCAGCAGCAGCTGGAACAGCCAGTAGGGTGCGTCTGAAGGCTGGCTTGGCTCCCAGAGGTTTTGGGGGGCTCAGGTGGGTCCCCAGCCAGGCGGCGGAGTCCCGGAGGGGCTGTGCCGGGAGTGGGAGGTTGGCGCTGGGGAGAGGAGGGTTTGGCGGGGCCGGCGGCGCGGCCACTCCTCCCGCTGCTCCGCTCCGGTTTGAAAGGTCGAGTGCTGGAGCTCGGGAGGAGGGAGCGATGTGAGTGCTCCAGGAGTCTGGCCGGGGCAAAACTCCTGCCTCCTCCCTTCTTTCCTTCGTTGGTTTTGCTCCTGGAGGCAACGGAGCTCGTTTTCCCTTTCCAATGGCCCAACCTCGCTTGGGGTTTCTGCTTCTCCTGGCTAGCTGCTTCTCCTCCGAAGCACAGTTCCTGGACTGGATTTGGGACGGCACGAAGACCACGGGAAGCCCAGCAGCACCCGGCGAGGGAATCCCAGCCTCGGAGCCGCTGCCCTCAGCGGCAGCTCCTGCTCCCACCCTGTCCCCAGGGATGTGGGGTGATGAGATGGTGAGGAATGTCACCACCCCACAGCGGCAGGAGCCAGATCCCGGTACAGCAGCGCCTATGGGTGAGGGGACCTCAGCCAAAACCACAGAGCAGTGGGACAGGAATGTCACAGGGCTGGTGGAGAGCACGGCACGGCCAAGCATCGCTCCTCCCCGCAGTGCCTCACCTGCCCCTGGACAGGATGTGGTCAGCAGCTCCACTGAGGACCCACAGCTGCTTGGAATGGGGACCACCGAGGACATGCTGCTTCTGGGGTCAGGGACTACTGAGGACCCACAGCTCCTGGAGTCAGGGACTACTGAGAACCCACAGCTCCTGGGGTCAAGGATTACTGAGGACCCACAGCTCCTGGGGTCAAGGATTACTGAGGACCCACAGCTTCTGGGGTCAAGGATTACTGAGGACCCACAGTTCCTGGGGTCAGGGACCACTGAGAACCTGCAACTCCTGAGGATGGGGACCACCAAGGACCAGCTGCTTTTGGAATTAGGTACTGCTGAGTCCCCACAGCTCCTGGAGATGGGAAATACAAAGGACCCACAGCTCCTGGGGATGGAGAATACCAAGGGCCCACAGCTCCTGGGAACAGGGGCCACTGAGGACCTGCAGATCCTCAGGGCAGGGAGCAATGAGGATCTGCAGCTCTTGAGGGCAGGGACCACCGAGCACCCACAGCTGGGGATTAGGAATACCAAGGATCCACAGCTCCTGTGGACGTGGACCCCCAAGGACCCACAGCTCCTGGGGACAGGGACCACCAAGAATCTGCAGCTCCTGCAGACAGGGACCACTGAAGACCTGCAGCTCCTGGGGATGAGGAACACCGAGGACCCACAGCTCCTGAGGACAGTGACCACTGAGGACCCACAGCTCCTGGGGAACACTGAGGACCCACAGCTCCTGAGGACAGTGACCACTGAGGACCCACAGCCCCTGAGGACAGGGACCACCGAGAATTCAGAACTCCTGGGGACAGGGACCCCCACAGCAATGGAGACATGGATGTCCTTGCAGAGACCAGGAGGTCCCCAGCCAGGTAGTGCCCCTTTTCCTTTCCCACCAGGTGACAGTACCCATAAGCAGGCAGTGCCATTCCAGGACCCCATGGCACAACCTCCCCATCACCACCATGAAGCATCACCGAACCTACGGCACGGCACCGGCCACTGGGGGCTGGCCCTGGCCAGCATGAACAGGAGCCAGAGCTCCCCTTTGCCTGACCAGGGGGTGGATAATGGTGTGAATCCTCCTCTTGCTGATAACTCCAGTCCTCTTGAGTTCGATTTACTAACCGCCACTACGCGGCTCTACAGTAGTAGTGGCGTGGGGCTCCCACCCTTCTTTCCTGGACTGATGCCAGCGGCCGGCCAGTGCCTGCCCATCCCAACCCACCTGCCCTTCTGCAGCGTGCTGGGCACCAGCCATGTCCGAGTGCCAAATTACCTCCGGCACAGCAGCGAGGAGGAAATTCGGGCGGCTTTGCATGAGTGGGAGGGGCTGCTTGAGTCGCGGTGCCATCGCTACCTGGAGTGGTTCCTCTGCTTGCTGCTGCTCCCCGGGTGTAGTGCCTCGGTCCCCGTAACCCCCCCGCCGTGCCACGGCTTCTGCGAGGCCGTCAGAGACCTGTGTTGGATTCACTTGGCTGGCGGGCGCCTGCCTCTGCCTTGCGATGCTCTCCCTGAGGAGGATGGAGGGTATTCTTGTGTCTTTGTTAATGCTTCCGCAGGTAACGTGGCTGGGTGACATCCCTGTGTTGTCTGTCTCCCCTCCCAACGCCCTCCCCATCCCCACAGGCACTGAGGGATGCTTCTGCCTTGTCCCCATGGGATGCTGCTGAGCCCAAAACCGCTTTCCATGCAGCCTTGGCTTTTTCGGAGAACCAGCGGGTTTTGACTCCCTCCACAAGGCTGAGCATTACCCCCAGTGAAACACAGTGTCTTGGTGGTCGTCAGGACAGGAGATGCTCCCCAAGTGCATCATGCAGGCATTCAGGGCCGGTTTCCCAGTGCCACAAGTGCTTTGGGGTGTCCATCCTGGGACTGGGGCACTTGGAGAGCTGGCACCTCCCCACGGGAACGGGGGAAGGACCTGGGCCCTGTGACCACCCAACCGCAGCACCGTGGTGGTGAGGAGGTTTCAAGGTGACCCGTGGCTGTGCAGGCATGCCCCCCTCTCCTGGAGCAGCCCTTTACTTTGGGGTTAATGATTCACCCGATGGCTAATGTTTGATCCCTGCCTGCTTGGAAGAGCGGGAGAGGTTACTTCACCTCCAGCTTAGTCATTTGGTGGTTGTGACCTTTCTGTGTGTCAGACAGGGGGGACCCAGACGTGCCTCTGGGGCAAGGGGGTGAAGGGATGGGAGTGCTGGTGTCTGGAGAAATACACATTGGGATGAAAGCAGGAGCTCCCCCCGCAAATTCTCTGAATGAGGCTGTGTTCCCATGCTGGCCCCGCGCCCTCGGGTGATAGCAAGGAGATGCCAACGAGGAGCCAGAGGGGTGATGGCGGGGGTGAGGAGAGAGAAGGGAGTGGTGGCAGACAAGGGTCCCACACATGGTCCCCTCAGTGTCAAAGAGTCTCTGTTCACTGGGGAGATGCAGTGGGACCGTGGGGATGCTCAGAGGGGAGGCGCATGCCCATCCGACACTGCGCCATGGTGCCTCAGGTGGGCAGTGTCAGCAGTGAGAGGGGACTGTGGTGCACCCGATGGAGTGACTTGAGATGCTCCTGCGTGCTGGGGGTCCCCTGCATCCCAGCTGGGATGGGACATGCAGGGCCTTGCTGGCAGTCTTGGCTCAAGCTAACCAGGAAAGTCATGGCAGAGTGAGACGGTAGCTTGGAGCATCCCGGGGACCTTTCCAGTGGCAGAATCACGGCAGCAAGAGGCATCCCCAGAGCCATCCTTTGCCAGCACCAAACCCCCACTGCAGCCTCTGCCATCTCTCCATGCTCCACGACAGATGCTGCCAGTTTGCTACAGGGCTCATGGGCTGCTGTATTTGGGCTCTGGATGCCTTTTGGAAAAAGCAAGCATGGCCTGAAAGGTTTGGGAGATGAGAAGGGACACTTGGCTTTTAGAATGGAGCAGACATTTGAAGGGGTCTCCGCTTACCCCTCTGCTCTCCAGTCCCCATCTGGCCTCTGCCTGCTGTCACGCAGGGAAAAGGTGTGTCTCCTTTTGCTTTGGGAAGTGCTGGCACCCAGCTCCCACTCCAGACTCGGGGGCGAGTGGCATGTTGGAGAGGAGGGAGGCTCCAAGAGCTCCAAGGGAGCGTGGTTGAAAATTGCACTGCTAACAAAAGCCTCTTTCAGCGTGTCCCCTTCATCCCGAGCCCTGGGGGGGGGGACACACAATGACTTGTCTGGCTGCAGGAATTGCAGCACTGGCTTTTACCCCCGTGTGGATCCCTGGGAGGAAGCTCTGGTTTCCTCTTCCCCCAAAGCTGCTGAGAATTTGGCTTCCTCCAACACCAGATAAGCTCAATCCCTGCATCCTGACGTTTGCAATTGGAGCGAGCTTGTGGGAGGCCTGAGCAGGGGGTGACTCGTGGGTGGGTGACAGTCTGAGTCTGGGGGAGCCCCACTCACTCGCCCCATCATTTTTGGTGTAGGGCTGTACACATCTGGGAGTGAAAGGATGCTGAGCTTCAGGATCCAGAGGTTCACCTCCAAGCAGACTGGGGATGCCCCGTGGGGAAGCCTGACCCCAGTGCAGGGCAGATGAGGGGGTTAGAACTGGTGGAAGACAGGAGCAAGGTTTTCTCCCAGCCAGGTCAGTTTGGGGCTGCCAGGCCTGGGAGGGACTGGGGTCTTGGGGGAGCAGGGTGGATACTGAACAGTTTCAGAACTCAGAAGAGGATCAGTGGGTCTGGGGTCTGGCAGAGTAAAAACTTTAATTGGTGGCATTTCTAATGTCCCCACTGCTGGGTTCCTGTCACAGAGGTGGTGCTGGCAGTGGGGCTCAGCAGCTGGGAGGCTGAGAATGCTGCATGTCCCTCAGGCTTTGCAAGGGGCACCCAGATTTTCATCACCATCCCAAGACATGTGTTTTCCTTCCAGGCTGGGCAAGGCTGGACTGATTCCTTCTTTCTTTTTTTTTATTTATCTTTTAATTATTTTCTTAAGAGCTCTGGAGGACAATGCCTGGTTCTAGAGCTGGGCGGAGGTTCCTGGCTGATCCTCCTGGGTTCAGCCCAGGATACCCCAGGATACACATCTGATTCCCTCATTGCTCACGTGAAAATTAGGAAAGGAGTTTGGGGACATTGATTTGCCTCAGCTCCTGCTCCTGACTCAGGATTGGTCCAAAATCAGCACTGAGCGTTCGTTTCATTCCCAGTGCGGATCCCTCAGCTGTTTGGGAGCCAGGGCGGTTGGGTTCCCTCGCTCCCAGGAAATGAGAGGTTAAAAAGCACCCGGCGTGTTCACTCCCATGGAGCTGGCACTGACCCCGAGCGGCTGACATAGGAGAGGAGGAATCCAGCGCCCGGTGTGTGGGCGATGAGGATGTGCTCGCTGCCAAAACAACGGGAGCTGGCGGACAGAGGGCCAGCTCACCCCGGCCAGATGTTCAGCTGCGTCGGGGAGGAGAGGCGGTCTCCAGCAGAATTTCCCTGATTCTCTAATTCTCAACAGGAGTTGGGAAAGGAGGCGACCGCCAAATTGAGAGCATCTGGGAAGCTGACGGGGCACGCTGGCTTGAGCCACGTTCCCAGGGTGTTGCAAGGGGATGGCTGATTTATTCCCAGCTGGAGTGACCCTGGGATCCTGTTCCGGGATGATGTGAGGGGTCGCTGTGACCCCAGAGCGGGTATGGGTGCAGCACACTTCCTCAGGGCTCCATGGTTGTTCAGCATCCTGGTGCTCCGGCAACATCCCCCTACTGTGGGCAAGATCCCTTTGGTTTTGTCCCATCTCAGGGAGCTCTGAGCAACCTGGTCTAGTGGAAGGTGTCCCTGCCTCTGGCAGGGGAATTGGAATTAGATGGTCTTTAAGGTTCCTTCCAAGCCAAACCATGCTGTGTTGTCCCAGCTGTGGTTGGAGGGCCAGCTGCAGGGATCGGGTGGCTTTCTGGGAGTCGCATCCGAATGGTCTGGTGGGAGCAGCTCAAGGTTGCTGCCTTGGCCAACCCACAGCCTGAAGGAAAATCTCAGTCCCCGGGGAGGGAGAGCGAAGGGAGCCACCGAAGAACTGCGTTTGGGGGAGGCATGGCTAGGGGTGTCCTCTCAAGGTACCTTGTTGAGTGACCGTCCTTGCCTGGCTGGTTGTGACCATCCCCTTCCTTTCTTCCTGCAGAGAACCTGAGTGCCGAGGTCAGCCTCCTGGAGCTGATCGGAGACCCGCCACCCGAGGAGATCCTCAAAATTTATGGCCCCGACAACAACCCTGGCTACGTCTTCGGTCCCAACGCCAACACGGGCCAGGTGGCCCGGTACCACCTGCCGAGCCCTTTCTACAGGGACTTCTCCATCCTGTTTCACATCCAGCCCACAACCCCCCGGGCCGGAGTGCTCTTTGCCGTCACGGACTCCTCGCAGAGCATCATCTACGTGGGCGTCAAGCTCTCGGAGCTGCGGGCGGGCAAGCAGCAGATCATCTTCTATTACACGGAACAGGGCTCGCCCCGCTCGTATCCGGCAGCCACCTTCACCGTGCCCACCTTGCTCAACCAGTGGACGCGCTTTGCCATCAGCGTGGAGGAGGATGAAGTCATCCTCTACTTGGACTGCGAGGAGCATGAGCGGGTCCGGTTTGAGCGCTCCCCGGATGAGATGGAGCTGGAGGATGGCTCTGGGCTCTTCGTTGCTCAGGCCGGAGGGGCTGACCCAGATAAATACCAGGTAAGGCCTTGGGTCACCCCAAGGTGCATCTCCAGGGAGCCTCAAGAGACGTGACACCGGCTGTGCCTGTTGAACCGACCGTTTTGCCTGGAAGACAACCAGAGGCCACGCTCCGTGTGTGTCCCTGGGGAAGGGGGCACCTGAAATGGGGGAAAAGGTGTCTCGAGATGCCTCTAATTTTATTGTCTTGGGGCTCACCAAGGCAAAGCACTCCTGCCTGGGCTGGCAGGAGGATGTGGGGTTGCCCTACAGCAGCCACTGTTGCCCATCCCTTTTCCCAGCGAACACACAGAGCCTCTTCAGATCTCACCGTTGCTGAAAATACCCAACTCCTTTGGTGGAGGAGCTGGTTTGGCTGGGAAAATGTCTCTCTTAGCTGGAAAAAATGCTTGGGCTGGAGCATATCTTTGTTGGCTGATGCTGAGCGGTATCTCCAGGAAGGCTTTGGAGAGTGAGGAGGGATGTGATAGCTCAGCCCGTGCTTTGAGCAGGACTCATGTTCTAGATAAGGTTTATGGAAAGTGTGGGGAAAATACCCAGCTGACATGGAAATCCCCTGCAGTGCTTGAAGAGAGGAATGTTCAGGTTTCTCCTGGGTTGAGCACGATTTGCCCAGCAACAGAGGCTCTGCTGAAGGGAGCAATACTCTTGAAGTTTTGCAAAGCACTTTTCTGAGCTTAAACATCTTCTTGACTGTGCTGCCACGTTCCCAGTTGAATGGCTTTGGGCAGGGAAAGGAAGGGGTTAATCATTGAAGGGCTGCAGAGTGGTTTGCACTGGGATTCAGGCAGGTCCCTTGAAGAGCCACTTTTTGCCCTCAAAGAGCAATTTTTTTTGCTCTTGAACATGCTGGGAGGGCCGGGTCATGGCCCTGGAGGAGCTCCTCTCCCCAGCTGGAGGCGGTTTGGCACCATATGGAAGGCACAGCAACAGCTTGGAGCAGAGCAGACCCTTTTAGCAGGTGATGCTCCCAAGCTTGCCAAACCCCCTATCCCACCGCCCACCCCCGGTTTTCCCATGGGGAATAGCTGGCCATGGAGCGAAGGAGGCTGACTGCCTTGGCTGGATAGGAGGGGAGCAGAATCTGACTGCCTCGTGGTGTTTCCATCGCTGTCCAGCCCTGACTTGCGTTATCTGGAACTAACAGGGCATCGAGCGGATTAAAAGCTGGCCCTGGGTCAAGCTGCAGGATGAGCTGCTGGCAGGCAGCTGGAGGGGTGTCCTGGCACCTCTGCTCCTCCCAGAGTCACCTCCGTGTCCATGGCATGGAACCTGGGGGGCAAAGCCTGGGGGTGATGCAGAAGCCCCTGGGACAGCGCTTACCCAGAGGGTAATGGGGTCCTAGGTGGGGTCTGGCAGGAGCGTTTGTTTGCAGCTGGATGTGGCACTTGGGGACATGGTTTAGTGGGGGACCTGGCGGTGCTGGGGGAATGGTTGGACTTGATCTTAGAGGGCTTTTCCAACCTCAATGATTCCATGATTCTATGGATTCACTGTAAGACCTACAGTGCTGCTGTCCCCTTTATGGGAGCAAACAATCTGAAAAAGGGCCCCTATAACCATCCCTCATGGGAATGCCTCAGTTCAGGGCTTGGAACTGGATTACTTCTGTTGCCTCTGGCAAGCCCCAGTTTTCAACCTTGCAGCCCCTGCCCAGAACCACCAGCATGGCTTGACAAGCCATGTGCCAGAGCTGGCACCAGGTGGGATGAGAAGAGGAAGGGGCCAGGACCTGGCCAGCCAGCCAGCAGTGCTTTTACAGGGACCTTTTTGGCTGTGCTCCTTGTTTCTCTTTTCCCAAGGGCCCCATGCAAGCACCGCTGGCAGGTCGCAGTCCCTGCAGCCCACATTTTGTATTTCCTAGGATAATCTGCACTTCCTTACTGTTTATTTGGGTTTTGCAAGCACTGTGTGCATCCAGGCCGTTTGTTTATACAAGAAACCACCACAAATCCCTTCCTAAGGATACAAGCATGTAGCATCCTGGTCTTAGCTGGGGAGGGTGTGTATGTACCAGCCTGAATCCCACAGCTCCCAGTGCAGGTGGGGTCAGCCAGCACATCCCAGAACCCAGCTTAGGTCCTTGCTGCTGAGGAGGGGCACAGGGATGCTGCCAGGGATGTTGCCAGGATGGGATGCTACCCATCCCTCTGATCCTGGTGGGGAGGAGCTAGGGACTATGCTGGGAAGCAAGCTTGGAAAGAGGAGATAATTCCTCCTTGGTGTCTCTTCTCTGGGCAATTCACCTAAAATAATATTTGGGCTGGCTTGAAAGCACAGAGTGCCGTGTCCGGACAAGAAAACATGACGGGCTTAAGAAAACAAGGATGAGGGGCAGTTGCAGTTCAGCCAGGCTGACTGGGACATTATAATGTGAATACATTACAAGTAGATTAAGGTAAAAATATATAATAAATATAGCTTATTACAAATATATTTTTATACATTATAAAAATTATATAAATTCCTCTTGCAAGCAAACGCCCCTAGTTGGGTGGTGACCTCCTCCAGCTGCTCACGCTGTTGACAACGGATCTCATCCCTCTCCATGTCCATTTGAGGACATGGTGGCCGAGTGGCACGACAGGTCACATCATCATGGCAGAGTGGCTTCGTGACGTGTCTCTCTGTGTCACCCATCCATCCATGGTTTCCTTCCAGGGCGTCATTGCCGACTTGAAGCTGCGAGGGGACCCGCGGGCGGCCGAGCGCCAGTGCGAGGAGGAGGAGGATGACACGGAGGTGAGCGCTGGCAGCCCGGGTGGGGCAGCCTCGGGGAGTTCCCCCCACCGTGCCCCCAGCTCACCTCTCATCCCTGCTCCACGCAGGTCTCCGGTGATTTCGGCAGTGGGGCAGAAGGTGGACACCAACCCCTGGGGAAGGTCGGGGTGAGTTGTTGCCCGCAGGTGTTGCACTCAGGATGGCACCTCGAAATTTCAGTGGTGGGGAGGGATGAGTGCCCTCCATGGTCAAGGTCATGGGATGCTTCGTGCTGTCCCGGCACCTGTTCCTTATGGGAAGGCACTGGGAGGTGAATGGCACTACGGTGTCCCCTCGTTGTTGGCACAGGGTGTCCCAGGGCTGCTGGATGCTGTCCCTGTCACCTCTCCCCCCGTGGCGGGGGGCAGCGGGCCAAGGAGCAGTGGGGGGTCCCCGCAGCAAGCTGAGAGGACCAGAGCAGAGGAGACCCTGCGGGTCTCCACGGGAGGTAATTCCAGCAGCTTTCCCCTTCCCAGGGGCATGCAAGTGGGGAGGTGGTGGCGTGGCCATCCCCAAGCACAACTGGGTCCCTTTTCCTTTCCCACAGGCACTGGCCCCAAAGGTGAAAAGGGGGAGAAGGGCGAACGTGGCTTGAAAGGGGACGCGGGGACTGGTGGTATCATGGGGACAAGCAGTGTCAAGGGCCAAAAGGTGGGTGAGAGCTTGGTCCCTGGGGGCTCGAGGGTGTCAGTGACATTCCGTGTTTGACACCCTGTTCCACTCTGTTTCTGATCCTCAGGGCGAGAAGGGAGACCTGGGCATCAAGGTGAGCATTGCTGGGTGAGCTGGGACAAAGCCATGCCTTCGCTGGGCTGCCACCTCAGGGATGTGCCACCCATCCCCATCTCCCTCCCCTCCCCAGGGCAGTGCTGGATTTGGCTACCCTGGCTCTAAGGGCCAAAAAGGGGAACCAGGTGACCCTGGCCCACCCGGAACCCTCTCTCGGCACGCCGACGGTTCGGTGGTGGAGCAGGTCACTGGTCCCCCAGGGCCACCAGGGAAAGATGGAGCTCCTGGCAGGGATGGCGAGCCTGTGAGTTGAGTCCCCATCCCTGGGGTGTCCCCTGTCCCCCCACATTACCCACCTGCACACTGACCTGTCTCCTCTCTGCCATTCCTAGGGAGATCCTGGCGAGGACGGCAAACCTGTAAGTGGCGGGGGAGGTGGTAGGGTGAAGAGGAACAGCCACACCCTTGCCCTGCCACTTGCTGACCCCACTCTGCTCCCCTTCACAGGGTGATATGGGGCCCCAGGGGTTCCCAGGGATGCCAGGGGAGCCAGGTCTGAAGGGGGAGAAGGTGAGTGTGGGTGCTGGTGTTGGGAGGCAGAACACACCGCTGCCCCGTTTCTCTCACTGTCAGCTTGGCTGCACCCACAAACCCTGCTCTCTTCTCTGTGCCAGGGTGACCCAGGTGTGGGGCCAAGGGGGCCCCCTGGACCACCTGGTCCCCCGGGACCACCAGGACCCTCCTCCAAGAATGACAAGCTGGTGAGTGCCCCTTGGGACACAGGGGTTTGAGGGGGATCCATCAAGCCCCGGAGGTGTGGGATGCCACCAGCAGCCCCTGTGCCTGACATCACTCTCCTGCTTCTCCTTCAGACCTTCATTGACATGGAGGGTTCTGGCTTCGGCGGTGACCTGGAGAGCCTGCGGGTGAGTGGGGGTGAGTGCCTGTCCTGCCAGCCGGGAGTGGGGGGACACCCTCACCCATGGCCCCCCTTTCTCTTCCAGGGTCCGCGTGGGCCGCCCGGTCCCCCAGGGCCACCTGGCGTGCCCGGTTTGCCAGGGGAGCCAGGACGATTTGGGATGAACCGCACGGACCTGCCAGGACCACCGGGGCTGCCAGGCAGGGACGGGATCCCTGGGCCTCCGGGGCCAGTGGTAGGTGTATGGAGTGGGCAAGGAGACTCATCCCAGGGCCACCTTGTGGCCACCCCGAGTGGTGGGGGGCTCAGTGCCCACCAGCCCCATGGGGTTTCCCTGTGCTGGAACAAGCTCCTGGGATCTTTCAGGGTCCTCAGGGTCCTCCAGGAAGAGACGGGGAGGCTGGGCAGCCAGGGCCCAAAGGAGAGCGGGTGAGTGTCCCGTGTGCCCTGGGAGCAGGTCGTGGCTTTCCCACAGAGCCGACACTCCTGGCACATCCCTGGTCCCAGCTCCCGGGCTGGGGAGTACCACTGTGCTCCTGCCTGGAGCTGGACAGCTTCTTCACACCCTCTTCTCCCTCCTTCTCCTCCTCCTCAGGGTGACGTGGGTGACCTCGGCCTCCCTGGTGTACCAGGACCCAAGGTACTGTGCCTGGGCTGGGATTTTTTGGGGAGTCCCCCATCCATTGCATATTGGAGGCAGAGATGCTGCTTGGGGGGCATCTTGCACAGGAATGGAGAGGGGGATGCCGGTATTTGGCTTTCTCCCAGGTCAGTGCCATAGCTCAAGGGTGCAGGGAGCTGCTGACCACCCCCAAGGGATGCTTTTCAGGCTCCTGCCACCCTGTCTTGGCTTTGCTCCAGACGCTGCTGCAGGAAGAGGCAGGCAGGGAAGACAAGCAGGGTGTTTCAAGGCACAGAAGAGAGTTTGCCAGGGGGATTTTGGGTGCCCACACCCCACTGAGAAACAGCCCATCTGTGTTATCACTCACTCCTGCATGCCTGCTCCAGCTTCTC
>JAWWLV010000002.1:5936297-5949291 GCA_035041135.1 Platyrinchus mystaceus
GCAAAACTGTCTCAGCCTGGCTCGCTGCCTGGACCTTGGAGGCAGAGTGGGGGGGCCAGAGTGGTGGTGCTGAGCTGGAGGTGGGAGGGGATCTCCTCTTGTGAGCCAGAGACTGGTTCCGTGTGGTGCCGAGCAGGAAGCTCACCCCTGCCTGCTTCTCCTTCCAGGGACCCAAAGGTGACCAAGGCAGCCCTGGTGAGAAGGTAGGTGCCACCATGCTGGGGACAGGGATCAGCTGGTGGTGGCCCTGGGGTTGATGGCTTGTATCTTCCAGGGAGAGCGAGGACAAGATGGTGTGGGGCTGCCCGGCCCCCCAGGGCCACCCGGTCCCCCTGGACAGGTCATCACTGTCTCGAGTGAAGATGTAAGTAGTGACACCTTGCTTCAGCACAGCTGGGGGAAGTTAAAACTCAGGGGGAGTAAGGGGTGTTCCAGGCAGCCATCATGTGGGGGGACCGAGGGAGACCTCTCCAGGAGCTCTGACTTGCAGAGCAAAGATCGGGGTGAAAAACCTCATTTTGTCTCTTTTTGCAGAAGTCTTTGGTGGCTTTTCCTGGTCCAGAGGTAGGTGCCTTCCTGCCACCCATGCCCACCCCTCAGCAGTACCAGGAGGGCACCCTGTTTTTTAGAAAGAGGGGGTTTGCTCTTAGAAGCATCTCTGCTTCTCTCTGCAGGGCAGACCAGGCCACGCCGGCTTCCCGGTGAGTCAGTGACGTGTCTGGGGACCACAGGGGTGGCCTCGGTGACAACTCTGGTTGCTGGTCCTGCCTCACTCTGCTGCGGGGTGATGGTGATGGAGGAGGGGTTTGGGGTCTGCCTTTGGTGGAGTGGAAATGACGTGGGCTCTGTGTCCTCCCTACAGGGTCCAGTGGGACCGAAAGGAGACCAGGGGTCAGCTGGTCCCCAGGGCTCCCCGGGGTTGAAGGTAACTGCTCCAGGCCACCTCTGCCCCACGGGGTGGTCACATTTCTGGCCCCCCATCCTACCTGGCCACCGGGTCCTGCTGGTGACACCAGCCCTGGCACAAGTGGGAGCCTGGCTCCTCCATGTCCCTTTGTACCTCCTCCTCTCTTGCAGGGGGAGAAGGGTGAGCCTGGTGTCATCATCAGCCCTGATGGGACCGTGGTCACTGCAAACGTGAAAGGAGAAAAGGTGAGGGCATGGCAGGAATGGGGGACACGTCCCAATGTGACAGCTTCCAGGTAGTCCTGGTGGTGATGCCCTTTCCCTCTCCATTGTCTGCAGGGGGAGCCGGGGCTGCGGGGACCAATGGGACCACCAGTAAGTCACCGTCACCATCTTCCTTGTATCCCATGGCGGGGGACAAGGATGGTCCTGGGTAATGGGGGACAGTGGGTACTCCCATGTTGAGCATCCTCATCCTCATCTTCTCTCCCTTCCAGGGTCCCCAGGGACGAGCAGGGATGAAGGGAGAGATCGGCTTTCCGGGCAGACCCGTAAGACCTGCTCCCGGTTTGTTTGTCTCCTCGGCCATCGCCTCCACCCCACCCCCCCTTCCTGTTTGCATGTCTTTCACCTGCTGAACCCCAAACCCTGCCGTGTCCCTGAGGGATGGGGTGATGCCGGGGCATCGGAGGTGATGCCAGGGTGTCAGAGGTGACTCTGGAGCACCAGATGTGACACCAGGGGTTGGCAGGGGGGACGGGGATGAGGCTCATCTGTGCTGCTCATCCACAGGGACGTCCTGGCATGAACGGGCTGAAGGGTGAGAAGGGTGACCCCGCAGATGCGCTGGGCTTGCGGGTGAGCACTGCTGCAGCCCCCCAGCTGCTGGCCCTGCAGAGTGGGGGAAACACAACAAGGGTCTCCCTGAGTACCCCAATCTCTTAGGCAAAGGGCCCCTCTCTGAGGGGCTGGTTGGCCCTCTGGAGCAGGGCATGGCCCTGGCGTCCCCCCGCCATGGTGGGGACTGTCCACTTTGCGGGACCCTGACACATCTTCTCACCCTCCACAGGGTCCCCCAGGACCCCCAGGACCTCCTGGGCCCCCTGGGCCACCTGGCAGCATAGCCTACAACAGTGGCAACGTGAGTAACAACATGGTCACCATGATGGAGGTGCTGGTGACTGGGTCCCCCAGTGCCCCCTGCCTGGCTGGAGGGCACATCGGATGCTCCGGTGACATCCTGGCTTGGGCTAGCACACTGGACTGTCACCAGCATTGAGGGGGGTCCCCAAGGATGCTGCTGTCTCTGCAGCCACTTCCTTTGCATCTCCACAGACCTTCAGCGACTCCAGCCATCCTGCACTGCCAGCGTTTCCTGGTAAGGGGGTATCTACTCCGAGCCCCCTCTGGGCAGTTTGGGGAACCTTGGCAAGGCAGGGCTGGGGGGAAACCCGGTCCTTTCAAGCTGGGATGCTGCAGCTCTGAGATGGCATCTCTGCTGCTGCCCACAGGTTTCCACCAGTTTCCAGGACAAAAGGGAGAGAAAGGTGATGCCGGACCCCCAGGACCTCCAGGTATGTGATCGGTCCCCACATGTAGAGGTGGGCAAGGGGTGGCTCATGCCCATCCCTACTCTCCTTTCCCTCTTTCCACAGGGCACTTCCCCTATGACCCGGCTCACTTCGGCACCAACCTGCGGGTAAGGCCTTTGCATGCTGGTGGCTGGAACCCGGCACGATTTGGGGTACCAGAGTGTGCCCTGGCCACTCACCCTAAGGTTGTGCCATCCCACAGGGCGACAAGGGGGATGCAGGTCCCAAGGGTGAGAAGGGTGAGCCGGGCAGCACCCCACTCTACAGTCCCAGCGTCTCTGGGTTGCCAGGGCCCCCAGGGCCCCAGGGATACCCTGGGCTGCCAGTGAGTACCTCATGGGGCAGGGAGGAAGGGGGCACAGTGGGGGCAGCATCCCTGGGGCCTTTGCTCCAAGGGATGTTCTCTCACTCCGCCTAGGGTCCCAAGGGGGACAGTATTGTTGGGCCACCGGGGCCTCCTGGACCTCAGGGTCCTCCTGGCATTGGATATGAGGGGCGGCAGGGCCCCCCTGGCCCTCCCGGCCCCCCTGGTCCACCCTCCTTCCCTGGTCCCCACAGGCAAGGTGAGTACCTGCCCTATTGCATCCCTCCATTCACCCCCCACATCCCTCCTGCACCCTGGCATCTGTCTCTGCATCCCCACATCCCTCCCCGCATCCCCTGCATCCCTCCCTGTACCCCAGCATCCCTCTCTGCACCCCGCCGCATCCTTCCTTGCTTCTCATGCACCCTCTCCTGCACCTCTGCATCCCTCCCCATGCTGCATCCCTCTACATCTCACCCTTCTCCCCCCCTCCCCAGCTATCAGCATCCCTGGACCCCCAGGACCACCAGGACCCCCTGGACCTCCAGGCACTAGCGGGATATCCTTGGGGGTGAGTTAGGGCTCTGGGCAGGGTGTTGCCTGTGGGCTGGACGGCTGGTCCCTGAGCCCCCCGCCGTGCTGTGCCCGCAGCTCCGTGCCGTGCCGACGTACCAGGCGATGCTGAGCGCTGCCCACGAGCTGCCCGAGGGCAGCCTAATCTTCCTGACCGACCGGCAAGAGCTCTACGTCCGCCTGCGCGGGGGCTTCCGACGGGTGCTGGTGAGTAGGGGGGGCCAGAGGGGAGCCCTGTCCTGGGTTGCAGCACCTGGCTCTTGGGGGGTGCAGACAGCACTGCCCTGGGGGTTTGGTGGTGGCTCTTGGTGGTGCTCGGGGGTCCCCCCACCCGTGCGCGAGGAAGAGGAGAGGGGGACACCTGGGATCTGATGTGCCATGCCCTTGCAGCTGGAGGAGCACAACCTGATCCCCAGTTCAGCTCTGGTGAGTCCTGTGTTCTCCATGCCCACCCTTATCCCCCATTTCCATCCCCGTTCTCCATCCTCATACATCCTCATCCCATCCTCAACCATCTCCATCTGAAATCATCTTCTTCTCCATCTGTCCCCAACCATCTCAATCCCCATCCTCTACCATCTCCACTTTCATCCCCATCCATCCCCAGCATTCTCCATCTCTGTCCCCATCTCCATGCATCCCCAACGTTCTCCACCTGCATCCCCAACAATCTCCATCCGCCCCAACCGCCTCCATCTCCATCCCTATCTCCATTCATCCCCAGCCATCTCCATATCTATCTGTCTCTAGTTGTCTTCATCTCTATCCCTGACCATCTCCATCCCCACCTGGGGCACCACCACCACCCCTCAGCCTGTCTCCCCCTCCTCAGGACAACGAGGTGTACGACAAGCCACCCACCCTGCACTACGCCGGCACCCAGCCCCGCGGGCCCCTGCACCCCCTCCGCAACCACGTCCCGCCCCCCACCGCCCGACCCTGGCGCGGGGACGAGGTGGTGGCCAACCAGCACCGCCTGCCCGAGCAACCCCTGCTCCACCACCAGCACGAGCTTCTCAACAGCTACTACATCCACCGCCGGCCAGATCCGGCTCCCGTGGCTGCCCACGTGCACCAGGACTTCCAGCCCGCTGTGAGTGCCACGTGCCGGCCGAGGGCAGGTGATGGTGGTGGCCAAAGCCGTGTCCCTCAAGCCCTGTTGTCCCCTCTTGGCAGCTTCACCTGGTGGCCCTGAACACCCCGCTCAGCGGAGGCATGCGCGGCATCCGGGGCGCCGATTTCCAGTGCTTCCAGCAAGCCCGGCAGGTCGGGCTGGCCGGCACCTTCCGCGCCTTCCTCTCCTCACGCTTGCAGGATCTCTACAGCATCGTGCGCAGGGCCGACCGCGCCGCCGTCCCCATCGTCAACCTCCGGGTAGGTGTGTCCCCATCCCCTCCCCGACACTTCGTGAACCCCAAGGGATCATAAAATAGGATCACAGGACCATTATGGTTGGAAAATACCTCTAAGATTATTGAGTCCAGCCATTAACCTACCACTGTCAAGGTTTGGGGTGCAGAGCATCCCAAAGCCCCCATTCATCCATGAGGCTTCCCCTTCCTGGAGGCTGCTACGGCCTGTAGCTCCTGAGATGCTCTTGGGGTGAAGGCAGGGCTAACCCTCCCCCATTTTCTGACTCTTCCCACCAGGATGAAGCACTCTTCAATAACTGGGAAGCCCTTTTCACAGGCAGCGGGGCTCCGCTGCGAGCCGGCGCCCGCATCCTCTCCTTCGACGGCCGGGATGTCCTGCGGGATGCGGGATGGTGAGTTCAGGATTGAGCAACGGGGAAATAGGGTTTGGAGCATGGGGGGGTGCAGCAGCAGCCCCCCACCTTTCATCCTTCCAGGCCACAGAAGAGCGTGTGGCACGGCTCGGATGCCAAGGGCCGGCGCTTGCCCGAGAGCTACTGCGAGACGTGGCGGACGGAGGAGCGCGCCGTCACCGGCCAGGCTTCCTCCCTGACCTCCGGAAAACTGCTGGAGCAGGTGGCCAGCAGCTGCCAGCATGCCTTCATCGTCCTGTGCATCGAGAACAGCTTCATGACCGCCGCCAAAAAGTGACACCCACCCTCCCATCCCCTGGGTACCCCCATCTCCCCAGGAGGGGCGGGGACCCCGCACCCCGGCACCCCTGGGGTCCTCAGCTCCCTCCACGTGCCTGCTCTCACCCCGCAGGGTTTTCTTCCCCCGCAGACCCGAAGCCAAAGAGTATTGCCATGGCCCCTGCCCTGGATCGGCAGGGGCTTGGGTCCCACCCGGGGCAGGGCAGCCATGGGTTGGCTGCCTTCTTCCTTCCTCCTCCCCTCACTTCTCTTCTAATATTTAACCACTTCGGCTTGTTCCCCCCCCTGCTCGGATCCTCTTTTTGGGGTGGCTGGCTCGAGGATGCTTTGGCAGGGAGATTTCAGCGCTGCCATGTCAGGTGGTCTCCCCAAAAGCCTGTGGGGGCTCTCTGACCAGCACCCCAGCCCCATACTGTCCTCACCAGGAGCTTGGCATTTGACCCAAATCTCTGCTACTGGGGCCATGGGGTCTTCTCCAGCCAAAACCCCAGTATCCCACCCAAGGGACTGTCCCGTGGCAGTGCTGGGACTCCCCCAGATGGTCTCCGTCCTCCCCAGGTAAGGACCATCCCATTATCATCCTCACCTCCACCTCCCAGCCAGCAGAGCTCTGGTGGGGGTCTGGTCTCCCCCATCCCCTCCACCCACCCTGGGGACCTCTGGCCATACCCCTGCAGCCCAGGTACAGCCACAGTCAGCCCAGCACAGGCACTGGGCTGAAGGGGTGGCCCCGATGTGTGGCCAGTGTGCCCTTGGCGTGTGTTTATGTGCGTGTGCGTGTTGAGCACGTGTGATACCGAGGGCAGGCGCTGCCAACCCCCCTCCCCATGCCACCTTTGCTGGGCTTGAATGGTGAAGGCGCAGCAAAACTGGTTGGAATTTGGTGTGGGCAAATCCAAGGTGCTAAAAAAAAAAACCAAAAAAAAAAAAAAAAGAAAAAAGAGAAATCTGTTACTAGCTTTTTTTTGTTATTGTATGGAAATTATTACCATAAAAGCTGTGCGAGTCACACGGTCTCTATTTCTTACAGTCTACTGTATTTTGTGTAATTAATGCAATTTAAAGCCTGTGGATCTTTATATTATTTTTTTGTTGTTGGTTGTGTCCTATAAACCATTTTCTAAAGGCACTGAATAAAGAAACATCCTCTTGTAGCCTGGCTCCGTGCCATGATGGGGATGCAGCGGCATGGGGTCCCCATCCATATCCCTGTGTGGTATCCCATGGTGCTCTGTGTTTGGGGATGGGGAAGGGGGCACAGCCCTGTCTCCACGGAGCAGAAAACATGTCCCGAGAGTTATATCCTCAACAGACCAGCACGGAGGACCGGCAGTGGGAGAGGAGAACAAGCACACGGTGATGATGATGACGACGCTCATTTAGGGAGCCAGCGCTCAGGCTTGCACAGTGCCTGCCTCTGGGCTTTTCTCCTGTGCTGGAATCTCCACGGGGAGCTGGCACGGCTCCTTGGCCAAGGCCAGCTCCGCCGGCTGCCTGCGGCGGCTGTGCCGGATGCCCACACCGACAGCCGCCAGCAGGTAGACCACGGCCAGCAGCGTGAAGTAACCAAAATACACGTAGAACTGGAAGAGAGGAGGGGGGAAAGAGCAACAGTTGAAGCCCTGCCCTCATCCCACACCATTCAGGGACCACGTCCATCCTAGATGGCCCCCCATCCCTACCTGGGGATGCACGGATAAGCCCAAGCCCCTCTTGTCGGCCACGATGACGGTGATAATGGTCTTTAGAACGGTGCCGAAGAAGGTGTTGACCCCGAAGACCAGAGCGCAGAGCTCTTTGGAGAGGGAGGTAGCAATCTGGAAACTGGGAAAAATGGGAGCACTGGTGAACCCCTGGTATCAACCCGGCTGCCGGGCTGGGAACAGACCCCCAGGGGCTCCACGCACATGGCAATTGGCACCAGGAACTGGTAGGAGCCACGGAAGAGGACGTAGGCAACATAGCACAACCAGATGCTGGTGGTGGAGTTCATGAGCAGGAGCAACCCTGCCTGGAATGCCGTCACCACTCCGATCACCAGCTCTGACCACAGCGTCCAGCGGATTTTCACATAGCCAGCAGCGAAGGAGGCGATGGCTCCTGGGGAGGGATGAGGGATGCTGTGAGCACCTCAGGGGCCACCTGGCCTAGGCTGGGACCCAGCCGAGTGATGATCAGGTCATCCCCAAATCCAGACCACCCCCTACATCCCCAAATATTCCATACGGACCACCATTCCTAAGGGAAGCAGTGGGATGGAGTGTCCCTCCACATTCCTGCTGTCCCCAGTCGTTCCTAGGGGATTTAGAGGGATAGGGGTGCCCCCTCACATTCCACGTTTCCCCAGCTACTCCCAGGGGATGCAGCAGGATAAGGGTGCCCCCACCCCCATCCCCAGTGTCCCCATCCCCCACGAGCTTACCCAGCAGCGTGGAGGCAGCATCCACCCCTCCGTTGTACACCCGGCGGTTGTCCGTGGTGGGAAAGATCTCATTCCAGAGGATGTGCGCGTAGTACAGCATCAGGTAGTACCCAGCTGAGTTGAAGATCCACCACAAGGACCAGAGCCGGAGCTGGGGCTGCCTGGCCAAGGCCCCCACCTCCCGCAGCATCCGGCACAGCACCGCGTCCCGCCAGCCCCGCACCCTCCCACCGCCGTCCCCCTTGGCCATCCTGTCCAGCTCCGTGGATGCAGCCCCGTCACCAGCTACCCCCGGCCGGTTGAAGAAGAGGCTGCGCCGGGGCCGCTCAAGGAAGAGGGTGAGGATGAGGCCGAAGCTGACAAAGCCCAAGGAGACGTAGTTGAGCGTGAGGAAGGAGACGCCGCCCAAGGAGACACAGAGCTGGCCCAACACCGAGCTGGTGAAGACACCCATGAGGACAGCGGAGCGGGAATAACTGGCCATCCGCTGGTAGCGGGACGGGGTAACGAGGGAGAAGATGTAGGAGGAGTAAGCGATGCGGGCGGCCATGGTGATGCCGTAGAAGAACTCCATCAGCTGCATGGCCAGGACGGAGGTGCCCAACACCAGCAGCAGCCAGATGGAGATGTGGCTCAGGCTCTGCAGCACCAGCACTGGCTTGTAGCGCAGGTAGTCCGTCAGCAGGAAGATGGGCACCAGCACAGCCATGTATGAGTAGGACAGCACCGGCGTGATCACGTTGGTCACCTGCCATGCAGGCAAGGAGGGGCTCAGCACTGGATACATCCCTGGGGTTGCCCCCCAGCCTGGAGGAGTGTGGTTTGTGCGGGCACCAGCTGCTGACCTCCATCGCAGCACCTCCTCGGGGAGGAATGTGACCAGCAGCATGCTCGGCTGGGGGTCTGACTGAGCCTCAGCCCCTTCCCGCGCCAGGACACAGCGTTCCCACGGACACAGCAGCGGGCTGGGACCGGGGCCAGCATCCCTTGGTTGAGGGACGATGACATGTGGCCCCTCCTTGTCTAACCCCATCATTGCCAGTAGCCCAGCGGTGCACAGTGGAAAATCTCCCCAGTGGGATGGGGTGGGGCTTCTCACAGCCCGGCAACCCCCTGCCATCTAACAGGCTGCCCAGGTGGGCAAGGATCAAGCTTCACCCCCCCAAAATCAGTTACTAGCCTGGGCATGAGGTCTTATGCCATGGCAAGCTGAGCCTGGGACTTAGGAGACAGGGTGACCTCACAGCCAAGTGAGAAAGGGGCCCACCCCTCACCCCCTTCTCCCCCCAGAAAGCACCACCACCAGTCACCACACACCACCGTGCCCAGCACGTGACACCCCGATGCACCCCAGAACCACAGAGGGATGCTCTGGGCAGCCCCAGGGTGGTGACCGTGGCTGGAAAGGGGGACACCAGGGTGGGGGGCAGGGTGCCCATGGCTCACCTCTGCCTTGGTGAAGTTCTGGTCGGGCCCCAGGAGATATGGGGTGATGAAGCTCTCCCCGGGCCGGATCTGTGTCATGAAGCCGTAGAAGCAGAGGTAGAAGACTTGTAGCTTCCAGCGCTGGTCTGGCACCGTCTCTGATGCCGGCTTTTTGGCACCATCATCCCTCTTGGGCATGGCTCTGCAGCAGGACGGCAGCTTTACCCTGGGAACCATCAGCTACGTGGGCTTTGCCGGACCAGGCGGCCCCTCTCTGTCTGCAGGCGCTCTCGAATGCATGGAAAACCACGGCACTGCAGTTTCTGGGGAAAAAGCAGCATTTGGCAGGGGCTCAAAATTCCTCCAGAATCGCAAAGGCAAATAAATACCACTACCTTCTCCACGGGAGGTGTTCTGGGAAGAAGAAAAGCAGCCGTGCGTCTCGCTGTGCAAAAGCAGGGGGAGGGGGGTCATTTCAGGCGGCATTTGTAAATCACGTGCATCCGGAGCCTTGGATGCATGAAGCACCTGGATCCACGGTGGGGCATCCTCAGATCCTAGCACCTCCTTTTCCTCCCTTTTAAGAGTCAGGGGGGTTTTAGCACTTCCTTAAGCAATGCTTCCCTCTGAGCTCAGACCCAGAGGGATGCAGATGCTCTGTGGCGGGGATGCTCCGGAGGGGAATGGCAGCAGCCACTGGGACTGTGCCGGTGGTAGAAGCGAGTTAATGTGCACACTGGGCACGGGGCCGCTGTGTTATACAGTAGCTGGGTAGTTGGCTGAACTTTAGCTGAGCCACAGGCAAACGGCTGCCCCTTGGCTCTTCCCAGCAGGACACGATGCCCAGCCTGGGGAGAAAGCAAAATGCCACGAGATTCATGGTCTAGAGAAGGATTAAAAGCTCAAATCCTGAGGTTTGGCTGCAGGAAATCTGGCAGTGCCAGGAGACCTGATTAGCAGTCACGGGATGAGGGAAGCGACTGGAGAAGGCCTGGACTGGGTGTTCCCCACTCTAACAACAGGTCACTGACAGTACTTTTCACGCCATAAAATTCCACGTGTGCCAATCCACGCCACGGGAGCAAGGTCTAGAAACCCGATTACCCTGCTAATTGCAGAACAACTAATCACAGTCATTAAAAAACAAGTCCATGGTCCCAGTCTGTGTTCCCCCTGAATCCTGCATGGTGAGACTGGGAGGCTCACCTCTGGAGCTGCAGCATAACGCACATGACTAATGGGAACACGAGCCAGGGAAATCTGGTTGTGACTGAAACCAAAAGCAGCAGTGGGAAGAAAAGCGCCCATTTGCCCCAGTGAGGATGCACTGCTCCAGGGGCATTCCCATGGGATTTCAGTGCTGGAGCCTGAGCATCGCCAAAACACGAGTCCCAGAGCTCACGGCTGGGCAAACAGCCCTCACCTCTTAAACAGATCCCTGGGGATCAGGGCAGGGATTTGGTGCTCACTCACTGCCAGCCAGGGAGCCGGCACTGGCTGAGGCACTGGCTGGAGCACTGGCTCCCCTGCTGTGGCAGGAAGGGCAAGGAGCAAGGATCAGGGGCTCAACCGCCCTCAAATGCCCACCCCAGCACCATGCCATGCGGGGCCACTGCCAGTCCATGCCTGGACTCTGCCCCATCGCCTGCTTGTCCCCAAGCTGGGCTGTGGATGTCACCTGTAGCAGCCACTTGCTGTGGGATGGCCCCTGCCACATGTGCCAGGCCCCCGATGGGATGTTTACCACCCTCTGCACCCCATTTTCTGCCATGTCCATCCAGGATGGATACACACGTTCATCCCTGGCCCAAAGGAAATCAACTGCACTAAACCCAGGATGCAGCTCTGTGAAGCTGCTCCAGTGCCAGGAGCGCTGGCTCTTAACTCCCAGCAGGTGTGCCCCCACACATGCAGGGACTCCAGTCCAGAATCCGTCTGGCTGGTCTCAATTCCACCTCTGCAGAATATCCTTGGAGCTGCCTACTCAAGGTGAGCAGGCTTGAGTCCCGAGGAATGCTCCATCCTTGATCCCTGGTGCAAGTCAGGAAGAGAAGGAGTGGAAGAGGGAGAGGGAGCAGGGGGGAGAGGGGGAAGGAAGGGGAGGGAGACGAGCAGAGCAGGGGCCACTATCACTGTGTGAACCTGCTTATCGCCGGGTTATCCTGGTGTGACCTTGACACGGATCACTGTCAACCTGGGCCACGGGCGACGTGGGTCGCCGAGCTCAGCCTCAGCTTCCCGCGGAGCCACGGCCACCACAGTCCGGAGGGGACAGCCCTGGGGGGGCCCGAGGGAGGGCCCGAGGGATGCTCTCCCCCCAGCCACGTGTCGGTGACACAGAAGTGAAGCTGCCAAAGCACGCCAGGTGTTTTGTGGGGAGCTGCCAAGCTGAACTGGGGTGCGCGATCCCTGAAGCACCTTCCCTAAAACCAGGGGTGGGAAGCTCCCCGAAATACACCCTCGCCCACTGTGTGGGCACCTATTTGCCTCCCCCCCTCCGCCCCAGCACCCGAGGGATGGGCGCTGCGGGGTGGTTCGGGGTGCACGTGGTAGAGGAGAGTGTTGGGGGGGCGGGAGGTGCGCGGCACCGGCTCCCCCCGAAACGGGGCACTACCCTGGGGGCACCCCACATCCCCAGCATCCCGGCGGCATTCACATTCCCGAAGCCGCGGGTACCCCGGGGGCACCGTACCTGGTGGGCGGCGGGCATGGGGGCTGCGGGCCGGCCGTACCCGCCCGGCCGCGGCGATCCCGGGGCTCCCCGCTGCTGCCCTCGCCGGACTCGCAGCGAGCCCGGGACAGGAGGAGGAGGAGGAGGAGGAGGAGGAGGATGTGGGGGGCCCTCGGGAAATGTAGTCACGCCCCACATGCGGGGCAGGGCGGGGACTACAAGTTCCACAAGGCAGCGGGCGGGAGGAAGGGGAGGAGTGGGCAGGGGAAAAGGAGGGGTCTGCTCACCTGCGCGTCAGAGCCCCGCCGGCGGCTGTGTCCGATAAAGGGGCAAAGCAGCCTCCGAAGGTACACCGGGGCGGGGGAGGACACCCCCTTCTCCAGCTCCGCTCAGCCGTGGTCGGCTCCCCGCCCACCTACTGTGGCCTCTGGGCTGCGGGGCCCGGGAGGACGCTGCCTGTCCCCCCTCCTTGGCTCCCTCCACTGATTTAACTCCCCTGAGCTGCTTGGATTTATCTCTGTCTCCCCCTTTTCCTTTATTTTCTACTTTTTTTTTGGGGGGGGCGAGGGGGCACTCCGGGGTGTGCCACGTCCTAGAGAGTCCTGAACGCGCCGCTGCCTGCTGTGCTCTAAGCAAAATTCCCGAATCTTTTCATCCTCCCACCCCCCCCCGCCCAGCCTGGCGGCAGCCCTCGAGATTTACTTATGGGGTGAGTCCGGCCATCAGGAACTACGGCCCTGCAGTTCTCCCGAAGGGAACAGCATCCGTAGAGGGGAGCCAAGTGGAGGTGGCGCCCCTCGAGAATCGGGCCCCGGAGCTGGTGTCCCATCTGCCGGGAGATGACGCATCTTCGGAGAGCATCATCCAAGAGCATCTTCTCTCCCCGCCTCTCCTCCCCCTCTCCCAGCACTCACCCTGCCAGAAGCAAATGCAACCTGACAGGGCTCGGCTATACCGCTGAAATATTTATATGTTCCCGCCTGGAAGTGCGGCAGCAGGATCCCAGATGTCCGGAGACTGTCACACACCCCGCACC
>JAWWLV010000002.1:5949391-6026496 GCA_035041135.1 Platyrinchus mystaceus
CGCCAGGATGGTGGCAGGGTAAGGTCCCTTCCTTATATGCAGCAGGATCTGGGCGCAAGAACGCCCGAGGGTGGGGGTCCAGAGTGATGCTGTGCATCCGGGCAATGCCACTGCCACCGCACTGGGGCAGTCACCCTAAGCAGTGTCACCTGGGACCCCCACACAGCCATTCCAGGGCAGGGGCTGGGTAGGGACAGAACAGAGCAGGTTTAGGGGCTGTAGCAGGGGGAGGGCAGTGAAGGGGCTGGGGCAGGTGTAGGGGCGGAGCAGGTTTAGGGGCAGCAGCTGGGACAGGGCGCTGGTGTTGGTGCTGGGGAAGGGACTGAGGCTTGAGCAGGGTCTGAGACATGGGCAGGGGCTGGAGCAGGGGCAGAGGTGGGGCAGACAAGGGCAGGGACAGGGGGTGGTCGGGGACTGGGTAAAGGACGGGAACAGAGGTTTGGATAGGGACAGAGGTGTGGGATGCGGCAGGAGCAGGACCTGGGACCTGGCAGGGGCAACAGCTGGGGTAGGAGAGTGGCTGGGGTAGGCTTAGGGGCAGGGACAAGGTCTGGGGCTGGTAAGGAAAAGGCTGGGTCGGGAAGGACAAGGCTGGGCTGGGGCAGAGTCAAGAGAAAGGCTGTGGCTCGGGCTGGGGCGGGAAGGGAAGGAAGCAGAGACTGGGGCAGGGGCTGGCGAAGGGAAGGGCCGATGCAGGGAAGGGAATGTCTGGGGCAGGGGCTGGAAAGGAAAGTCATGGGATGGGGCAGGGGCTGGACCAGGAGCACGGGCAGGGAAGGACTTGTGCAGGGGCTGGGACTGGGAAGGGAAGGGACGGGGCAGGGGCAGGAAGTCGGAGGGCCGGGCAGAGCCGGGGGGGCCGGGCACGGCTGGGGGCCGGGCTGGGCGCACCCGCCGGGCTCCGGCTGCCGCCGCCCCTGCCGCTCCCCCGCCCGTGCCCCAGCCCTCCCTCGGTCCGTCCGTGGGTCCGTCCGGACACAGGTAGGGCTTCTCCTTCCCCGGGACGGAGCTGCCGGTGCCAGAGGGGCTGCCCCGGCACCCCGGTACCTGGAGCGGGGGTGGAGGGTGCCCCGCGCGGAGATGCGGATGAGTGCGGTAGTGGGAGCAGCGGGACGGGGCGGCTCCCGGTGCGGCATCACTCCGGGAAGCGGGGGGCGTGCACCCATCCACCCAGTCCCCCGTGTCCACCCCGTCCCCAGCTGGGCGGCTCTTCGAGGCTGCTTGGAGTTTTCAGTCCCTGGCTCCCAGCTTTGGGATGCTCCCTGGCACTGCCGAAACAAGCCCGAAGTGCTGTCCCCACTGGGGACAAGTAGGGGTCTCCAAGAGGAGCGGCTTTCCAAACACCCCCACCCGCCACTGCAGGGAGAAGTGTGCATGGGGAAGGGTGATGGCGGGGATGCTGCATGGCTTTTGGGAGGGAACATCCCGTGAGGTCCCACCAGTGTCAGTCTAGTGGGTGTTTCTGACCCCTGGCTACTGGTTTTTGGGTGTGAGCATCTACAGGGTCCCACTAGTGTCAGGCTGTGGTCATTTATGAGTGCTAGGCGTGCTGGTCACTGAGCCCCACCAGTGCAAACACAGCCCCACTGTATTTGTGGTGCTGGGGGGGCGGAAAGGGTCCCAGGCCTCTAAACTTCCCTTGTGGCTGGGCAAAGCATCTCCTGGGAGCCCATTTCCCCAGCCAGGACTTTGTGTCCTTCCTCCAAAATTAGTATCATCATAGAATCATGGAGTCACAGAATCGTTTGGGTTGGAAGGGACCTTAAAGGCCATCTGATTCCAACCCCGCTGCTATGGGCACAGATGCCAGCCACTAGATCACTGGGCTGGTTCATCGGTGTGTACCTCCAGGGACCACATGATGCCCTGCGCTGGGGTTGCTGACCACTCCCTACCGGAGCCATTACGCCTCATCAACCCTATTCCACATGGAGCAGGCTCGAGGGGTCGGTTTATTCAGATCTTGCCCCTGGGGCAGCATTTATTGCCCATCCCCTCCCGGCGAGTCCTCCCAGGGTCTGGGTGAGATTCCCGCCCCATCCTCGCGACAGCCCAGCCCTGTGCAGCATCCTCCAGCACTGGCTGCGCTGCAGAGTGTCCCCACCCCGTGCAGATGCTGCATGGCCCCCCGGGAATGCTGCAGAGCCCCGTGCTGCAAAACCCCCAAACCTTGTGCCCAGAGAACCCAGGACAGGTGGGGCAGCTCAGGACCGTGATGCCCCAGGGGCTCCCGTGGAGCTCAGGGTGTGGGTTGAAGGTGGCACAGGGCAGGTGTCCCGGGATTTCCAGGCCTCCAGACTGCAGATGGTTCATGCTCTTCATCCTTGTGAGAGGAGAGAGCACCCGTGCATCCTGAGGGATGCAGCAGCAAGGGAGCGGGTGGTCCTGGTGGACACTGCACCCAGGGTCTTGGGTGGGCTGGGAGGTGGCCAGGGATCCCCACGGGTGGAGAGGATGGATAGCAGCCCCCGCTGCAGACTGCAAGGAAGCAGATGAGAACCCCATAGGAGGTGAAGAAAGCACCCAAAATCTCTGTGACCTAATCCGTGCTTTCTAGGAGCATTTCTGTAGTGGCCTGTGGGAAGATGCAAAAGGGAAATCCCTGTCTGAGCTTGATTTAAATGTCCAGGGCAGGTCCAGGCAGGTGCCGAAACTGCTGCCAGGCTGCTGGGGTGGGTCAAATGATGCTTGGCTCCCTGTGGAGAGCCCTGGATACATGGGGCTGTGGCAGGAGGCTCCAGCTCAGGTTAGTGGGTACCAGTATAACTCCCAGCACCTTTCCTTTTTCTTTACAGTGGCCCCAGGAGAGCCTGGGCTTGTTTGGGGCCCTGCATAAGGAGGTTGGGCTGTTGCAGCCAGCCCTGCATGTATGGTGTCCCTGGATGGACCCTTCGCTCCCAGCCCAGGGCAAGGAGCATCCTTCATCCTCCTACCCTGTCCCAGCTGAGTGATGCTCATGCCCACTGGCATAGCCATGGGTTGAGGCTCCCACCTTTCCACATGGCAGAAATAGGTCCATTTTCTTAAGGCTGGCAGGAAAGGTGGGTGCTGGCTCCTCTCTGTCTGCCTGCAAGGGAGAAACGCTCCTTGTAACACAGAAATTCCCACCTGTCCTCCCCAAGTGCCTGTTTTCTGTCAAGGAGGGAATATGGGATTTTCCAGCTGTCTGGTTCCCCCTATTGTGGGGAAAACCCATCAAGATTTGGCACACTGATCAGTGGGGATCCCATCAGAACTACGGATAGGTGGCAGGTTCCTAAATGAAGCAAAGGCTCAGGAGTGCATGAATCGAGAGCTTTGCCCCCAAAGCAGTGAAACAAAGTGCTTTAAATTTTCCACCTATTTTTTTTTTCTTTGGAGAACCGCAAGCATTGTCCTGTTTGCTGGGCAGGCTTTGTGATAGGACATGTGGAAGAGAAATGCCATTCCCCAGGTGGGGGGGCATGTATTTCCAATCCCATTTAGGCCAGCAGTAGCACTGGGGTCTCATGGCATGCCCCCTTCCCCGAACTTGCCAGGGGAGTGGTGGCATCACATCCACCAACCTGGTGGGTGCAGACAGTGGGGAAACTCAGCATTGACCAGAGGAGGAGAAAGGATCTGCATGGGAGGGCAGCCAGTCAGCTTCTCCCAGGAAAGGGTTAATCCTGGAGCTCCAGCTCTGGTATCCTATTGCTGGCTGCTTTGGGTAAAAGCTTTTCTGGCTCTGTTTCAAGGGCAGTGGCTGGAGGATGACTCATGAATCCCTGCCACCAAGGAGCAAACCCTCCTGTCCCCACTTTCCCAGCACAAGGTGATGATTTTCTGAAAATCAAAGTGTCCTGGAGGGCTCTGATCAGCTGGATTGGGAAAAGCTTCATCTAGGACCTGCTTGTCATTAGGGAATCCTTTGGGAATTGAGGTGATGACATCTCCAGCATGGGTGCTGGGTGATGCTGAAGCGCCTGTGTGGGTGTCCCTGGGATAGGGACCTGCTGTTGGGACATCAGGATGCATTGTTTGGAGGCTGCTTTTGCCCCATAACAGCCTGACTCTCATCCCTTTATTCCCCAGGGAAAGAGCCACCTATCCAGCTGCACCTCCACCTTCCCAACGCTGCCAGATGTGCCTCCACGTTGTGCTGCGCAGGGAACCGACTCTGGGGGTAAGGAGGCAGGAATGACCCAACCATGGGTCCACAGCTGTCCAGGGGACTCCTGTGTGATGGTGGTATGTTCCCTCCCTGGCACAGGTCACACAGGCTGGTGGCAAGGCCATTGCAGACCGGCTCTGTGCTGCCAAGGGGTGGTGTGTGACCACAACAGGCACGGGGACACCACCACCGTGGTGCAGGAACATCAGTGTAGGCATGGGGACATCACCATGGGGGGCATGGGGACACCATCACTGTGGGCATGGGGGCACCATCACTGTGGGCATGGGGGCACCACTACCATGGTCACAGAGGACATGGGGACACTGCTGTGGGCATAGGAACATCACCACGACTGTGGGGACATTGTCACTGTGGGCACCGGGATACCTCCACAGAGAACATGGGGATGTTGTCACTGTGGGCACGGGACATGGGGACATCAGCACTGTGAGCGTGGAGCATTTCCATGGGTATGGGGACGTGGGGACACCATCACTGTGGGCATGGGGACATGGGGACACTGCTGTGGGCATGGCTACGTCGCTACCATGGCCTGTGGGGCACAGGGATACTGCTGTGGGCATGGAGATACAGCCATGGCGTGGAGCTGTTACCACCCTGGGCAGGGGTACATCACCACCATGGGCACAGGGGACACAGGGATGCCACCATGGGCATGAGGATACCATCAGTTTGGGCATGGGGAGACCACCACCATGGGCACGGGGGGCATGGGAACACTGCTACAGGCACAGGGACACAATCATGGGCATGGGGACATCAACACCATGGGCACAGGGGACATGGGGACACCACCATGGGCATGGGGACATAATCACTGTGGGGACCACCATGGGGTAGTCCCCTTTAATCCAGGTGATGTTGGGAAGCTGGATGATCTATGATGAGGTCCCTGCTACCTGTTGTGCTCCTAAAAGGATAAAAATGAGGATTTTTGGTGATGGCAGTGGGTGAGGGCATCCAGGGAACGTCTCCTCCCTTTTGTGCAGGCAGAAAATGCAGGGCTTGGAAAAAGTTTTGAGGTTCCAGGGTGGAATTATTTCATGCCAGGCAGCCTAATCCATCTCTGGAGTGACCCTGCTCGGGGCAGGAGCTGGACCAGAGACCTTCAGAGGTGCTCACTCGCTGTGCCTCTGGATTTCCTTAAAATATGGAAATGATTCCCTGTTTAAAGGCTTTTACTGGATTGATAACATCAAGGCAATGGTTTTGGGAGCCCAGAGTATCTGGGAAACGAAGCCCTTCCCTGTGATGGTGTGTCTCCATGGGGCAGGCCAGCCTCTCCATGGGGCTTTCCTCTTTGACTCAGTTTCCCCACCTGGAAAATGTGTTTTTCTGGGGATTCTTGATGAAAATTTTTGGATTTTCCCAAAATTCCCCCTCGAGGACATGGGGATGGATGAGTGAAGGACTTGAAATTGCCTGTTTTGACTGCACAGCTTGAGTGGCTGTGGTCCCCAGGGGCACACTGATGGCTCACCCTCTCCCAGGACATTTCCTTGCATGTGCCACGGAGGTCTGGTTCCCCAGGGAAGGGGCAGAGTGATGCTGTGCCGTGCTGATGGGTGTTACACCTCATCCAGGGGTTCACCAGGCTCTGCTGGCCATCTGTGCTCCTCCATCCAAGAACCAGGGTGCAGTCCATACCCAGATGCCACACATCCCAGCCTGTGCATTCTCCATCCTTTCCCTGGGTTGCAGCATTCTCCTTCCAAGCATTTCTGAGAGCTACTGTGCCTGTCCTCATCAGCTCTCCCACCTCAGAGTTTTCTGAGTAGAGCTGATGATATCTGGTGAGACATTTATCCCTTGATAGCACACAGGAGGAGTTTTCCAGCCCTTAAAGAAGGGAAGAAAGAAAGGACTGAAGGATAAAACAACACAACCCAGAAGAACAGGGGTGGCACCAAATTTGCTGATCTTCTCGCTCTCCATGGCCTCTGGTGCAGAAGGAAAATGAGGTAGAGAGAGTTGGCTGCTTGTGGATGGCCTCAGGAGCAGGACCAGCCTGTGTGTCCTTGGGCTGACCTCTGTTTTGGGGTCTGCTGGGCAGAAACACTCTTCTGAAGGACGCAGGGGCAGCGTGGCCGTGGGTGATGTCCCTGTGGGATCTGCTGTGGGGCTCGGCGCTGGTGCAAGTGCTGTGATATCAGCACATTACATCACTCCTAATCCTTTTAGAGGGAGCATGTTTGGTTCTCCAGATCCCGTCCTGAGGATCTGAACTAGTCCACTCCAATGGACCTAATCCTTCTCCAGTAGTGAGGAAGGACCAGGGATTCCCCCGTGCCTCGTCTGTCTCCTGCCAGTGGCTGCTCCTCTGGCTTCCTGTGCCCACCAAGGACTTCTCAGTCTTGAAGAAACTTCAGCCTTTTGCGGAGCACAAAAACTTCAGAAGTTTTAAGAGCTCAGCAGATGTGTTTTTTCTCAAGGACACACCAGCTGCCATGTCTCCCTGCATAGGGCACATAAGGCTTTGCTAGCTGGGACCGAAGTGTCTGCTTGTCCCCAAACCAGGCCTCCAGCAGGTACCCAAAGCCCCAGCACTTCCTCCTCTGCCCTCAGAGATGCTGGGAGTCCTCTGGGACCCCTGCTGGGTTTGCCTTTGCCTGAGGAGGGAGGAGAAGGTGAAATGTCGAGCTTCCCCCCCTCGCCAACCGATTTGTCCTCTAGGAGATTAGTCCCTTCCCTGGCTTATGGGGGGATTTGTGGCTGCTCCATCTGCTCGAGCCCAGCGGGTCAGAGGGTGCCAGGGAGGAGCAGCCAGAGCCCAGCTGCTGTTTTCTCTCCCAGGCATCCCAGGGAAAGGGTTACACCCTGTTTTGGGCATTTCTGGCTATATCTGTTGGAAAGGAGCAAAAATCCCTGGAGTGGGTGAAAATCATGCTTGAAGTGGAGTTTAAATTCAAGAGTGTTGATGGAGCTGATGAAAACCATGTGGAGCTATGGCAGGTTTTTTAAGCTGCTTTTTAGGCTGGTGGAAGGCCTTGAGGATGCTTCAGGATCTCCCCTTTTATCCAGGAGAGTCCCAAGGAGATGACTTCCCTGTAAATCCACTTGGCCTTTGGGAAAGCCGGCAGGCGGGTGGGGAGGAGAGCATCTCAGTGTGGGCTTTTCCACACTGCCGGGGCTCTGGGTGGAAATGGGGGAGTTTGGTGGCTCACAAATGCTTTCAGAGCCAGGTTTTCCCAAGGGGGAAAACTGGGAGGCACCAGAGGCGATACAGGGCTCTCCCTTCTCCTGCTCCGTCGCTCCCGTCTTGTCACCAGGCACCCGTTGAAGGTGGTGGGTAGTGAAGAGGCTGGAGGTGAGTTAGGGAAGAGCTGGTGACAAGTGGGCTTAGGGAGGCTGGATTTATAGGGACTGACTGAACTAGGTTTGTGGAAGCAGTGGGAGGGAGCTGCTGGCTGATGCTGGGGGCTGGGGCATTGCTCAGTGCCATCTGACTCCCAGGATGTGGGGCCTGTGGGGACACAGGAGCCCCTGCCCAGGTCTGAGCTGAGAGCAGGAATGATGTGCTGCTAGACCCAGGAGTGCTCTCCCTGCCATGCTGCTTGCCTTTTTGTCGGGCATGGGGCCACATGGGACCCTGCCAGACCCCTCCCACCTCCCAGAAAGCGCCAGTTTCTCTTCTAACCTGGCAGAAAATCACAAATAGGGGAGATTTGGGCAGCGTAGATGAGATGCCGAGATTCCAACACTGTCCCCATCCAGCTCACCCACCCCCGTGGAGCCCGGGAATGACTGGTCTCAGCCCCCCATCTCCATTTTCCTTCCCTCGCTGTTTCACCCGGAATACCGATGGAGGCTGCCAGGTGTCAGCTCGGAAATCTTTTAACTTTACCTCGTCTCCCCAAATGGACAATGTCTCCGCTCATTAGGTACCCGCCCAGGGGGCAGATGTCAGCTCTGCTCATGGCTTTTCTCAGCTCATCTCTGCCCAGGCTCTTGACGGCTCCGGAGCGCTCAGGTCCCATCACGTCACTCCGGCTCTGCCCGTGGGGCCGCCCGCTCTGCCTGCCCAGGGGTACCTCATCTCCGACCCCCCGCCCCGGCCTCACGGCCTCCCCCTCTTCAGCACTGGGGTTTTCAAGGGTTTTTAGTTAAAAGGCTGGAAAATCACAGGCACCAGTGGCACATGTGTGTGTGTGCGTGCGCGCACAGAGCTGGAATTGGTTTTCCTTGCCCAGGCAGCGCCTGGGAGGAGAAGCCAGCTCTGAATCAGGTCTGCCCTTTGAGGCTGATGCATCCCGACAGCTTGTTCACTGGGACATTAAAATCATTGCCTCTGTCTGCGTAAAACACCCGGGAAGGCGGATGATGGGAACACAGGTCAGGGGAGGATCGTTCTCTCCCCTGCAAAACCCCAAACAGTGGAACAGAGCAGATCCTGGTGCTGCGAGGGCTGCTGCTTCCTGAATGGATGGAGGCAGGATCCTCTCCAACGTGATGGGGGCTCACAGCCTGGGGGGGGGACAATGCAGATGGAGCCATCTCACTGATGTTCCTGTCTACAGGGTGTGCTATAGCTCGGGGTTTGGTGGTATGGGGGGAGAACATCCCTATCCTATACTATCCTGTCCCACCCCCATCCCCATCATGTCCCCATTCCATCCCATTCTATCCCATTCCATCCTATCTTGTTCTATCCCCATCCCATCTCATCCCATCCAATCCTGTCCCAACCCCATCCCCATCCCATCCCCATTCCATCATGCCTCATGCCATTCCAGCATTGCCATCCCATTCTCATTCCTATCTCACCTCATCACATCTCCATTCCATCCCATCTCATCTCCTCTCATCTCATCCCAGCCATTCCCATCCCCATCCCATCCCAGCCGTCTCTCGCCACTGCACAGCATTTCTTCCCAAAGACCTGGAATTTTCCCTGGAGGGTCACAGCAAAGCCAGAAGACAACTCCTAGCTCTCTGTGCTTTCTGTGGAGCTTGGACCTCACATGGGTGCCCAATGGTCCCAAACATCCCAAGGATGGTTCCCAATGGGCACAAACAGCCAAGAACTCACCAGTGAGGGTAAGCTGAAGTCCTGAGTTTGAAGGAGAGGCAGGATGGGTGTTGGAACAGGCTTTAGTATTTTTGGGAAATGGGAGTGGTATGGAGTAGGGGATATGGGAAAACCTGCTGGTATTTGGGATGGTAGAATAAGGCATCCTATCCTGCCTGAGCAAAACCAGGGATTTTTCACAACCCCTTAGGACTGGGCATGGGACCTGCTCCCACGTGGAAGTACCTGTCAGCTCACCTTGGAGGCTGGGCATGAGCTGGAAGCACACACAGTTCCTTCAGCTTGGCATCCTGTTGATGCCATGTGGTCAAACCCTCTTTGTAGAAAGTTTGTCCATGCCTCTGCATTTCCTCTTTTCCCATCCAAGACTAAATTCCTTTAATCCTCAGGTGCTTTTACCTGGGAGCAATAGGTGGGATTTTCTGGGATCTGATTGTTCTGCTGTTGAGAAATTACTCCTTCAGCATCCTGAGTGACCCTTGTGAACATTGCTGACCAGATTTCCTGATGGGACATAGTCCATGAAAGCTAGCAGGCAAGCTGGCCATGCAGGGATGGAGCTGTGCTCTCCACCCCCATGGAACAGGAGATGAAAAGCTTTTGGCCAGATAAGCTTGCTGGTGCCTCTTCCAGCACCAATGCATGCTTCACTGAAGAGAACAACCAGGAAAAAATTTACCCTGTGGGTTCAGGACTGTGGGTTCAGGCCCATGGGGTCATGGCTGGGATCTCACCCTGCAGCCTGTGATGGAAGAGTGGAAGGAGTGTAACATAAGAAGGAGCAGAGCTGCTGGGAGGTGGACCAAGATTTGATTAAGAAAACTGCTGACAAATTCCTTAGTGCTGCATTCCCTGGTTGCTTAAGCCTTGGCTTGGGATAAACTCAAACCTGTGACCTGGAAGACAAATACAGCCTCTTCCCCCATGAATCTGTGGGCTGTGGATTGTTGCTCTATGCCCACACTGGCAGTGGGGAGAAGGCTTGGGGGTTTCCTTGCAACCCCTTGTCCTTCCAGCATCCTCAATCCTTGCCTGAGCCCCCTTGTTCATGGGTAATGTTGATGAAGATGGTGCAGTGGTCAGGATTCTTCTTTTTCTCAATCCTGGAATCAGTGACCAGCAGTTTGTACTCACTGGAATGAAACAGTTACCGAGGTTTCCTCTGTTCCGGGCTGATTTGCCTTTGTGCTTCCCTGTTCCTCCTGTTGCCCTCGGCCGTGGCAGTAGTGCTGGCAGGCTGCTCTTGTGCATTCTGTGTGGGGAGAGGGACTGGCTGGGCACCTCAGGGTGTTGAGATGTGCTGTCTTCCAGATCCTTCCCTGCCGCCTCCATTGCTGACCCCCAGCCCCACGGGATCCCTGACCTGTCCCTGCGGCTCCTCCAGCGGTGAGTCACAGTTTGGGTTTTCCATCCCTTCCAATTTTATTTTATTTTTTTTTTTTTGCTAGAGTCCCTGGGAAAGGATGTTACAATTGTGACAGTTAGTGGGATTCAAAATTTATTTGGCTTTTGTAGGTTCAGTGGAGAGGAGTGAACCCTGAGGAATCTCAGGGTCCATCCTGGAATGCGTCCTGATTGCAGGTGAAACCAGCTGGGGATGCAGCTGCTACCTTGGAGGACATGGAGAGACCTATAGGATATTTTAGGGAAAAAACATGGAATTCTGAGGGCAGCTGGTCGCTGAAAGAGGCTGTGTAGTCTCCATCCTTGGAGGTTTTCAGCCCCCAGAGGGATAAAGCCCTGGGCAACCTGCTCTGATCTTAGTGCTGACGCTGCTGTGAGCATCTGCAGGACTGAAGACTGACCTCAGGAGGTCCCATGGGCTCCCCTCCCACTGCCAGGCTCCTTCCCATAGCAGGGAAGTTCCCAGGTCGCTGGGGAAGAGCACAGAGGTTGCTGAGTCACCAGGAAGAGGAAGATTTTCCCTGTTAACACACAAGCTGCCCCAGCACATTAAGAGCAGCACCAAGTCCAAGCAAGAAGTGGGGTCTGCAGCTCACCCACCCTACTGCCCAGGGAATGTTTTAGGCAATGGAGAGATTTTCCTGCCCTCTGGCACTTGGTTTATTAGCAGCTCAGGCTGCTCCATTGATTGTATTGACCGGTAGTGCATGCCCCAGTTAACTTATTGGGAGCAGCAGCAAAATACAGCAATAAAAATAACCCGGCACCCCATGTCACTGAAATGTGCTGGATGATTTCCATCACGGTTGGATTTCTGGGTGAAGCAGACCCCTGGCTCCTGCTCCCCCTCCACAGCTGGACCACAGGGCTGTGTTCACCTGGGGGGGGGTTCCAGGCATCCCCTCCTCCACAGCGCAGCACTTTGGCTGATTTCCCTTGATGGACGCTGAGGATCTGCCCAAACCTGTTTGGAATGTAGAAAAAAATATAGGTGGGGCTTACCTACCCCAAACACAACATGGAGGTGATGCTCCTGATTATTTTACCCCCCCCCCCAAACCCAATCTATGTTTTAATTCTCTCTGAAATTCACATTAAGCAGCTGTTGGGTGTCCTTTCTCTGCTCTGTGCTAACCTCTGCCATGTCCTGGTCTGCAGGCCCAGGCCGTGGACTGCTGGGTTCCCCCCTCCACGCTCAGCATGCCCTTTTCTGATGCAGCCAGGCCCTCCCAGGAATCACTCTGGAGCTCGAGGCCATCCTGCACGGTAAGGTAAGGTCAGTTCAGTCTCTTTCCAAATCAGAGCATCCCAAAATGATTCGGGTTGGAAGGGACCTTAAAGACTGTCTTGTTTTACTCCCCTGCCACGGGCAGGGACACCTTCCACTAGTCCAGGTTGCTCTGAGCCCCATCCGGCATGGCCTTGAACACTTCCAGGGATGGGACATCTGCAGCTTCTCTGGGAAAATCCTGGAAAGGGTCTTTGCAGCTCCCTTAGGTTATAAAACAGGAGGATGCTGGGCCTCTCTCATGCATCTCTGCAGGTCTCCCCTCCTGCTGTCTCTGCCCTCACTGCCTGCTTTCCACCACGTTGGTCATTCCATTAAAACCAGCTAAAGAGCTAGGCTGGGAAGTGCATAGGCGGGGTGATTTTCATCAGCCACTCTGCTTTTGTGACTAAAATAGATCCACGTTGGCCCGGGGCCATCGTGTTGTCCCAGGCATTGACTGGCACGAATGGATGGTGGGGCAACATTTTCCGTCAGTGAAGAGGGGAACATGCATCTCTGGGGGAGAAGACAGCTCCATAAAGCAGAAATGTTGTAGCAACAGACAAATCCACCTCTCTTTTCTTCCTTTTTCCTTTTGAAAGTGTCTCTTACTCCTGTTTTCTGCACATAAAACCCTGGGAGAGGCTGGCCAGAGCAACACCCTACACCTGCAACAGGATGGTGTGTTTTGGAAAAGGGGATGGATGTTTCTCAGAGGAGCTTGCTGCAGGTGACCCAGTAAGGTGCAGCAAGGGTAGAACTTGCCAAAAAAACTGTGATGAGGTTTATCCGTGGTCTGGTGATGTGGGGGTACTGGTTGTGTCCAGTCCTGAGGTCTCTGTCTGCAGCTCTGGCCTGCTTTGGGCATCCTCTTACAAACACATCCAGCTGTAGAGGGATTTTTGGGGTGGAGGGTGGCCTGGAAGCCATGAGCTGAAGGAAGGATGCACTTGGGAGTGCATCCCTGGAGGTCCCTGTCTCTTCCCTGCTTGCTGGCATCCCCCTGATCATAGGGAGTCTTGTGGAAGGGATCCCCCGTCACCAACCCCAGGAAAAACGGGACATGTCTTTTCTGGGGCAGCTGAGTGTCCAGTCTGGGACCAAGTCCCCAAACTGTCCAGAAAGTGCATTTTATTCTCTGGCTTTAGTGAAGACACTTTTTTGCAATAAGTGGTTATTGAAGTTATTGCTCATTTGGATGAACATCACAACATCCTGTGGCTCTCACCTCCCTCCAGGAAGTTCTCTGACATAATTTTTTTACCTTCTCATGCTCCCTGTCCAACATCCCATCCATTCTCCCAGGCCTGTGTCCTGGCCCCTCTCCCATATCCACAGGTGGGAGAGGAGCCTGGTGCCTGGCTCTGTCCAAGCCCCCCTCAATGCTGTGTCTTGGATTTCTTGCCCCTTGGGATTTCATCCTCAGAACTCAAGGCTGAGCCTGTGTGTGTGGTACCATGACTATTTTATAGAAAAACTCCAGCTGGGAGGGACACCTGGAAGAGCACATGATGGAATTCTTGGAGTTGTCCTGTGCCGGGCCAGGAGCTGGACTCAATCCCTGTGGATCCCTTCCAACTCAAATATATTCTAGGACTCTGGTTGTGCAGACCGCTTTACACTGGTGAAACTGCTGCTGCTCCATCTCCCATCCAGGTGATGGGGTGAGCTGGTGCTGGAAGCCGGGGATGCTGTGGGGTTAGCAAGGTGCTGGGGTGGGAATTGCCTATTCCAGCGAGGGAAAGGGCTGTGACACGAGGCTGCAGCGTGGTGACAGGGGCTGTGCTCTCCAGTGGCAGACCATTTCCCAGTTTGACCCTTCTGCTTAATCTGAACTTGAAGGTGAACGAGCAGAGCTCACTCATCGATCCGGGACGCGGCTGATGAGCGCCATGCCCTGCGGAGAGCTCAGCCCCAGTGCCAGCTCCCTCTCTCACCCTGTTTTTCCTGCCTCCCCTTCACGCCTTTCCAAAGCCATCAGTCAGAGTGTGGCACCCCAGGCCACCGACCTTGCTGGGGGCCAGAGGGACAACATATAGGTCCCTGCAGAGAGCGGTCCCGCTGTCTGAAGGGCTTCTCCCAGCTGCCACCGCCACCTCTCTGCTGCCGGTAAGCCTGGCATCTGCCTGCCATCAGCTCGGGGGTGTGGGGAGGCACAGGGCAAGGCAAAGGTGTTGCTGCCTGTAGTGCCAGGATTCGTTTTTTTTTGCAGGCAGTGACGTTGTCTGCCAAGCTGTGCGCTGACTCTCCTGGTTTAAGGGGTCTGATGTCTTAACATGGGCAAAATATAACTTGAAGCATCTCTGCGTCGCTCTTAACCTTTAGCTAAAATGCCATATAAACTGCCAAAATGTTTTTTGACCCGTTGGGAAGCAAAACCTGATTTTGGGTTGGAAACTTAGAATTTGCCTTGGCTAATACATAAAAAGCTTGGGTTTTGGGGGAGGGAAGGTGATGCGTCTTCCCTTCACGTCTTCCATGTGATTCCATGAGCCACAGATTTTTATTTTTTTTTCCCGCAGCTGAAAATAACAAACCATTTTAATCTAAGTATTGCTTGTTCTGATCTTTTAATCCAGCTTGCTTTCTATCGGCACAGCGGCCTGAAATGATTTATCCGCCTGCCTCTCTGTTATATAATTATTGGGAAGATTACTGGGGAGACAGCTTTAGCTGGGCATCCATTGCTGGGGAAGGAGGACGGGGCTGGAAGGTGGAGGGGGGGGTTCATAGAATCACAGAATTGTGTAATGTTTTGGGTTGGAAGGGGCCTTAAAGGTGATCCGGTTCCAATCCCCTGCCGTGGGCAGGGACACCCTCCACTGGACCAGGTTGCTCAGGTTTCTTCTCTCCCTTTGCACCTTGGCCATTGGAAAACATGGGAGAGGGAAGCAGCAAGCTGAGTGCTTTGGGCTATGTATGTAGTTTGCATCTGAGTATGGAAAGTTTCTCCTTCAATCTATATTTGTTGGAATTAAATGCCCCAGCGTCTGGCTGGTAGTTGGAGAAGCGTGACCTCCTGAGCCAGAGAGGATTTGGGTGAAACTCTGCACTTCTTTACACTGTTTGGGCCATTTTTTTGGCTGTACTTGTGGTTTTGGGAACAGCATGGTGAGGCAGACCATCCTTGGAAAGAACCTGGAATTAGGGGCTGTGCTCCTGATGCCTTCCCATTCCCGTGCAGAGCTGTGGAGGGGGCACATCTGCAGGGAAGAACCAACAGTTGGGACATGGTGGTAGTGCTAAGAAGGAATGGAGGTGTCCATGGCTGTTTCACCAAAGCCCAAGCTCAGCTGGGTCTCCAAGACACCCAGGTGTTATCCCTGGATAAGAAGGGCTTGAGCCCTTGGGTGATGGGGTGGCTGCTGCCCTGCAGAAGTGACATCACTGACATCCAAGGGCAGATGCCAGAGGTAGATTCACTTGGAGCTTTCCATTGGCAGAGGAGATGAACAGGTATATCCCTGTCATGGCAGGATGGCACAGCCAAGGGTTGGCACAGCCAAGTGGAGACTTGGGTTGCCAGAAAAATGCAGCTTCTAACTGCTGTGAACATGTGGGCTTGAAATTTGATGGAAAGAACCACAAGAATGTCTGGGGCTCAGAAGTTCCTTTTCCATTTCCCAAACTGAATGTCTGGGCACCGATGGGGTGGTACCTGCCTTGGTCACTGAGAAAAGGACAAGACATGCTTGGCCTATGGACCAAAGCTGGGATGTGGTGGCTCAGAGCTGGGACAAGGAGAAACCTGCAGCGCCAGTCAAAATCAGGGGCTGGAAGCTGTGGCTTGGTTTTCCTTGCTCTGCAAGGTCTCAGGGACCTTTTGGGGGCAGAACATCCCCAGAATTGTGCTGTGCTTTGGGCTTGGGGAGTGTTTATGGAGGGACATATTGAAATGCTCTTTGAGCCTGGCATGGCCATGGGGCAGTGGGAACAGGAGATGCCACCCGGAGTGTGCCATACTCCCTCCACTGCTTTTGGTCCTTCCTCCAGGGAGCCAGCTGAACTCTGGGATGTGCAGGCAGGGCTTCAGCCTGGTCCTTCCCACTGCGCTGCTGCCTCAGAGCTGCAGGGTTTAGCAGAGCCCTTCTCTCCCTCCCAGAGGCTCTGTCTCTGGAGCGGGTGGGCAGGCACCCTATAAAGCATGCCCAAATTTCCCTCTGCACACAGGCAGTGCACTAGTGCTCATCTCGTGCCGAGCTCCTTCCTCCTTCACGTTGGAAGCGTTGGCTAGTTCACCCTCATCGCCTCGAGGCATCCAGATTTGCTCAGTGGCCTTTAAAAAAAAAATAATAAAAATAAATAAATAAATCAAAGCCCACGAAATGACAAGAACATCGGCAGAGGGTGCATCCCCCCTTTCCAGCAAACCCAGGGATCTGGGAGAAAATAGGTCACGTGCCCTTCATCCCGTGCCACGTGGTGGATCTCCCAGGGCCAATGAGGTTGGGAGCCCTTCTGCGCCGAACGGCGGAGTGAAAAAAAAAAAAAAAATCACTGGGATTTTTTTTTTCCCCCTGTAGCATTTTCCATCCTTTCCAAACGTGAAAAGGCTGGCCATCTGTCTGGACCCCCCTCCCGCCAGATCAGCACGAAAGCGGCTCTTCGGGGAAGGTAAGGAGATTTAAAAGATTGTCTTGGTGGAAGACCACCTGCCGCGGGCAACTTTTCCTACCGGGGGAAATCAGGGAAGAACCACGGGATGAGTTGGGTCTAGGGCTCTGGTGCGGGTTGGAAGAGCTTTGAATGCTTGAGAGCAGTTTTAAGTGATTCTCATGTAGAGGATATTTAATTCTGTGGCGGAGGGAGGTTGGGATTATGGAAGACGTTTGGGCACGAGCAACGGGGTTCCCTTAAGTTAGCGGCTGCTCTCCAAGTCTGTCTTAGGAGGTGTTTGCAAAATATCACTGAAAAATTATTTTGCCGAATATTTCTTGTGAATTTTGACCAATATTGTTGCGGATTTGTTCTGCAAAATTTTCGTTCTCGTGGTATGTGCTTTATTTTAATTAAATGCCCTTTTACCTGTGTGTGTGGCAGCTAACGCCAAAGATTCTGTATAGGGAAGAGTCCATCTCTGCCTTAACCAGAGTATCCAGCTATTCCTAAATTCTGTGATTTGCAGCTCAGGCTTTGGACAGTGTCATTTGTGTATGCGCTTGGGTGGGAATGGCACAAATGGAATTGCCTTCAAGAAACAGAGACTGAAATAACGGAGATGTTAATCGTGTCTTAGACTGGCAACGTAATAAAACCCCCAATTCTGATTAATTTTATTTTTACCTTCTGCTTTCATTTTATTTCTTAATTCCACTCTATTTCCATATTTTTAATATTTTTATTTTTTATTCCATTCTATTTCCAGTATTTTTAAAAATATTTTGATTTCTAATTCCATTCCACTTCCATTAATTTTTAATTTTAAAAACAGTATTATTTCTTAATCCCATCCTATTCCCATTCTTTTTTTTTTTTTTTTCATTTTGCCAGGGAAATTTGATTTGTAGAGAGGAATACCTTTCAGTATGATGCTCGCTTTGTTTTCTGATACCCCTCAGATGCCCATTTTCTTCAGGAAACCTAAATTCCTGATACCATCGCGTTTCTGTTGCATTTTCTTTGGTTACATCTTCACTTTATAAGTAGAAAAATGAAATATTAGTTGCAAAGGTTATAGAGGACTTAAAAGCTGTTGAAATCAATCCTGAAGTATCATCTCATTCTTATAAAGGGAAAATAGTCTTGGATATATTTTTCTCATAACCTGAGTTTTCTGGAATAACGGAATTTGAATGTGAACCATCTTAAAAAATCTGATTTTATTAGTTGGAAGTCACATCTGGCTTAAAAATAAACAAGAAACCGTGGATCAAGGACGTTGTGTTTAAGTTTCCATAAAATGATTGACCTTTGTTTTGACAGATGCAAGGACAGATGCTGGGCTGCATTTTGATACAGAAACCCAACCCTGAATGAAAAAGAAAAGGCATTTTTTCCTAATAGCTGGGGTTTTGCTCTTAATACAGAATTCCAAAATAATTCCGTAATATTTTGAAAGCTTTTAATCTCGGAGTTCCCTCCTTCTTTTGTAGATCCATTTATATAAAAATATTTTTAGTGTTCTCAGATACAACAACAAATTATTCTTCTTGGGAAATAACCATACAAAGATGTTCTTTTAATCTTGCTGAATTAAGAGGACATTTATTTCTGAAGAAAAAAAATGGTCGAGTGGGGAAAAAAAGGCCAGAAGGAAAAAAATCCCTCTTTCAATGCTTTCAACATTATTTTAATTACTTCAGAATGTCATAAGGAAGCCGCGGGAATTTAGCGCGTAGGATGGGGAAGGAGGAATGTCGTCGGGAATCAGTGGAGGACCAAGCCAGCACCCGTTTGGGGTGGCAGCAGAGGGGACCAGGGGCAGGCACGGGGAGATGCCCACCCCCCACCTTGTGGGGATTCTCTGCTGGGTACCAGCCAGCCATGCTGGTTCTTCCCTCCCTGCCTCGGTGGTCCCAGAATTGCTTTTCTCAGGGGATGGTTTTCTTCTTTTTCCCCAGGCACCCTCTTGGAAAATGGGTGTTTGCTGTGGAGCAAGCGGAGAGGGCACCTTGCCGGTGGTGTGGCTCCCTGTGGCACGGGGACACATGCCTGGCACACTGGGATGAGCCTGATCCCAGTGGCAGCAGAACACTTGGAGCCCTGGCTCCAGTCTGTGTCTGCCTTTGGAGAAGCAGAGGGTGGTTTCTAAACCCACAGGGTGACACCTCTGCCATCGAGGCCCCCGATCCTGCAGCATGAGGGTGGGTGTCAGCCTGCATGGCATGAGTCTGCCAGTTCTCTACAGCTGCTTTTTGGCCAGCTGAGTTGGAAAGCAAATTTAAGGGCTTCAGCAATTGGTGAGCGCTATCTACATCCTGGCATTGAGGTGTTTTCCAGCTTCCCGCTGAATGCGTCCATCCTGGTGCTGCCATCACACACACACACATGTATCTGGTTTAATTTCTTTATTTAATTTGGGTTTTGCTGAATGAGCTGGCAGTCGGCAGTGGGTGCACCCTGCTGGCACCCAACTCCCTCTACCCAATGGATGCAGTGCCGGAGCTGCCTGGATACCACCCATGGCAGAGGCAGGTCGTGGCATCGGTGGCATATCCCCCATGGATTTTGGCAGAGACCCACAGCCTCACAGGGGCAGAACCATTGCAGTGGCTGTGCCCTCGCTGCCAGGGACAGATTTGGGGACAGGGGCAGCCGTGACCCCTTCTGGAGCAGCCCCAATTCCCAGCGGAGCCAGTTCACCCCTTCCCCTCGCCGGGGTTTGGCTCCGTGTTGAGATCCAAGGTTACAGAGGACCTACCATAGGGAGAAGGGGAGAGGAGAAGGCGGCTCTCCTTGATTTTAATCGGGGTTGAGGTTTAGCTGAAGTGAAAACAGATCGGGAGTGACAGTTTTGGAGCCTGCTGTCAGAGTCTGAGCGCAGCACAGCAGCGATCCACCCCCGGATGCCGAGGGCCCCCGTCCTCCTCCTCACAAGCCGAACCCAGGGAGAGGCAGCGCCGCAGAGCGCGGGATGGGGACCACGCAGCCCGGCTCCTCCGCCGGCACGGCCACCAGACAGCCTTGTCACACACCATCCTCCTTCCTCGTGGGGCTTTTGGCTGGGGACAAGTGTCAGGCAGGACACTGAGGTGGCCATCGCCGTGGGATCACCCCCCCTCCCCCCACCTCCAGCCCCATGCCAATGGATGCTTGAAAAAGGAAGGATGGCGTTAGTCTGCGCCCCGACTGATCCGCTCGGGATGCCAGGTTGCTTCTCCGGGGCAGGGAGGGAAAAGAGTCTCTCTTCCCACATCTCCCATTAGTCTCCCATTCCCAAAGGGCGCCTATGGCCAGGATGGAAGTCATGGGTTTGGGCTTGTGGAGAAACGGCGCAGGCAGAGCACTGGATCCAACCGGGATTGGTGAGACCAGGTTGGTTGTGGCTTCCCTGTCGCCCTTGCTTGGTTGCCACACATTTTCCGTGGAGGGGACCAGCAGAGCGATGCTGTACCTAATCTGTCCCTTATGTCCCTGGCATGGCAGCTGTTCCCCCATCCCTGGATCAGGCTAGGTGCCTCAGGTGCTTTGAGAAGTTGGGTGGCACTCATGAGAGCAACCCCAGCCCCCATCTTTCTGTCCACCAGCACCTGGACAGACCCCTCCGGGGCAGCCCATGTGCTCCAAGTCTCATCCCTGTTTCCAGGGATTAGAGAGATGGAGATGGGATGAGATGAAGCAGTAGATTGCTTTGCTCTCAGGATGAAGGGATTTGTGGACTGCCCCCAGCTCAGTAGATTGAAAATGGAGGGAAGTAGATTGAAAATGGAGGGAAATTATTGGGATGATGCTGCCTGTGGGATTAAAACCAGGGCAGCCAGCAGGCTCTGGAGGAGGAGGGGAATGAGGCGGGTCGTGGATCAAGGGGGGCTGTGGGATGCTTGCTGCTGTGCACTGTGGAGAGATGCTCCTGGTTGCATCCTCATCCGTTTCAGAGGATGCGCTGGAAAGTGGGTGCTTTCTGCTTTCCTACCCCCCAAGTGACAAGGATGCTGGGAATGTGCCTGGAGCTTTTTTCAGTGCTGCATCTCTCATTTTCAGACTGCTGGAGGACAAGCTGCCTGTCCCTGGAGGTCCACACATCTCCCTGTGGTCTCTCCTTCTTTATGAGCATCCAGCATGGATCTATGGCTGTGAGCATCCTTTTTGCGGAGTCCTTTGGGTTCTCCTAAGAAATGGCATCTAAAAACTGACACTTAGGGAATGGATATTTGACTGTCTCACACCTTGGGGCATGTTTCCAACCGCACTGGCATCTTTTGGGCATGATATGGGTCCTTTGGTGCTGATGCACAACCCTGGCAGAGCATCCCTGGGGCATCTGTCGAGGCATCTCCTGCTATGAGGTGGCATCTCCTGGCTTCCATTCCTTGGCCTTTGCCTGGGGGGGAAAAACCCTAAATTTGGTGCATCCCTGAAGCATGACTGACCCTGGGCATGGCTCAGTGTCAAGGTTCTAAGTGTGGTTGTCCAACAGAGATGAGCTTTATTTGCAAATACGTGAACGTTTAGAAGATTTAAACAAGGGTAACTGGCAGGATGACGTGGCTGTGGGGGAAGCTCCTTTCCTGGATCTTCAGTGCAACTTAAGCCACTCACTCAAGATCCTGTCTCCCACCATCCTTCTATCCTGCAGAGCCTTGGTTCCTCCAGCTCTTTCCTGTGAGGCCGTGTTTGCTGGCCCCAAGGATCTGGGGTTGCTTTCTGCTGGCTGGATCCCCTGTGAAGACCCACTTTGCCATTCCTGGTTTCCTTCTGCAGATCCTACAAGTCAGCTTGTCACTCCCAGCCACTTTCAGGTGGATGGGGAGCATTTCCTCTGTTTCTGTGCACTTAAATGCACAGAGTTAAGTTCAGTAGTTTGCCTTGCAGAGCTCCATCTGATTTTTTTCACCTGGCTAAGCTCATTTTGGCTTCTTGCTCTGCTCTTCAAAAGCTTCCCCCACATGTGTTGTCGCCTGGCAGTTTACGGAGAGTGTCACTGATCAATGTTTCGGGGGGCTTTAGAGCATTTTCCAGCCATTTTCAAGTGGTTTCATGCACCACAGCTCCCTTCACATCACACAGGTTCCCCATTCTCTAGTGGGCTTGTTCAGCTGCCCTCTGTGGCGCTGCCTGTGCTGCTTCCCCGTGTCCCGCTGCACGTTCAGGGATGCAGTCATGGAGTGTGGCACTGAAGCAGTCATTATCCTGGTCTCTGCAGTGCAAGGTGATGACGTTTCAGGTTTGGGAATTTTTCCTATTGCTCGGATGCTGCGGCAGGACCCGCCCTGCTCTGCAGAGCTGAGCCCCGCGGCAGATCCAGGCTGGGGTGCAATGCAGTGCTGATGGCTCTGCCTTCCTGAGGTGACTGGGGCACCTGGGATGAGCAAAGACCAAGCCAGTGCTTGGTCCTTGCTTGACCATCAGCAGCTCCCAACCTCTCCAAAATAACGACTTGGGCAAGGAGGGACAGCCAGCACTTCAGGAAAAAACTGTAGTGGGTTGTTTTCATCCATCCGTTAGTCTGCTGGCAGACCAGAGGAGAAAGAGTGATGCTCCTTATCCCAGGAAATGTTATTTTCTTGGCACTCGTGGTCTTGCTAAAGGCTCACAGACATCTGAGGATGCCCGTGGTTGCTTAGTCGTGATGGACCCAGCTGCAAAGAGCGCTGGCTCTCATCACCTCGTAGGGGGAAATTCCTGATGCACTTACGCAGTTTAACGTTCCCTGAAAATACTATTTTCATTGGCAAATTGTTCCAAAAGTTACTAACAGGATGATTTGGAAGTGGCTGAATTAAAGCATGTTGTTCCCAACCCCTCCCCGCTCACCCCAGCCTTCCAAAATCAGCTTAAATTAACCAAATGAAATGACAACCTGTTATTCTTCCAAGCAGGGTTGGAATAACCTTGTTGAGGCGATGGTTTACCAGGTTCAAGGCGCTGGTTTTGCTCAGGGCCCAACAATCAGTAAGCCCTGAAACCATCCCAGACAGGGTTTTCTGACTTTCACAAGGGCATCTAACAGCCTGCTGCTACTACATCGCATTTTCCTCACTGGTCTGTGTCCGACCTCAGCTTGCAACACCACAGGAGCTCATGTGAGGGAATGGGAATTCTGCATCCTATAGATCTCTGCAGATACATCTCTCGGGTACCTAAAATTCCTCTAAAACTGTTAATTAACATAAACCTCAAAGTTTTATCTCCCGCAGATGTATCAGGGCACACAGGTAGGCGCTGCAATCCTGCTATCCTGTCACAGGGGGTGAAAGGATGTTCCAGACAGTCATCCTGGGGAGGTCGGTAGGGAAAAGCTGCAGCTTTATCCACTGACCTTTACACAAAAGATGGTGATAGTGGCACTGCCAGCATGACAAAACAAGTCGTTGTCCTCTGACTGGGCTTGCCTTGGTGGAGACTAAAGCGTGAGAGGAGCCTGTGGGACGCACCAGATGAAGGAGAAAACCAGGAAAGCAGCTGGGAATTTCCTGGAGGGGAGGGCAGGCTCAGCACAGCTTTGGGGGCATTTGGCTGGGGTGTGGCTGAGCCCACTGCAGTTTGACAGTGCTGGAGCTCTGCATCACCGTACTAGTGGAGACATTCAGAGCAAGAGGAAGTGGCCTCAGGTTGCACCAGGGGAGGCTTAGATTTGATATTAGGAAAAATTTCCTCATGGAAAGGGTGGCCAAGTGCTGGCACAGGCTGCCCAGGGCAGTGGTGGAGTCACCATCCCTGGAATTGTTCAAAAAATGTGTAGATGTGCCACTCGGGGACATGGTTTAGTGGTGGAGTTGACAGTGCTGGGGGAACGGTCAGACTTAATGACCTTAGAGGTCTTTCCCAACCTAAAGGAATCTGTGACTCCATGATCTCAGCTGGAGGAGAGCAGGGAAATGGGAGCAGGACTGAGAAAGAAGCCCGCAGAGATGCCTGCTCTGAGAGTCAGAACAGGGACATTTGTCTCCCTTGATTCTTGAAAAGATCACAGGCAGGTGAGAGGCAGGAATATCCTGCTGGATGATGTACCAAGAGAACATGGGGCATCTTTTTGTCATTTTTGGTTAGGGATATCTAAAATATTTCCAGTGAAGCTGGACAGTAAAGAGGAGGAAAGGTCAACCAAAGTGACCACAGCTGTAGAATATGGCAGCAGCTGGAATTGTGGCTTTATTCCAAAATGGGATTTGGTGTCACTCATGTACATGATTCTACTGCCCTCTCACAGCTTCGTCTTCCGACAGCCGAAGGCTGCTGGTGGCTGATGTGTTTCTGTTTGGTTTGAGAGAATGCTTGAACTGGGTCTTCTGCCTGTTTTTTTTCTCCTTCCACCCCCGTCCTGACCTGGCCAGACTGCGTCGTCGTCATAATCCCGAGCTGGCTGCCTCGCTGTGCTTCTCAGCCTCTAAAACACAGCGCTGAAAACCACCGGATTAGGTCTTAATGGCAGGATCAAGTCAGAGGGAGATGAGTGGGGAGAAAGCTCCTGCTTACGCAGGTGCACAGGAAGCACTCCTAGAGAAAACAAGCTGGAAAGCCTAAAACGTCAGGAAAACATCTTCTTTCCTGGCCTCTCTTGCTTTTCACTGCATTTAATACAGCTTTGATTTTCCAAGGATCAGAAAACTCTGGTCGGAGTTTTGTGAAGGCGACATTGAGGGGTCAGAGGTGTCTAAACATTTCCTCCCTTGCAGAGGAAAACAGTTTGTCTTGAGTGGTGGATGTTCTGTTCAAGATGTTAATTCCCAACACTAAATTCTGTGACCCCCACTAGAAATCTGGGCTGGGCTGCGTCACGGTGTGCTGGAGAATGCTGGGGGTTCTCTGGTTGTCTGTACCACCTGTGCTGACGGGGCTCCTGGAACACAAAGAGCCTGGGAAGTGTGTTGGATATTTTCCAGGGTGGCATTGCCATTGAGCAGTGGGATGCTCCAGAGGAGGGTCTCAGGAGTTGTCCTCTGGGCAGGTGGCACAGCATCCCCGTATTGACCAGTGCTGTGGCCACCGTGCTCTTTACCTGCACTGGTCCCAGAGGGTTCTTGGTCAACAGGGCTCTGAGGTGTTGGGAGTTTATCAGCCTACAGTGACCAAGCAAAGTTGTGGCTGCCCCATCCCTGCATCCCTGGAAGTGTTGAAGGCTGGGTTGGACACAGCTTGGAGCAACCTGCTCTAGTGGAAGGTGTCCCTGCCCATGGCAGGGGCTGGAATGAGATGAGCTTTAAGGTTCCTTCCAGGCCAAACCATTCTGTGGTTCTGTGATGCACCTGTGAAGAACTTGTGATTTTTCTGGAGGCCGTGTGATGGCGAGGAGGGGGCGATGGAGACTTTCTCCTCTGAGTTTGCTTGGCAGAGCCTGTGAACTTTCCATCCAGACCTTTCAGGGAGGGGGTGGTTATGCTGGTAGGACGTCTTTGCACAGTGTTGTCCTCTCTGTTTTCAGAGAGCTTGAACAAAACACTGCAATCCCCTCAGAGGTATACCTGTGTGAAGGAAAGATTCTCTCACACATGGCTCGTGCACCCAGGGAGCCCTAGCAGTGCATGGGAGGAGGAAGAGGAGGAGAATGAGGACTGGCTTCAGCAAGCATGGAGCCAGCAGTCTCCCAGCCCCTGCTGTAGCTCAGCTGAGCCCCATGCTATCAGGGATAGCCTTCCTGATATGATATCAGGGGTATGATTCCAGCATCCATTTTTCTGGCTCCTATGTGGAAACCAGGCTGGAGAACAAAGTCCAGCCCAGAGCTCCATTTCCCTCCTCCTACTCTGCTTTGTGTGCCATCTCCTGTCTAGGAGATGATCGTGTTATTAAATTAATTTAATACACAGAATTCAGATTTCCCCTAGTCAGAAGCTTTTGCTCAAATTTTAGGAAAGTGTCAGTATTTGTGAGGTATCAGCAAGCATAAATACAAGAGTGCCAGCTTAGGCAATTGCTCCAACCTCTAAAAAAATAGGAAAGGGGAAAAATTTGAGTGTGTATGTTTTCATGTGGGAAAGAGGAGTCTTCCTGCTGTTCTGGGTTTCCATTTTCCTTCCTCTTCCTTGATCACTGGTGCCTGAGCTGCTTTTTCTGACATAGGGAATTCTTGATAGATTAAGGAAATTTCTGAGAATTTAATACATTTAACCCCAAGCCAAGGATGATCCAGACTGGCTCTTAGAACTGATGATATCTTCTCCAAGCACTCTCACAAAGGCAGGTGCAATTAAAGGGCCTATTCGTTGTGGAATGGGATCACCCTTTGGAAGGGCATTGTCCAGCTGCTTTGGGGCAGATCTCCCCTTGCTGAGGTGCAAAGACTAATTTAGGCTGCTCTCCATTCATGGAAGGAGGGTGCTCCAGTCCCCTGCCTGGGGTTGCCCAGGTGTGATGCTTGGCAGAGCCTGGCTTAGCTCACTGTGCAACTTCCTTTTCGGGGCCAAACTTGACGCTTCTGTCTCCTAATTCCACTTCTATGACCTCTGCGGGGCTGCACCTGCTTCTCACTGGGTTGGAGTTGGGCCCTGGACCTACTCTATCCATTGGGCTGGATGTAATGGTGTCCTTAGGGCTTTCAAGTGGGTGGACAAAGGAGCCATTTCGAAGCTGCTGTGAACAAGGCGGAATACGGTGGTGAAGAGGAAGGGTCCGAGACGGGTCTCTCTCCAGGCAGGGAATGCTCTGAAATGCTCAGAATTTTTCCCAGCCCTTTGTCCATGAAGAATGAGGGCTGTGGAGGGAGGCAGGCTCCCAGAGTAAATGCTCTGGCTCTATTGTTTCACCGTTTCGGCTCTATTGATTCATGAGCTCGTGTCCTTTGAGCTCGTGAATCCCCCTATAAAACACTTACCTTTCACTAGTATGATTAAGAAAAGGCCAATGTAGCTTTCCCGCTCACTGGAGCATGAAGCGTGTTTAATTTAATAATGCTGATAAATCTTAAAGCCAGGAGCATTTGGCTAACACATGACCCACTTTTTCAATCAATTGGAAGCATTTACATAACGGCCTGATGCAGGGTTCCTCCTGTGAGGGATGTGGAGCCAGGGATGGCAGACACACTCCCTGTGAAAGGACAAGGGGGAGAGGCTTTAAACTGAAAGAGGGTAGGATTAGGTAAGATTTTAGGAAGGAATTCTTGGCTCTAAGGGTGGCGAGGCCCTGGCACGGGTTGTCCAGAGAAGCTGTGGATTCCTCCTCCCTGGAAGTGTTCAGGGCCAGGTTGGACTGGGCTTGGAGCAACCTGGGCTGGTGGAAGGTGTCCCTGCCCATGGCAGGGAGCTGTAATGAAAGGATCTTTAAGGTTCCTTCCAACCCAAACCATTCCATTATTGTATGATTCTATGCCAAGACAAAAGGTACTGATAAGGGTGGGAAGGAGAATATTTCTGAGGAAGAGACCAGAGAGATGGGAATGGGCCGTGAAACTGTAACACATGGTCAGGGACACCTTCCACTAGCCCAGGTTGCTCCAAGCCGTGTCCAACCTGGCCTTGAACACTTCCAGGGATGAGGAATTTATAGTTTTTTGGGGTATCCTGTTCAGTGATCCTGTTACAGTGTTCAACACATTTCATTTCTTATCCTTCTTGTGAGGATTTCATCCCTTTTTTCATTTGTAACATCCAGCAGCCTCAAGACCTGTGTTTACACACAGGTCACAAGCAACCTCATTCCCAGTGAGCTGGTATCCTTTAGCTTTAGGGAGTGCCATCTCCCTGCAAACCACATGGTTTTATCCATTTTAGGTTTCATAGTAACCTCTAGAAAGAGGTTTTACCTCAAACCCATCTCCCAGCCGTGGTTTGTGCATTGCTGTTGTTTATTCATCCTGACTTGCATTAAAGCAATACTTGAGAACTGGTTTATCTCCCTTTTTTTTTTTTGGTCACGTAAGTCCCTGTCTGAGCAAAGGGAAATGCCAGATGCTTGTAGGCAGGATGAAAAATCTCCCATCTGATACAGACTGAGGGATTAAATACCACGAGCGAGAATTGCTCCGTATCTCTCAGTGTTGCACGTAGAAGGATGCTGGCACCTCCCTCTGGGATGGGACCTCTCTCCCCATGCACTGGGCTGCAGGGACATTGCATATGCCACGTCCTCATGCAGAGATATGCCTAAAGAGCCATCAGGAATGAAAAATGAAGGATTTGTTTCCATTCTGTGATTTTTTTTTTTCCCCCTTTGCCTTCAAAACATAGGTGGCCCCCCTAGAGGGCAGAGGAGGAAAGAGGGAGAGAATGGAAAAAGAAAGGAACATGGTTTCATTAGATACATGTAATATGAATGGCTGGAAGTGGTGTGGTCCACACAATGCCCGGATGGGGAGCTCACAGGTCAGGATGTGTGGCAGTTGGGATGCCAGTTCCATTCCTCCCCGTTCTGCGCTCCTGGAGTCAGATGGATAATTCCTGGCTACTGAAAAACTGGCTTTTGGTTTTCTGAGCGCCCATTCATGCTGGAAATGGTGAATTTTGGTTTGCTAGGGGGGTGCTGTGTGTCTTTTAAAGTCCCAGTTCAGCCACTGGTGTTTGGCCAGTTGCTTTTTGGCCGTGCCACCTGGGACACTGGAGTCTTTGCTCCCATGCTCTGCTGCTCTGCAGGGTCCATCCCAAGCCTGTTTTAAGAGCAAACCTTTCCCCTCTCTGTGCCCAGGTGATACTGTCTCTGTGCCAGGGCTGCCCTCCCAGCTACTGCACGTCTCCCGTCCCCCGGTAGGAAATGGAGTCCAAGGTCTCCGAAGGCGGCCTGAACGTCACCCTCACCATCCGACTGCTGATGCACGGCAAGGTAAGGGGCGCCCAGAGAGGGGGTTTCCTCACAGATCCCTCTCCCACCTCTGCCTGTGCCCCACGGAGCATCCCAGCCCCGGGAATAGCTGTCCTCCTGCCGATGGGGAGGGTGGCATGGTGCTCCTGGTTCCTCTCATACCTGCCCCCCACCCTGTTCTTCTGCTGGGGATGGTGTCTGCCAGGTCTTTACTTCATTGTGGGGGTGGGCTGGACTGTCATCACGTTTTCTAACGTCAATTCCTTTGTTTTTGGCCCTATTTTTTCGGTGTAGGAAGTCGGAAGCATCATTGGGAAGGTAAGGACGTCTTTTAATGCAGCTTTAATGCTGCTGCCTGTACCTGTGGTGTGGTAGATGCCAGTCACTTCTTCCCTGTGATGTGCTGAAAGGTTTGGGGTGCATGAGCTGGGTGCTGCATTTGTGAGCCAGAAATTCTGAGACACCCACAGAGGGATCACAGACCATTCCTCTAAAAGCCCCACCAACCACCAAACTTCCCCAGCGCTGTTCCCAGCTGGGTGGTGTTCCCATCCCTGGGGTGATGCCTGGGAGTTTGCAGTCATGTTGCTCTGATGTTTTAATCAAACAGCTTCATTAACAGATGATAATACAAATGTCACACAGACCCATTTAAAATATAAATTAAATGGAGGCCACAGGACTCCTTTTACCTTGTGCAGAAAAGCTTCCCGAGGTGCTCTGCTCTCTGGTGCTTGTCACGGTGGTTTGGAAAGTCCTGGCTATATAGGATTAGGGGGTTTTTTTGGGATGGTTTTAAAAGGCAGGTTTACAGTGGCAAAGATTTGCAGCATAAACATATTTTCCCTGTATGCTTGTGCCTTATTTTTCCATCAACCTGTTCAACTCTGGGAATATTCACAGTTCTGAATCTGTATATATATATATCTATCTTATATATACCTTTGATTGATTTACACACTCATCTCTTCAGCTGACCATCATGTAGGGAAGCAGGGCCAGGCATCACTGAGCTGCCCATGTTTCTGGCTACATGTTGCCATGTTTTAGGGAGATGAATGTTTGGAAGGGTTGTTTTGAAGGTGGAAGCCTTGAATTTTCAGTAATCGCCTGTTTTTTGTTCTTATTTCAGAAAGGAGAGACTGTGAAGAAGATGCGTGAGGAGGTGAGTGACCTGCTCTGTGACTGATTTGTAGGAGGAAGGGAGAGCAGGGTGGCCAGAGCTGTACATTGCCATGTGCAATACCTGCAGTAATTCCCTGGGTCGGGACAAGCAAGCCAGCTGTCCCCAGAGCTCTTTGGACCAGGTTCCTCCCTCCACACTCAAATAAACTCTTATCACAATCAAAGGGAATTTTCCAGAGCCAAGAATTTGCTCTTATTGAAACACTGAAATTAAGTCACTTGTAAGATGCTTTGGGTTTGTCTAAAGTCTTCATGTCTGCAGCTCCCAGGAAGTTATCAGGGCAGTGAGCAGCACTCTTCTTTTCACAAGCAATGACCCCATGAGCTGGTCTTACCTCGATCCCATGGGTTTCCATTACAGTAAAAGATGGGAAAACCTTTCTGAGGGTCGGACTAAGACAGTACTGGAGTCATTGCAGATGAAGGGTGGGAGTTTGGAAGGTTAGATGGGACAGGCTGGGACAGGTGATGACCAGGAATCAGGCTGAGAGAGGACCCGACCCGGGTGCTTGGCTGTGGCTATTCCAAGACTGCTCTTCTCTTTCCAGAGTGGGGCAAGGATCAACATCTCAGAGGGAAACTGTCCTGAGCGGATTGTGACCATCACTGGCCCCACCGATGCCATCTTCAAGGCTTTCGCCATGATCGCCTACAAATTCGAGGAGGTGAGAAATGTGAGCCATCCCCACAGCTGGGGCCAGCAGTGCAGATGGGCCTGGGGACCCCCAACCCACATGTGCCTGGTTGGACTTGCTTAACTGGGCCCTGGCCTGGGCACAGAACCTTCCAGACATCTCTAACTAGGCAAGGACTGAGCACAAGTCTGAGGAGCAGCTGAGGGAGCTGGGGAGGGCTCATCCTGCAGAAAAGGAGGATTGGGGGGACTTTCTTGCTCTCTAATACTTCCTGACAGGAGGGTGTAACCAGGTAGGGGTCGGTCTCTTCTCCCATGTAACAAGTGATGGGACCAGAGAAAAGGGCCTCAAGTTGCACCATTCAAGGTTTAGACTGGATATTAGGGAAATTCTTCACTGGAAGGGTGGTCAGGCATTGGAACAGGCTGCCCAGGGCAGTGGTGGAGTCACCATCCCTGGAAGTGTTCAGAAGGTGTGTGGCCCCTGGGGACATGGATGACTGGTGGACTTGGCAGTGCTGGGTTAATGGTTGGACTCATTGATCTTAGAGGGTTTTTCCAGCCTTAATAATTCCATGATTCTGTGATTCAGTGAACTGTCACGGAGGTCCCACAGTTAATTAACTGCAGGGAGGTGCAGTGATGCAGCTGCAGACAGAGACAAGCCACGTCTGGGGGACATGACCCCTCTTCTCTGGCCCAAGGCACTGGGGTTGGTGTCTGTCCCTTGGGTACCAAGGGCTCATGTGCTGCACTCTTCCTTCCCAAGGACATAACCAACTCCATGAGCAACAGCACCGCTACCAGCAAACCTCCAGTGACACTGAGACTGGTCGTGCCAGCGAGTCAGTGTGGCTCGCTGATCGGCAAGGGAGGCTCCAAGATCAAGGAGATCAGAGAGGTAAGTCAGACTTGAATGAAATCATATCGTTATTGCATGTTGCCACAGCTCCTCGGAGCTGATGCATGACCAAGGGGGAGCTGCCTTGGAAAAGGGGATCCTTATGCTGCATCATGCATCAGGTTGCTTCCCAGGGTAGTCTTGCTGATGTGGGAGCAGCCTCCCGTGGGATGCCGTGTGCGGGGCAGTGCGGCTCTCGGGAGACACGTGGCATCGGAGCTGGGAGCTGGCTGCCAGGGAAGGCGTTCAGCTGTGGGATTTGTTCTTTCTCTCTTTCTGTCTCCAGTCCACAGGTGCTCAGGTTCAAGTGGCGGGGGACATGCTGCCCAACTCCACGGAGCGGGCGGTGACAATCTCGGGGACACCCGACGCAATTATCCAGTGTGTCAAACAGATCTGTGTGGTGATGCTGGAGGTACAGTCTGTAACAAAGGGGGTAAAGTACATAAGGAAAATAATCCCAGCTGGCACCACAACAGCACTGGGAGCTGTGGAGCGTGTCTCTCGTCCCCTTCACCACGCGTTGTTGGACCACTCTCATTTCCTGGTACCTCCGTTGGAAACCCACCCGGTGTTTTTTCCCCACCATTGTCCGTTGTTTCTAGAGTCTCACACTGGAAGCCTGCCTGGTCGGGTGCCCCGAAGGAGATGGTTTGTGTTGGAGCAGAGGGTGGCTTGAGGAGAGAGGGGTGCCAGGAGGGCTGGGACAGCCCAGCCTGGTGTCCCAGCAGCATCCAGGGTGCCATGGGAAGGAGAAGGGGGCTGCAGCCCCTCCTCCAAGCACCTGGTCTCCTCTGCACAGGGGTCACAGTGCTCCACAAGGATGACAGTCAGGACGAGGAGGAGGAGGCCAGCGCATCCCTTGTGCTGGGGGAGCTGGGAACACAAAGCTGAGCTCCAGTGAGGCACAGTGGGAATGGTAGTGAGGAAGGCTGGTGGAGAGCAGGGACTGTAGGGCACATGGATGTATGTCCAAGGTGCCATTTTCAGGGATAGATGGTGACAAGCAGAGCTTGAAGATCTCTGTCATGGAGGGATGCTGCTATACCAATGGCTTATTGCTGGAGATGACCACATCCACACCTGCCACCTCAGATGGGAGAAGCTCCAGGAGGAAAGCCTTTGGGACACAGGATGTTGACGCCCTCTGCTCCTGGTGCCTCCCAGAGACAGACAAAGCAGGGACCAGTGTCAGGCCCCTCTGCCTGGCTGCACAGCCCTTAGGGAGGAACACATTTCCCGCTGGAAAAGCTTCAGATGGGGATGGCAAGGCTTGGTGGAGGAAAAGCAGAGCCAAATTAAAGCACCTTCAGCTTGGCAGCAGCACAGCTCAGGAGGATTAGCCGGGAGCCACATTACCCATCACGGCGGGCTCAGGCAGCTACACTGCTGCTAGAGGAAGTTTAGGCACATGATGACTCTGGGTCATGGACTGCAGCAGAGATGAGCCTGAGGTGATGCTTGCAGGTGTGTTATAAAGGGTTTCTTGGCTGCTCTTCTCACAAAGCAAGAGGTGCTGCTCCTCTCTATGGCTCAGCAATTAGCAAGAGAAAAACCCACGGAGTCTTCTTGCAGTCTGAAATCTGGGAAGTTCCCTGACTTAAAGAGTTCAGAAAGATGCTCCTTATCACCTTTCAGTCTTACATAGATAATCCTGGCTCATCCTCTCCAAGATTTGTAACGCAATAGAAGAACAAGGAGGCTTGGGATGATAGAGATGTGCTTTGATCATACAGCTTTCCCATAGACAGGTGCTTACCAGGAGGATTTAGATATGCTGTTTGCCTTCAAGTAGATGTCTAGAAGAATGTACAGGAAAAAAAAGCAGAATTTTCCATGAGATTGCATAATTTATATTGCTTGTCCTTATATAGCAGTCAGTGGGTCATTTTGTTTTGGGTAGAAGCAGGGGAGCTGAAATCTCTCCTGATTCCTAAAAGCCTCCCACTTTTCGGTGGCCTGTTAGTTATGTTCAAGTGAAAACCAACACAGAGAACTTGGGTGAGCAGCTCCTGAGCACCGTGCCACGGGATGGCTCATTACAGCTCTGCTCCGACCTACCCGGGGACCAGACAGGCCACAGCAACCAGGAGTAAGATCAGAGAATCATGGAATCATGGAATGGTTTGGATTGGAAGGGACCTTAAAGACTGCCTAGTTCCAACCCCTTGCCATGGCAGTGACACCTCCCATGTGACCACAATGACAGTGCCTCGCAGCACCCGCTGCACGGCCAACCACGTCCCGGCTCAGACGGCAGTGGACCAAACCAAGTCCTGAAGGTGACCCTGACCCCCTGATGAGGAAGATGAGGGCGGTCAGAGAGCTTGAGCAGTGTGCCTGGTCGCTCAGATGGACTACACCTCCCCGTTTTGCTGCCTGAGGGCCTCCTTGGGGTTGTTTTGAGGAGGGCTCCAGGAGTCCAGACCAGGTGATGTGGTTTGCGCAAAGCAGAGAGCGAAGGTGAGGGAGGCAGCAGAGGTCCAGGAGCGATTTAGGGGCCCGTGCCGTGGCAGGGGATCTCCCGTACCCCAGGTTGTCCTCATTGTCCATGAAACACTGCTTTCCCCTGTGTCCTCCTGTCCAGAAACGCGGTGTTACTGGTGCGGGTGTTGCTGCCGGCGGCCCCGGGGGCCGCGCTCCGTTAGGTGCTTTCTAACGCTCTTTTTGCCGCCGTTTCAGGAAAGCTGTTCTAATGTTCTCTCTCCCTCTCCTTATCCCTTTTCCTAGTCCCCACCAAAAGGTGCCACCATTCCCTACCGCCCAAAGCCCGCCTCCACCCCTGTCATTTTTGCAGGTGGTCAGGTAAGAGCCGACCCGCTTGCAGCCTCCACTGCCAACCTCAGCCTTTTACTGCAGCACCAGCCGCTGCCCGTTAGTGCACTCAGGTTTCTTGCCTTCTGACTTGCATGGTGTCATCCCATCTGTTGTGTGCCATGGCAGCTGGACTGAAAGCTCTTGGTGGAGCCGATGGCTTAGCTCCTCTAATGGATCCTGGAGGCTGAGGAGAAGGAAAGGGCCAGCTCAGAGAGACAGGGTGTTAGCTCTGCTGGGTGCTCACGCACAAAGAAAAGCCTGGAATTTGCTTCACTACACCCAGATTCAGTATTTGTCAGTGGTTAAGAAGGAGAAAATTAGAAAAGCATCGCTGAACAAGAGGCCGTGACTGTTTTCTGGCATCTCCTGCCCAATTAAAAATAGCTTTGCGTAGCTGTAATTGATCCAAGATAAGGAAGGGTTTATCCCAGCTCCTGAAGGGCTGTGCTGAACCTCTGCTCAGGGCAGCCTCAGTGGAAGAGTCATGTCCCCATTCCTCAGGATGCTCAGCCGGTCTGGGGTGCTGCTTCCCCCCAACAGGAGAGCCTGCGTTGCATTGCCCTCGGTGACACTGCAGCCTTGCAGACACAGCATGCTATTTCTAGCCACCCTTGGGGACATCTTGCCTTTCCAGGATAACCGTGGCACGAATGTGCCACGGGAGCTGGAGGTTATTCTGCAAACAAAAATCAGCAGAAATGAGAGCAGTTTTAAGCAGACAGCTGTTTCTAAACAGGGAACTTGCACCACTGCTTTTTCCACCTCCTCTCCTCACCTCATCTGGTGACTGAGGACCTGCCTGTAGATGCCACCGTAATGTGGTGCATCAGATCTGGCAGTAGATGTACCTTCCCTAAAGCTCCTGCAGCCGGGTAGGGCCAGCACCACAAAACCACAGCTGATGGCACCCAGAGCAGCTCCAAACGAGTTATTTCATCTCTCCCCAACCATAATAAATAGAAGGACAAACTAAGGATGGGAGCAAAGCCCAGGGCACAGGCTATTTCAGGCTGAATTAGTCATTGCCAGGATCAGGAGGAGTGTGTCACTCGGTCTGAGCAGCCATCCTGGAAAAGAGCTTTGAGTCCAGCTGCTTGGTGAACTATCTTCTCAAAAGGGAGAGTAAGATGGAGGTAGAATTTCTCCTGCTGGTGAATGGTTGGTGTCTTGGACAGAAGTGATGTCACGGGAAGAAGCAACCATCTCTGAAATGAGAGCTCTTCCCAAGGCTGGGAGCCCTTTGGCTCTGCCCGAGGGGTGGCAGGGGGTGGGTGGGCAGAGGACAGCCAGTGACAGTGGTGACAGGTGTTTGGGGTGGGATAAGCCTTCAGGAGCTCAGCAGGCTGAGGGATGCAGCAGCCGATGGCAGCTGCCAAAGGGACCAGCCTCACCATCCACGGGCAACGTCAGAGTTGAGTTGCATCTGTCCAAGACATCTTCCTGCCCTTAATTACCTTTTTTGACTCAATTTTTCTACTCAAAAAACAGTGACCAAATTGCACCACCGGGACAGGCAACCCTTCAGTGAAGCCTCTGCTATATCCCCATCCTGCCAAGATATCAGTGGTCCCTGGGATGGCCATGTCTGTTTTCCTCCTTCATGATTTTGTGGGTTTTCCTCACACAAAGCACTTTGCTATTTGCAAACAATGTGGCATATTTGCAGGAGGTTCCAAGGTTGTTTTTTTTCTTTTTTTTCTTGGCAGTCTTTACTCTCCCTTTTCAAAGTGTTGTCCATCTCTTTTGTCGTTTCTTTCAGAATCATCTGAATAATGTGTCAACCAGTGAGATATGTTTTGCTAGCTGGTTAAGTCCTAAATATTGGGCTCTCTAGTGTCTGGCTCTTCACCCACATCCGTGCTTATTTTTGGGTTATTTCCAAAAAAAAGTGGAGAAAGGATTGTTACAAAGGATGGGAAAAACACACAAAGCCATTTGCCTGGCAGATACCTGCATGGATTTATCAATTATAGCTGGTGAAAGGCATTGCAGTGCAGGCAGCCTAGCCCTGAGCCCTCACCTCAATGCCTTTCCAATGCCCCAGCAGAGCACTGGAATATACTGGGTGGATGTTAGGCATCCACTGGGAGTTGTGCACCTGAAAATATGGAGACGCCCACATCACTGGCTTGCTTTCTAGGATCACACTAAGGTGTGAAGGGCAGCGGTGATGTCACTGTGCACCTGCTACACACTTAATTCTGGTTATCATTGAATCACAGAATGGTTTGGGTTGGAAGGGACATTAAATATCGTCCGGTTCCAACCCCCCTCCACTGATCCTTATTTTTTTGTCCGGCAAAGACCAGTCACAAGCTGAGATTCCTGCCCTATGCAATACTGGCACCTTTAAAGAGCTGTTTATTTCCCTCTGAAAAAGCCAAAGTGAGCCCAAGCCCTTGCAGTCAGGTAGCTCAGAATTGGCCCAGGTTGGATCAGGGGTGTGCATCTCCCTCCTGCCCCAAGGATTTGCTGCCCTGGGGAATGTAATGTGGCAGAGGGGGTCCCAGCAGAGGGATGGAGTTCTCTCACCATGTCCTACCAGCCCTAGTAACATCTATTTTTTTCCTTTGCAGGCCTATACAATTCAGGGACAATACGCTATTCCACACCCGGATGTGAGTTTTACCCTAATTTTTCTTATACCCTCTTCTGCCACCTGCATGCTACTGTTAATTCACATAATATTAATATTAGCCAATAATATTAATAACATATTTTCAAAGTAACCGGCCTTTTGTAGTATCTGTAATACCTCGAGTAGCCTTTTAACCTGTTAGCACTAAACTTTGTTACTTCCGAGGACTTGGCCTGATGCTAAATTGTTTCCATTGTTCAGTGCTATCCCTTCATTCCAAGAAAAACCATATTCTATGCATTTTGTGCCTCAAAATGATCAAAACAAGCAAAAAAAAAAAAAAAGGAGGAAAAATGATACTTTCCTCTCTATTTCCCCCTTGTCCTTAAATGTTGGTAAGCCAAGGGTGTATTTAGTTGCTGAGTGCCTTGGTGGAGTGGGGAGCAGCCAGAGCTCCAGGGGTGTCATGCTTGAGGCTTAGGGCAGGGGGACATGCCTTTCAGGGAGGGGAAGGGCAGGGGGGCCTCCCAGAAACTGGGAGCCTCTGCATCTCCCACAGGGATGGAGAGGGTGCTGCATCTCACCTTGCTGAGGGCTCTGTGCCTCCCCACAGGAGCGGGACCCCAGACTGATGTGGTCACCCTGGGTTTGGGTGGCTGTGACCCGGGGCAGGGACATTGTGGGGACAGTCCCCACTCCATCTCAGGCTGCTTGGTGCAGGGACAGGCACCACTCTGACTCGGGGTTTGCTGATAATCAGATCCCCTGGGCTCCCAGTCCTGCGGCAGGACATTTGTGGGGGGACGTGTAGGGCTCGTCAACTGGAATGTCTGCGCCTAAAGTTACCAACAGAATCAGAAAATGAATCTGTTTAAAGGATTTCTGTATGGAAAGCAGAGAAGCACCATGATGCCAGCAGCTCCTTGCCAGCATCAGGCAGCTGCTTGGCTTCTGGGGTGGTCACAGCTCTTGGAAAATGCTGGGACTTTCTAAATGTGTTTCCGAGGAGGTAAAATACCTGTCGAGTTCCATTGCGGGGGTCCTTCTTGCTGCGAATCAGGGATCTGCAGGGGGGCTGAGGATGTGGTGATGGGTGGAAAGCCTTCTCCAGCCATCCCAGCCCTGGGAAGGGTATGATGTAGCTCAGTGTTCCTCTTTCCAATAGGTCCATTGGGTATTAAATCATGGAATTGCTTTTTCCATAATTGAGAAGGTGGCCAGGCTGGTTGATACCACAAATGCCCTCCCCACATGGGAACCTTTAGGAGCTGTAGGCTGGGTTTTCATCTTAGGAGAAGTGATTTCATTGAAATTAGTGGAATCCAGGCTTTGGCTTTCTATGTGACACCAGTATGTGTGTACTCTGAATAGCCTGCTGTGATGGTTGATAGGAAATATTCTTAGTTGTGTACTGTTTGCTCTTGCTCCACAAGCGGAATATAAATAAATAACCTGTGTATTTAGGGTAGGTCAATATAGTCTTTATCCCAGTTTTTCTTTGCAAGTGGTGCTGACAACTTAGTCTTTTCCTGCTTAGTATATTCCTCTGATTGTCAGGATTAAAATACATTTTATATATTTGCTGGCTGAGCTCTGCCCCACTCCGGCAGATTTGCTGAGACCTGGGAAGAACTGTTGGTACAGGGCCCATGTACTCCATCCTTATTCTCATAGTGCTCTCGCAGTGACTGGTCATTTTAAACAATGTTCAGTGCAGAATCCAGTCTTGAACAGGATTTTAGGGCATTTTAAAAACACATTCTAGGTGTCTGTGTTTAGTGGGTGCCTTTGGCAAAGCGGGCAGAATTTTGAATTCCAAATGCATGCTCCTGCCCTGATTTTCTGCCCTGGAAAAAAAAAAAATCGAGGACAGGGGCAGCTTTGGCTCATGAAGAGCTTCAACACTGCCTGAGTAGGCGTTTTAGGATGTGATGTGTAGCTGCCTACCTTCCCAAAACCTGTGGGATCCGAGTCACAAAATGGTTTGGGTTGGAAGTGTCCTTAAAACTCATCTCATTCCAACCCCCTGTCCTGGGCAGGGATACCTTCCACTATCCCAGGTTGCTCCAAGCTCTGTCCAAGCTGGCCTTGAACACTTCCAGGGATGGGGCAGCCACAGCTTCTCTGGGCAAGCTGTGCTGGGGCCTCCCCACCCTCAAAGGGAAGAATTCCTTCCAAAATAATGTCCTGTCTAACCTTGCTCTCTGTCAGTGGGAAGCCATTCCTCCTTGTCCTGTCACTCCAGACCCTTGTCCCAGGTCTCTCTCCAGCTCTCCTGGAGCCCCTTTAGGCTCTGGAAGGGGCTCTAAGGTCTCTGTGGAGCCTTTTCTTCTCCAGGCTGAACACCCTCAGCTCTCCCTGCCTGTGTCCAGAGCAGAGAGGCTCCAGCCCTCGGAGCATCTCCGTGGCCTCCTCTGGACTCACTCCAACAGATCCATGTCCTTGCTGTGCTGGGGACCCCAGAGCTGGATGCAGTACCCCAGGTACAGTCTCACCAGAGTAGAGGAGAAGAATTCCCTCCCTTGACCATGGAAGGTGAGCTGGAAGAGACGGATATAGCAGCTTCCACTGTGACACCTGAATGCAGCCATGTTCTCCTCTCACAGGCTTATTTATTGTTCTAATTATGGGAGCTGGCTAAATACCACTATCCAAATTATGTCTGAAAAGTCTACTGGATCAGTATTAGAAAGGATTTTGGTGTTTCCCCATAGGGCAAAGCAGGACCCCTGCCCCAGGGCATGGTTGAAGCCCAAAGGGCAAAGAGGTTTCATTTGGAGTCCTGCCAGTGTCCAGGGACCAGGTGTCATGAGGAATTCCAGGAAGAGGGTGCACCTGTAGAAAACAGGATAGTTCTGAAGCTAAGAAGCAGTGGATGCTGATGTCCCTACTCCCTGTAGGAGCAGTGGCATGCTCAGTCCTATCTGGAGATAACTGTGTTTTGGCAGGAACCCACCATGTTACACCTTTGGCTAAAATAAGCCAAGTAAAGCCAAAAGAAGCACAGGGAGGGATGTGCAGGCACCTCTTTTCATGGAGACCTCTCATTAGAGCTGGTGGAGGCTGGAAGTCTTCATGCCTCTGCAGGGAGAACAGGGATCCCATGGGTACCTCTCTGGGGATTTGCAGGTGTTTCACCACTTCCTGCTGCCTCCCTCCGGCCTCCCCCCAGTGTGTGCAGCCTCCCAGGTCAGCTCTTCCCAGCATTTTCCCCCTCACTGCTGCCAGCCAGACCTCCCCAGACTCCCTCCCCAGCCATGCTGCAGGAGCAAGGAGGAGTTTGAACCTTGCTGACCCCCCAAAACCTTGAAATTGTAACTCCTGCCTCTCCATTGCCAGGGATAATGGGCACAACAGGTGGTTTGAGTCTGGGGGATGATGCCATGGTGGCAACCCCCCGAGCACCTGTGAAAAGTGGGAGGTGATAAAAAGCCTCCCTCCTGCTCCCTGCCAGACTTCAGCCCAGTTTGATTTGGTTTTTTTCTTTTATTCTTTTTTTTTTTGGTTGGTTTGTTGTTTGTTTGTTTGTTTGTTTGTTTTTTATTTGGAGCAGTGAAACCGAGCACAAAATGTATTCCAAAAAGACACCTCTCTCTATGCAACCGCTTCCCGACCGGGCACCAAAACCTACCCAGCACAGCAAAGGGATACAAGGATCTGAAATACCTACTGGTCATGGCTGAAGCCCATAATTCCCTGTATTCCTAATGAGCTGACATTTAGAAACACAGTTTATCCATCTCCCAGAGGCACTTCCCATCGGAGGCACAGCACGAGAATGTGTGCTGTGGGGACCAGTGGTGACAATGCAGCTCTGGTCCCCCAGAGAGGGTCTCTGGGTGCTGGTTCTGATGCCCACCAGCTGGCCCTGTGCCAAGGCAGAGGAGCTGAAACGAAGAATGGGCTTCTTCCTGGTATCGTACTTCAGACCCTGACCAAGCACTTCTGCCAAAGATTTGGACTTTATTGCACTATACCCAGGCCAAGTCCTTCTGCTAATGTTTTTGCCATGTCTCACCATGGCTTCCTGCTTTGTTTTTTTGGTTTTGTTTTTTGTTTTTTTTTCCCCATTAATTTTTGGTTTGTTTTCCTTTTTTTTTTCTCCCCTTCCGAAATAATTTTGTTCTTGCTTTTCGGTGTGACTTGTTGTACTCTATGACAATAACCTTCTTAGCTCTAATGTCCCTCCTACCCCTCAGCAGTTGACCAAGCTCCACCAGTTGGCTATGCAGCAAACCCCCTTTACTCCCCTTGGACAGACCACCCCCGCTTTCCCTGGTACGTACCCACACGCCCTTTCAAGATATCCTTCTCTTACCTGTAGAGTTTCTCTCTCTTTCTAAACTCATGCTGTTTAATGGAAATGAGCAGGGCAGGTAAAAGGTTGCAATGTCCGTGGGGAAAGGCTGGCTAGAGATGGATATTTTGGGGGTCCTCGAGGGCGAGCTCTCAGCCCTTAGCCGTGCACGCCTGGACTCGCTCCCAGCTTTGCTGGCTTTCCCAGCAGAAGTGATGAGCACCATCCTTCCCTTCACACAGGAGGCAGCACCCCCTGCCACGCGCCGATCTGGACCCCGGTGGGACGTCCCCGCTTTCCCGGGGGGAGCGGCTCGGTGCCGGCCGGGGATGCCGCCTCCATGTGTGTGTGGGGAGCGGTGCTGAGCCAGGCAGGATGGCACTCCCACAAGGGGAAGGAGTTGTGGCTGCAGGGGGCCGCGTTGGCAGGAGCACAGCCGGCCCTGGCGTGGCTCAAGAGCCTTGTCCTCAAGGCTGGCGCACTCACGGTGACCTGGGAAGCAGATAGAGCACAGGGGATGGAGATACTTAAGAGTACTGGTTGGAAATGCCTTTTCTGACAGTATGTTCATCATATTTTGAGCTTCCTAGATGAAGTGACATTGCTTATCTCCTTGAAGGCAAAAGCATTAAACCTGTTTCTTCTTTGCTCTTCAGGAGAAAAGCTGCCCTTACATTCCTCCGAAGAAGCTCAAAATCTGATGGGCCAGTCATCAGGTAAAACACAAAGCTAGAGGGAAATAAGCAGGCTTCGGTTGAAATATATATATTCCGTTATAGGACCATGCCATTGTTGTGCTCTGAGAGAAATCGTGGTATTTGTGGAGAGGACAGCAGGTTTTCTTGGTGGGCAGGGAGAGGCCAGGCAGCACCGTTCTCCTTTGTACAGCATGTCAAAAGAAAAGTGCCTGGACTTTATTGCCTGGTTTTGTGATATTTGTGTATAACTGCCATAGAATCACAGAACATCCTGAGTTGGAGGGACCCACAAGGATCATCGAGTCCAACTCCTGGCCCTGCGCAGGACAGCCCCAAGAATCCCACCATGTGCCTGAAAGTGTTGTCTAAACACTTCTTGAGCTCTGTCAGGTTTGGGGCCATGACCACTGCCCTGGGGAGCCTGTTCCAGTGCCTGACCACTGTCTGGGGGAAGAACCTTTTCCCAATATCCAGCCTAAACCTCCTCTGACACAGCTCCAGCCGCTCCCTCAGGTCCTGTCACTGGTCATCGGACAGCAGAGGTCGGTGCTGCCCCTCAATGCCATCTGCATAGCAGGAAGATACCAGAGTCATCACCCTTATTCCTTCATTTAATTTTGCCTAAACTTTGCTCAGAAACAGCAGAAAAATGCCGGTGGGAACAGCAATGACATGCAGCTTTAGCCATCTCCAAGCCATTCAGGGTGAGTTGCAATTTTAGTGGGACAGGACCCTGAGGAGCCAAAGCATGGCTGCAGCCTTGGAGAAATTTTTTGGGGCAGATGTCCCACATTCATCCGTATGTGCGGAATGGATTTGTCTTTTGTTACCTGCCATTGCTTAGAGGAGTTATCCTGAGACCTGGAGGCTCACAGGCAGTGTGAACCAGACCTCCCTGGGCATACCTGGGGCACACAGCCATCCCATGCGTGCCTCAGAAGTCTGGGGACGTCACCTAATTATGAAAGCAAACGCAGCCCAAGTAGATAGACCCCACAAGACTGTACAAGTGGAGATTTCATGATGCTGACCTGCGCAGCCATGTTTTCTGCATGCCCTCTTTGCCCTTTGCAGTCACCCAAGGCACTAATCCTGCCCTGATGCCTTCATTACAGCCTCAGGGACTGCTTGTGCATATCAGAGAGGGAGGATCTGGAGTGCTAAAATAAACCAGTCTCCAGGTAACGGGGAAGCCATTCCCTGATGGCTGTGTGATGCAGGGATGGTGCAGTACCACGGCACCTTGTGTCCCAAGGGCTTTCAGCAGCAGCCATGGCATCTGAGCACAGGATGGGGGATGCCACCTATGAGTCTGAAGAGCTTAGCTTGTATTCCCAAAGACCCCTCAGTGCTGCTCTGAGCCCAACCTCAGTGCTCTGCTCCCTTCAGAAGACATTTTCTGCCATGCCCAGGCTGCTACTGAGCTGAGCCTTGTAAAGCATGGCCGAGAGGCTGGGACACCCTCCTCTGAGGGGCATGTCTGTGTTAGGTGCAGTCTGCCTTGCCTGAACTGTGAAGAAGCTCAGTGTGCAAGGCAGTTCACAGCTGGTGAAATGTGTGCTGTAAAGTCAGCGTTGAGCATTGCCTGTGGTGTAATACCTGGGCAGGATCTGTTTTGTGCAGGGTTTGGCATTTAGTACCCCAGCAGGGGTGAAGGACAGCCAAGGGCTGCCTAGTGGAGGATTTGCATCCCCAGTCCTAACATTTCTTCTCCTCTCTGTGCTCCCAAGTGAAATAGAGGAGACCTCCTGCAAAGGAGGTGTGTCTGGGAAGCTGCATTTAGGAAAGCACAGGACTCACAGACTCGTAGAATCATGGAATTGTTTGGGTTGGAAGCAGCCTTAAAGCCCATTTTGTTCCAACCCCTGCCAACCCCCACTAGACCAGGTTGCTCCAAGCCCAGTCCAACCTGGCCTTGAACACTTCTAGGGATGGGGCAGCCACAGCTTCTGTGGACAATCTGTGCCAGGGCCTCACCACCCTCACTTCTTAACAGCCTAACATCATGCACAAGCACACCAAAGATATGTGGAGCTCTTCTTCCTCAGTGTTGAAGCCCTGGATGGAAATATGTGAGGAATTTGATGCTGCTGCTGTCTTTTGTTGCAGCAGCCCTGCATTTCCAGTCTCCTTATTTTCTTTATTCTGCACCCACTCACTCCCCTTTCCACAGATACAGACCTGGCAGTCTCTTGTGCTCTTAAAAGCCCTTATCAGTGGTTTATATTATAAGGATAAGGGTTTTTTTTTTTCCAGTTACTGCAAATTCCTGTCAGCCACCAGACAGCTTCTTTCTTGCAGATTTGGCATAGGACATCCCTGCTTTGGCACTGAGGTGATTTAATATGGAAAATCATGGGAGAGGCAGGCTTTGACCTGGCCTAGGAGCACTATGGCATGGTGTCCTCTTACCTCTGGAGCTGCACACACAGGGTATGCTGCTGGCTCCAGCCATTCCTACCATGGAGGAGAGAGCTGTCCCTGATCCAGGAGAGGCTGGGAGGAAACACGCCACTGCCCTTGCTCTTCGACATGTAATTTTGTAGGGAAGCAGGATGTGAATCTCCATACTGTTTATCTTGCTTTCCCTTGGGAATAAGAGGGACAGCTGGTCCTGGGTCCAGCTAGGTTGCATGTCTTAGCAGTCTGGCTTAAATTTAGGGTGAGTCTGTGGGGCTTTAACTTGCAGAGGACTTGTGCCAGTGCTGCCGGATCCCCGGGGGAAACCGGTTTTGGGGCACCAAGCTGCTGTCATACCCAAGCAGCTCAATGCTGCTGCATCCAGAGAGGGCTGGAGGGTGCATGGACAGCATTCCTGCTGGGCTGGTGGGTGTTCTAGCCGGCATGCTCTCTGCTGCTGTGTGGAAAGGTGTTTTTCCCACCTCTCTTTGGCGATGCTGGAACCTTGCACCCTCCTCTGAAGCCACTCCCAGTGGGAGGATGAAGGGTGGGAAGCGAGGCACTCATGGGGCAGCTCAGGGGATGCAGGGAAGGTGACACGCAGCTCCAGCAGAGTCAGGTAGCAACCATCTTCCCCCTCCTTGTCCCAGAGTGTGTGATCCCCTTCCCCTCCCACCCCGGAGCAGGACGCAGCCTTTGCAGTGTTGACTGTTGCGGGAAAGCAGCGGAGCTCCATCGTGCTGCCTCTGCAAGCTGTAATAACCATGTCTCCTTGCATATGCCCAGGTTTGGATGCCAGTCCCCCGGCCAGTACTCATGAACTCACCATTCCCAATGATGTAAGTAGATCCAATTGCTTCCTTGGCATGTCTGTGTGTGTGTATATATACGTATGAGCTGCAGCCATATGGCTTTGTTAAATATATTTAGAGATGCCCCTTCACCATGTTCCCTCATCCATGTGCATTCCATTGGGGATCAAGCTGCAGCATAAAGTGCCCATTGGACTTTACCCCATCAGTAGCTTCCCCAGGTAAAATCCTTAATGCTCTATTTCCCTTTCCAAGTGAACTCAGTGCTCATGAAACATGCCCAGTTGACAGCACTGGGAAAGGGAGAGAGCTCCCATGCCAGCCCTGATTAAACTCTTAATTGCATAATCAGGCACTGGCATGTCTGAGATGATGTTTCAGCTCAAGGGTAGTGGAGTGGACTGGGGGTGGTGGTGAAGAGGAGGTAAGTAAATAACATTTCTCATGCCACAAAGTGCCACACAAGCGTGTGAAGGACGGTGCGTCTCATCTTAGTGCTGGTGACAGGCAGCTTTGGGGTCTTACAGATGGAGGTGCTGTGGTAATGTGGGTGTTGGACTGGGATATTTGCTGGGGCGAGGCTGGAGTCATGCTGGGCAGGGTGCTTGGGGACGCTCCAGAGGTGGGATGGAGAGCACAACGCAGCCAGCACCTGGATTCACGTCTCACTTGCTTCTGGACTGGCCCACTGGTTTCTATGGATTAAGAACCACTCTGCGCTCAGATCAGGAGGAGGGCAAGCAGTGGGATGACAGCCAGCCTCTGTCCCCATCTCCATCACCACCTTCAGCCCATCCTTACCAGGAGTTTCTGGCTGGGGTGTGGCAGCTGTTGCTGCCTCTTCCTGCTGTTCACCGACACCCAGCAGCACGAGGGAAAGGCAGCGAGCCCAGCTGCAGCTGCCAGGCACCTCTGCCAAGACCTCCTTCCGCCCGAGAGACCTGGCAGTGCAACAGCTCCTGAGCATCTGCTGGCTGAAACCCTCAGAGGTGCTTCACCCCAGGGCCAACCGCCACGGAAGGGATCTGCAGAGGGGTCTGTGGGAGATTGATCCCCAATCGGCGTCTGTCCATCCGGCAAGGACCTCTCTCCAGGAGACTGCAGGGAGCTCCGCAAACGCTCCTGAGGTTCCAATAGCTGTGTCCGTGGAGCATGGAGGACCACAGCAATCTTCAGAAATATCAAGAGACCCCTTGCAGAAGGGGAGGAAGGGATGCAGGGACCTCCCAGAACCCAGGAGCACTCTGAGCATTCGCTCGCCAGAGACCCGGCTCTCACCAGGCCTGGACAGCAGTAAATGTCATCACCTGCATCTTGAAAAATTCCTCCCTACCTCTTCCTCCTGTGGTTTTGAAGGCTTTTAAACACTCACTGCCACCTTCTCAGGAAGCAGAGGACAGGTTTGGTTTTCTTTAAGGGTCTTCTGGCATGTTTTAGTGGTATAGCTTGGAGTTGTGCTGCAGTTGAAGGGAGTCTGATTATAAACATCTTGCCCCTTCTCTGACTGTCAGGAGAAACTTGAATGCTGTTCAACTTGGATGTTGCTGCGCATCTGCCTGTATGGTTTGATTCCTCAGGTCTCCCTGTCAGATTTTAAGTTGCTGAAACATCTCTGAGTTATTTCTGTGCTCTGAAGACCAGGACGGGTGGCCGTTGGGCTGAACAACCCACCACAGCCCCTGAAACAGTTGATACCCTTCCAGTGTATATTCAAGTCCATATGGGACAAACCACCACATGGGAGCCCCATGGTCTGACCAAAGGATCAGTGAACATTTGGAGGAGTAGTCATCTCCACTTCTCCCATGGCAGAAATCCAGCGGCTGCCAAGATGAACATCCCACATATAAAATGCCCAGGCACAACCTTAGAAGAGAGCTCAGATGTCCAAAAGGGGATGCAGAAACACCTCATGCCTGTGTTGGTCAATCTGGATATCCTGGTATGTGTCACTGAGCTTCAGAGATGAGGTTTGAGGGAACCATCGTGTCATGCACAAATGAGCAAAAACAAAGACCACTGAGAAAGTTCAAACCATCGAGGACCACTCAGGAAATTCAAGGGATGGATGTTTGCGCATATTCAAACCCCCAGCTGGCTCTGATTTTTTCACAAGAGTGTGAAAGGTGTGTTTTTAAGTAGGAGTCACCACTTCTGCATGTCTCCTGTGCACACCAGTGAGTCGCTGGATTGCACTGAAAGAGCTGGAGGGAGTAACAGAGGCAGTGAGGGCATCCCGGTGGGATAGGAGGAATGTGGGATGGGGTGACTGTAGCAGCTGACAAGGGGGCTCCTGGGGTAGGGCTGTCCCCAGCAAAGGCAGAGGGCTTGTTTCCTTCTAGTAACATGTCCAAACCACCTTTGGGTTTTCTGTAACCAGCAAAAGGATACGTAACTTGCAAAACATCGGCCCTTTATTAGACCACAAAAATTATTATTACTGAAACGAGCCCTCCTTGAAGCCCTCTGAGATGCGGGGCGTGGTGTGGGGATAATGGAGGTTTTTCCCCCCCGCCCCCGCAAGGAGCAGAGCAGGACAGGCTGCTGGATGAGTCCTGGGAGGACCATGCTCGTGTGCAGGTGGGATTCACCCCCGGGCTGTCCCTCTCCTGTTTTCATGAGCACTAAGGTCACACACGTGTCCCAGGCCCGCGCAGTTGTGCTCGCGTCGCACTGGCGACGGCCGGGGCTGCCGCTTCTCAGACGTTCCCTCCGTGCTTTTTTTCCTAGCTAATAGGCTGCATAATCGGACGCCAAGGGACCAAAATCAATGAAATTCGGCAGATGTCGGGAGCGCAGATCAAAATCGCCAACGCCACGGAAGGGTCATCGGAGCGCCAAATTACCATCACAGGAACCCCTGCAAACATCAGCCTTGCGCAGTACCTCATCAACGCCAGGTGAGACCCCCCGCCAGACCTCCGTCGCCTCCTGCCACGGCCGACCCCGTCCTGCTGGCCCGGTGGGAGCAGCCCTCGCTCCCGGCACCGCGGGCCAGGAGGGGCTTCCTGAGGCGGCTGGGACGGATGGTGTCTTGCTGAGACCTCTGAGCGGGGACCAGACGTCGCCAGCGGGACATCTCCCCCCGGCTGGCGCTTTGGCCGGGGACCGGGAGCCGCTTCACCGCCGGCGGGTTGCGCCGGTCGCCTGCCCACCCGCCACCCTCGCTCAAGGATTTTGCTCACGGGTAGGGCAAAATCACCGCCGTCTTTCTCTGTGGATGAGGCAGGGGACAGGGACAGGGATGGAGCTGAGCCTATGGCAGGGAGGCATCACTTGGGACCTGCTTGCTGTGGGATCCCAGCATCGCTTACTGCCTCTTCCACACGCTTCCAGGCCTCCCAAAGGCTTTCCTCCATTCAATCAAAGTAATCAGTCCAATAAACGCAAGACGTGGGAACGGCCTGATTGCTTCCTTTTCATCACGAAAAGCTTGGCGCAGCAGGACTTCGCAGTGGCCAAGGGTTCCCAAAACTGCCGCAGGCTGGGGGGAGATGCAGCCCATGCCAAGGGGGACCAGGGGTCCAGCAAGGGACCGTGAGGGGAGCGTGCAGGGGAGGTGTAGCTGGAGAGACAAGTTGGGGTCTAGCTCCTTGCTGGCAGTGAACTGTGTCCGGGGCGCTCACTCAGACCTGTTTGCCTGTGTCTATGGACTCATGGATAGCGAGTTTAAGGGGATACAGGATCTTTTGCTGGCTTTGCACCCACCTGGCACAGCCACACGAGCAAGCCCGTCCACCTGTGTGTGTCCTCCGCTGCGGGCAGGATTGGTGCCGTGCCAACGCGTCGGATGTGTGCAGGAGGCTGCTGGCAGGGTCCTGAGGACGGGGGGCTGTTGGCGGCGACTCTGACATTTGTTGGGGTGTGGGCTGGGAGCACCGGTGAGGTCTGTATGTGCTTTCTCCTCCTTGCACCCAACCCACCTCAGCCCCGACCCGCAATAGACCCCCATCATCCCATCCCGCCCCTGCTGTCCCGCTGCCCATGCCCGTGGCACCTCTCCACCTCCTTAGGTGAGGGATGGGGCCAGCCCCCCGTGGGCTTGGCTGAGCGGCTTTCCCGCAGCTCCTTGCAAACCCCCCCTCCACCTCCTGAGACAAGAGAGAGAAAGAAAAGAAAACCAAGGGGCTCTTCATTGCTGGGAAGGGCTGGCTGAGCTGCCACCTGTGCAGAGATGACCTGACGGGGGCTGGAGGGGGGGGACAGGATGGGGCTCAGCTTCTCCCATAGTTTCCAAACCAGAGCAAAACAAAGCAGCCAGGGGAGATGGCACAGCTGCCTGTCCCCCGTGGGAGGGACGCTCCTAGAAGGGAAGCCGTGCGCTGGGTTGTCTCCTGCCTCTGGTGGGTGACATCTCTGCCACAACACGGTGATGGTAACGGGCACTACCTGGCAGCTGTGAGGAGTGGGGAAGGCAGCCAGCCATTATGCTGGCTCTATGCTCCAGCCCCCCGTGCCCTCCACGGGGGACCCCAAGCCACCCAGAGATGCTCTGCCCACCCCGTCTAAGCAGGGCGTAGGCAAGAGGAGGAGCACTGCCCCACAGGGTCTTCGTTTTCTTTTCTGCTCCGGTGATTAAGCGCTTGTTTTTTGTCTCCCCCCCACCCCTCTCTCTGCCCCTGTCTATTCTAGGCTGACGTCTGAGGTCACTGGAATGGGCGCACTCTAATTTCCACCCACCATCCTCCACTCCGCACCACCCGACCCTCTCCAGCCACCGGCACTCCACCCAGCCTGTACTGCCTGTACATTTACCGTCTTCCCTTTGCCTCCACAGATACTCTTTTCTTTACTAACGAATATATATATATATATATAAACACACACACGCATATGCACACACTGGAACGGTTCTTTACAAGCTCCTTGCTGTGCTCCCAAGGCTGCTCCCAAACTCTTTGGTTATGGTCCTTGTTTTCAGCGTACGGTGTTAATACTTCATCTGCTTTTGGGGGATGGGGGAGGGGGGAGAGGGGTGTTTTTTTTCTCACTGGTGAGACTTCAGGAGATGACAGGGTCTCTAGTGTCAGTCTAGCGTAGCTACTTACACGTTTGAGTTGACATTGGCGGTACTTTCTGTAGCCTATGGACATATGTGATGCCAACCAGAGCTGTGCGTGCTTCAGGTGACTTACTTTTCTCACCCTTCTTCCTTTGGTGCTCCCTCTCTTGCTTGTCCTGGCTCACCTTTGCCACCTCACATCCCTGCCCTCGGGGCAAGGGCGTAGTTTTCACCCTGTGTTATTTGGGAAGCGGAACGCGCGGGGGGCCAAACCAACGCGCGGGCACAGGTTCACCCGCAGGCTTCTCTCTTTGAACATGGCATGGTCCAGACAAGCCCTTTTCCATACTAAATTAAGGGAATCACACACACACACACATACACAAATGCTCCTTTTTTTTTAACTAACGAGCAACTGGAAGTGGGAAGAGCTCAGCTGTATGGGATTCACACCCCCCAGGGGCCTTTGAAAGCACTCTTTTGGCAATCCCCATGGGCAAAACCTTTGGACGATAGCTCAGGAAGCTCTGTGAGCTGGCTGTGTTTGTCGTTGTTTGTGTTCAATAAATGTCTGTGCAGCTCTGGTACCAATGGGCTCCGACTGTTCTTCTCCTGGGTTGCCCCACCAATTCCAGCCCCATTCTTCCCTCTGCATCCTCCCACACCTTTTTAGCTGCTTGGAGGGAAGGTGGGGGTTGTATACCATAGTTCTTCATTGCTATTACTGTTACCATCACCATTGTAATTTTTTATTTGATTTTGTTTAGAGAAGGTCCCCACGAGTGATGCACTTCCTGAGGGATTCCACGCTTTCTTGTCTTTTTCCAAAGGGAGAGTATTTGGCTTGCACAATCTTTTGGTTTTCCTTAAGATTAATTTATAAGTTATGGTACGACAACCAACATCTCTCACTGCCCCCTTGTCTGGACGGATCTGCCATGTCTGTGCCCCACACCCTTCCCCAAGACCCTCTATGCCCAGTCCTGCCTTCTGCTTCCAGGCTTTTATTCTCTCTCCTACCTCTCAAACAGGAAAACAAATATGTTTTCTGCCTGTTAATTCCTGACTGTCCCTTTTCTCAGACTGCAAATGAGGGGATCATGATACACCATGTCCCCAGACAGCTGAAGCAGCCGCACGGTACATTTTTGCACTGTAGCACATGGGAAATATATTGTTTTTCCAGGTGAGCCCCAAGACTTCGTGGCCTTTCCCTCTCTTCCACCCTCAGTGCTAGCAGGAACCGGGCTGCGTCAGGGACCCCGGGTGATGCCACCGTGTCACTGGAGCCAAAGATGGGCAGGGGGTTATGGGCTCCAGGGGGGAGCTGGCAGGGATGAGAGCACAGCTGAGGAGCTCTGGAAGGTGAAGGTGGCTGCCAGTCCCTGCTGCCGAGCATCAGCCATTTGCTCAGCCCTGGTGCCCTAAAATCGATGCATGCTCAGCTCTCCGGAGCATTCCAAGCCTCTGGGGTTACAGGTGCTCCCAGATCCTCCATAAGATGCTTTGCTGCCCATTCCCAACCCCTTCCTCTGCTCTTCCTGGCACTTTGGGTTCAGCTGTGCCTTTTGGATGATCCAGCTGCAGACATGCTGAAGACCATCCGGATTCCCCATCTGGAGAAGTGTAGATGCTTTGGGCAGTGCTGCCGTGGGCTCAGGTGGGAGCCTCCACTGGCATCATCTCCTGCTTGTATTTGTGCTGATGCTGAGGATGGAGGGTGTCAGGCACCAAATGGTGCCTCCCCCAAGTTGATGACTGGCCAGCAGAAGCACAGAACCACCTGCCGAGGTGGTGAGTCAGCTGTGGGCAACTGGCACTCCTCATCTTCTCCTGTTCCTCATTTTCCTTTAGACCAAGTATTTTTCCCACTGAAGGAATGAAATATCCATGTGTGAGACCCAGCATGAAAATAACCACCCAGCAGCGTGCCAGAGCCACCCTAGTGGCCTGGGGGGTGAGCCATGGCAAGAGCTCCCCATCCCACCGCCACCACCCTCCATGGCAGCCTGGGGTGATGCCCCCTCGGAGGGGGATGGTGCATGGAGAGAGCCAGCCCACCTTGCCACTGTCAGCTCCTCCATGGGGCTGGAGGACAAGCCAGAGCGCAAGGAGACCTTCCAGGTGATGGAGGCACAGCAGCAGCAGCAGCACCATTGTTGACCAAGGCCGAGAAATCCATCACAAGCCAACACGGCTGTGGGGTTTGTACACCTGGGAGCAAAACCGCATCCTGATGGCAATGAATGTGGAAACGGCTCCACCCGGGAATCGGCGGTTTCTGCAGATCACATCTGCCCTGAATTCCTTTGCTCTGTGTGCACTGTGCTCCCTGTGCTATTCCCCACCTCCACTGAGACAGCGCTGCCCAAAATAGCAAATGCCAGATTGGGTCTGCCAGATGCAGCCGAGCTCAGAGGCTACTGGAGAGGAGGAGCAGACAGCAGCAATTCCTCTACACCCATCCCCACGCCAGCAGACCCACGGATAACATCCCCCTGCAGGTGCCATCCCCATTCCAGCCCGCTGCCATGCATCCATCACCCAGCAAGACTGAGGAAAAGCCAACACAGGAATCGATGGTGAAGGAGAGGAGGTTGGATATAAGCACTGCTCTGGCATCAGGCCGGTATCCGAGACGTCGTCTCAAGGCTTGTGCTGCAGCATGGACCTGTGCTCAGGGGAGTGCTCCAGGGAATGGTGGATATGGCCACAGGGGACAAGGGGCAGTCCAAGCAGTAGCAGCCACCTCAGGAGAACTGTACAGCCATACAGTCGTGGAATATCCTGAGCTGGAAGGGATCCACAAGGATTATCCTGGCCCTGCACAGGACAACTCAAAGGACCCCTACTGCTGGCATTCCCTTTGACTTTGCAACTTCTCTTTAGTCAGCTTATCCATAATCATCTGGGCTTGAGCGGCCTTTGGAGAAAGAGGTGTTAGAAGCACTGCAACATCTCCTGGGAGCATGTTGATGACAAGGAGGATAACAACAAAATCACAAGGAATGTATCGGGATCGGCTTTGGTTTCTTCAGGATGGCTTAAAAGGAGATTTGCTGCTTTCTTTGGAAGGAGGCTCAATGTTTTCCTTTGATTTGCGATAGGTCTTGGGTTTCCATTCTGGATGAACTTAAAATGCTCCAGGGATGCATACACAGCCATGCCACTGGGGAAAATTTCTAATATTGTACTGAATATTCCATACGAGGTGAACGTCCCAGTTAATCAACAGAATAGCTTTCGTACGTTGCTTTTCTCTCCCAAAACAATGCATTTTATCCAGCCAGAATAATTCAACATTTCTGGAAGCAACCAGCTCAGTCAAACTCTTTGGGAATGAGTTATTTTGTGGGAAATTGTGACTTTGACTGGAAAGTATTGGTCCAATGCCCCCAGAGTGTGGGGGTCTCCATCTTCAGCCCCTTGTCCTCAGCTGAAGGTCTCCACTGCCCCCACATATCCTTGTTGTGCTCCCAAAATTGTTTGGAGTATTGTTACATGCTATTTTTTTCCCCTAGACTGTATTTGCAGATCTAGTACATAATAAGGTTGAAAAAAATATACCGTTTCCCTTAAGGGAAAGTGACTTTCACCAGGGAGACTCTTTAAATTTCATACTCTCTTTGAGCTGTTTTTTAGGGGTTTGTTATATATCCATGCTAGTCACTTTTAATTATGCTAATTCCAAGCTTATGGTGCATTAGCAAGGGTAATTTCCCCCCTCCGGTGCCGGCAGAGGTAGGGTTTCTGAGGGATCGCTGCGTGCTGTGGCAGGGATGAATGCTTAGTCTCGTTTTCTCCTTGGCCACAGGGATGGAAGGCATCTCTCCTAACCCTGCCTGGCTGCAGCCCCCAGCCCCGGGGGGGTATCCCGGTCCCCAGCCCTGGGGCCCCCTCGGCTGGTCACTAGGTGTCCCCATTGACCAGCTTTTGTATGCCTCCTGCTCCAGGCGGGATGTGGGAAGCACAGGGATGTCCACTGCTTCCAGCTTCTGATCCAGCTGCGTGCAGGAGACATCCCACGCTGCTGGAAAGGGAGTGGGGGTTTGTGTGTGTCCTCCCCCACACTGGTGACGAGCAGTGACACCCACTGAGCGTGTGGTTGGCCCCGTGTCCCACTGCGGGAAGGGTCCCATCAGTGCTGGGACCTTCCTGGAGCCACCCCAGCCCATATGGGCAAGGACACATGGCAGGCATCTCCTTGGCCACGGGTGTCCCCCACGCTCTCGGGTTATACCGGCTGTGCCAAGGGATGAGGTCGGTGGCACAAGCCACCACCCTGTGCTGGCCCAAGGCCATTCAGCCTGGCAGAGGGACAAGGTTTTGCTGGAGAGGTCCCGAGGGTTCCCATCCCTCGTGGCCTCTGGGGAGGCCGGCACTCGCAGGCGGGATGCTCTGTCTTCGCTGGCAGCAGGAGCGGCTGCAGCTGGTGGAATGACTTGCAGAAAGGTCAAGGTCTCAGTGCAATTCCCCTGCTCCCATGTTGGATATCACAGGGAGCTGGGACTCTGCTGAGGGGGATATTTTTGCTTTTCCTTCAAAAAGAATGCAGCTGCAGATCTTAATCTGCTGTGCTGTGCAGCGAGCCTCAGGCCCCTGTCCAAAGGGTAACGTGGCAGTGACTTTTAGGAAGTACTGAATGTACCAGATGTGCAACTCCTTCCACTCCAGATGTGCAATCCCCCTCCCACTCTGCCTCAGCGCAGTTGTCCTGCAAAGAGGAAGATGAGACTCCAGATCACTCAGAAAGCATCCCACAGACTAAATCCAGCCAAGTGCAAAGCCAGACTGGCTCTGGGTTCTCACACTCATGTTTAGGCAGTTTAACCGCAGGGATGTCTCTTCCCAGAAATGATGCTCGTGCCCACTCCACACGTGGGGAATAAAACCAGCCAGAAGATGGAGAACAAGATGGAGCAGCAGGAAGGGGCTTCACATCTGAGCACCTCACTGAACCACAGCCTGTGGCTGATTCAAAACACACGTGCTATTTCTAGAAGGAACTGCTGTGATCCCAAAAGAGAAGGCTGTGATGTGCATGAGGGCTTGAATATTTGAAGCACTCTCGGAGCGCTGTGTCCTGGTTCCCTGCAGGCACTGTCACTGTTTATTCCTAGAGAAATCCTGTGTCTAAGAGCATTTGCATCTGGATCAGAGAGGGGATGAGTGACGCTTGGCTCTGGAGCTTCTCCAGGTTTTGATGCATCAGATGAGACTTGGTGGTGTGGGATGCTCCAGGAAAGCAGGGGCACAGTGGAGGAGTGAGATGTGTTGTGGAAGTGCGGGCATGGTGGTGATGGGCCACCACAGCCAGCTGGCAGCATGGGGAGAGCAGGATGGAGGGATGGAGCAGCGTCACTCTGGAATTCAGGGCTGCATGCATAGCTTGGGATCAAACCGCAACGGATATCCAACAGGATTTCCCAGTTCAAAGGGGAGCAAGACGTGATGTGCTCACCTGAAAGCACTCAATTAGTGGTGTGGGGTTCTCTTTTTCTGGTGGGAAGACATCAATGTAGCAATGATGTAGCCTGAGGCCTCTGTTGCAGCTGGTGATACGGTTTTCCCAAGGGATGCTGCTAAGCATGCAGCCATGCTCCTGAATGTCTTACAGGAGAGCTGCAGAGGAACTGTCCATAAAAATCCAGTTAGGGATGCATACCCAACACCCAGGGAAGCCACCATCTCCATGTTTAAAACGAATTTTCAGTTGCATAGCTAAAATTTATTTTCTTGCCATGAGTAGATCTCCCGTCTGCATATTTTGGGCTGAAACACGGTGATTTCCAGAGGCACAGGATGGTGCAGTGCAGCACCAGGCAGATGTTGTGCAGGGGTGTGTGCCCTTCCCCAGTGTTCCTCCCTCAGCTGCCCATCACCCTCAGCCCTGCGATGCCCTTGCTCATCACCCCAAATCTTGCTGATGGGGGCCAGCAGCACCAGCTCTCTCGGTCACCATCCCCACAGTCATGGGTTTGTAGGGCACAGAGAGGCAGGCAGGGGCTATCCTCAGCCCAGGAACAGCCTCAGTTCAGATGGCTCCTCTGAAGCTCCCAAAAAGTCACTCTCAGCATCCAGTGACAGTCCACAAGGCAAACATACAGCACACTGGGCAACCACCTGGGCTCACGTGGCAGCCCAGCTCATGTTGGATGTGTTTGGGTGCCAGCTCCCACGGGAAAAAAGGGAGGTTTGTCGTGGTGTAGCAGAGCTCAGTGCGGGCACAGCTCCTCCAGCTTGGCTTTTGGGGTGTGGGCGATTCCAGCTTCACGCTGGAGAGTTGCTCCATGTTTGTATAGCCTAAGGGGCTGGGAGGCAGCTGCATTGGAGCCTTGGCTGAGCCCTGACCATCTCCCTTGCTTGCCCTCCAGCTCTGCAGACCCTGATCCCCACGGGAGGAACACCTTCACCGCCTGACCGGAGCGCCGCAGCTGACGTGGTGCCAGTGGCTGATGCTTGAGCCCCCTCCGAAGACGCTGCCGGCTTCCCGTGAGCTTCTCCAACTCCTCCGTGGCACCCTTCGGGCCAGCTGCCCAAATCCCCCTGCCCATGGCTGCCTAGACCCCGCTGGGGCAGCGGCGGGACTGGGGGGCTCGAGCAGCAGCTCGCAGGGGGAACAGCAGCTTGCAGCCAGCGCGCAGCAGCACCCACTTCTGCGAGCCAGCGCTTCCCATCGCCCCTCTCTGCGCTTCGTTATCACCCCTCGCACCCCTGCCGCTTTGCAATGTATTTCGTGGCTTATTTGTGTCATTGCAATAAAGCTTTTGTTGCTTGAGGTGCCCTCCGTGGTGAGTGGGGTGAGGCTGGCGAGCTGTGGTTCGGGCAGTGGGGCACCCACAGGGAGGGTGGTGGGATGCTGGGGGTGCCCCAGTAGCACAAAAGCCTCGGTCCCCCCGGAATGGTTAACGGGGAAACACAGCCCACACAGAGCATGAAGCAAACCATGGTTTGGAAAATGGGCCTCAGAGCCCTGGCTCCACTCGGCATCAGGAAATGATCCCACACGGGAACAGAGCTGCCAGCAGGGGAGGGGGAACAGGACGGGGGGAGCACTGCAAAGAGAATCCAGAGCTTTCCCAAAAGGCGGCGACAACCGGGATTCATTATCCATCGGGAGACGTGTTTATAGCCAGCGTGAGTCACTGCTGGGCCCCCGGAAGGGAGCAGCCCACATCAGGGGCCGGCACCATTTGGGATGGGTCTGGGCTGCCCATCCAGCCCCACACAATGGCAGCTCTCAAACCAGCCCCACCAGGCCGCCACGCACCAGCCCTGGCCCTTGGAGCAGACCTAGTGCTATTTTTGGACACCTTGGGGCATGTTTTTTTTTTCCTCTGGAATGCTCCATTTCTCACTCGAGAAGAGAAGCCAGGGCACTGCCCCAGCTCTGCACGTTGCCCTGATGCAGCGAGGGCCTCCATCTCCAGGTGATCCAGCCATGGGTTTTACACACATTCAGGCACTCAGGAGAGGCCAGCAGTGCCTGCCTGGACCTCTGCCCCTTGGGGAAACAAAGGCAAAAATGCACATTTTTACCTTTTTCTCCATTTAGAGTTATCTTTTCCAAGTGTACATCATCCCTGCTCCTGTTTGGCCCTATGAAAGGGCTGTGGGCAGGCAGGCAGCCCCCCTTGGGTTTCACCCCTATTTTCACCCTTGCGCAACCTGCTCCCCAGGGAACACCATCCCCAAATTTCTATGGAAGCTGGAAGTCATCGTCCCCTTGTTTGTGCTATCCCTGACACTCCCTTTGCTAGGGTGCCCAGGCCATCTCCCTGACAAGCCACAAAACTACCCACTTTTGGCTAAAAACCAGATTTTCTGGGTTTCTCCTCCCAGAAACTGGTAGTATGCTTTTGCTTGGAGAAAAGCCCCTGTTCCTGTCCCACTCCCAGAGCAGCAGCACCACTGGAGACCCTCCCGAAGCAAGGTGTCACTAAGATGGATGCTCTGGGAAACACGGCTCAGGGCTCTTTTCCCACCTCCCTGCAAGCCTTCCACAAAGGACCTTGCCTGGCCACACACCCCTTTGCTGAGCTGGGAGACCTTCCTAGGGACAGAGACAGCCCCGGGAAAAGGACTCAGTGAAGCTGGGGGTGCAAACACTCCCAACATTGTAACCCCCACCCCTCGCCACCACACGGGGCTGGAATCCCTGCCCAGGCTGGAGAGGTGGGATGCAGAGAGATGTTAACTACCTGCCTGCACTAACTTACCCTCCGCTCATTAGCTGAAAGAGAAAGCATCTGTGCCCCACCGAAAGCATTTAAAGGTGCGGATGCCTTACACCCCTGTCTGTCGCCTCCAGCCTTTCGCTGGAGGGCATTTGACTGCAGCTCCATGGCTTCCTGCTGACAGGGTGAGTGTTTGGAGATGAAAAACAGCGTATTTGCTTTTGGCTGTGCCTCTAAAAAATAACAAAGTAGTGAAAGGGAGATGCTTATCTTTAGGGCTTGCTGGGATTCCCCTGGCTGCAGCTTGTGCTGGGAACTGCTGCGCGGAGCAGGGGAAATAGGCTTAGGGACAGTAATCACAGAAGCTCAGAATGGTTTGGGTTTGGAGGGACATTAAAGCCCATCTCGTTCCACTCCCCTGCCATGGGCAGAGGCACCTTCCACTAGCCCAGGTCGCTCCAAGCCCTGTCCAAACTGGCCTTGGACACTTCCAAGGACGGGGCAGCCACAGCTTCTCTAGGCAATATTTGCTAGTGCCTCACCACTCTCCCAGGGAAGAGTTTCCTCCTGTTATCCCATCTAAACTTACTCTCAGCTTAAAGCCATTTCCCCTTCTCCCTGGCTGAATGCTTCACATTTGCTCCTCACTGTCTCTGAAAGATCTGAGGAGGATGCTTGGCACTGCTTGGAGTGGGCTGGGAAGGCGTCCTTGCCAGGAAGGGTGGCTGGCTTGTTTTTAGCCTTCTAGGAACAGGCTGCAGGCTGGATCTGGCTCTGGTGTGGAGAGCTCAGCTGCATGCCTTGCTGCATCCCAGGACTGCTCTGGAAGGGCACAGCCACCCCCAGATGGCTGCTGGGGTGGTAAACATGATGAGTATAAACAGGCATCCAGAAAAAAATGTGAGCAGAAACAGCCTGGGAAGGGGCTAACGGGGACCTCTGGGGGTTTGCCACATGCAAGCTCCTGGGTTAGGTGGATCATGCCCATGGAAAAGCGTGGAAAGGGGTCGAGCTGGCCCTGTGCTGCCCTGTGCCATGAAGCCAGTTGAGGTACTTTATCCAGAGGGCAGCCAACAAGGAAGATGCTTCTCTGTGCTTCCTAAGGCTGTGGGATTTGATGCCTACTTCCACATGGATGCAGAGGTGGGGGCTGTAATCCATGGCAGAGAAAAAGCAGTGTTTTGTCCTGTCCCAGGGTTTTGCAGTTTGGTGATGCGGGCTGGGTTCTGGGAGTGTGGGGCTGGGTGGGACAAGCCAGAAGCACTTCCAGTCCCCTCAGCTGCAGGCAGGGCTGTGTCTGGCAGCTGCTCGGCTGTTCCTCGAGCGCCTGATGCCTCCCTTCCCCAAGGAAGATATGCCCAGCCTGGCAAGCACGCTCTGCTCCCTGGGAATCACCCAAGCGACGCCTTTCACTGCAGACAAACGGAAAATTTTCCGTGCTCAGCTGCCAGAGAGCTCAGCGAGTGGCTTTCCACCCATTTTTCCTGGACGTGCTCCATGAGAGAGGGGTCCTCTGTCCCCTGTTCCGACAGCAGTGTCCCCAGGGCTGGGGGTGGCACATCCCAAGGTGCTGCCTTTTCTCTAAGAGCAGAAAGACACAGCAGGTGCTGCTGATCTTTCCAGTCTAGGCCAGTTTTATCCCCGAACCACGATGCTCCCAACTCCCCACACTTTGGGCTCTTTCTGTTTTCTGGGTGTAAAGTGTAGGGGGGGGAAAAGCCCTAGAAGTGAGCTTTGCTGACTGCTTTCAAGCCTCTGTGGAACAGGGGATGAGAGTGGGACTCTTTCACCAGGACAGTGTGGGGTGGCCCTTCCTGGTATCCCGAATGTGTGACGTCCTGGTATCCCATGGTCCCCCTGTGAGTCGAGGATCCCTGCAAGCCCTGGGGTGGCCCAGAAAAGGGATCCTGAAATCTCCTCTCCTCCAGCTCCCACGCAGCATCCGCAACCTCCCCTCTCATTCGACCCTCTCATCTTTCCTAAGAAGCTGAGCCAAGCTTTCCCACAGACCCAGACAGCTATTAGGGAAATATTATTACCAGATGGTTTGGTTTTTTCCATAAGAACAGAGGCCAGCGTGAGGTAATGGGGAAAAAATTAACCCACTGTGCACCAGCCTGGGCATGGGGATGTGGATTTGGTGGTGGAGCTGTGCCATGCCCTGGGTGTGCCAGCATGGAAGTGGCCTGCAGGGTGTGTGTGTATGTGGGAGGACACTTGCACCCCACGTGTGCTGGAGGGATGGCAGCTGGAAACCACCCCACTGGAATGGTGGTGACCCCTTGAGGTGGCTTGGGAAGGAAAGAGTGTATCCCCAAACAGTGCTGGGAGGGAGGGAAGGGTCCCCCCAGGCCAGCTCGGGCTGGTGGGAGCAAAGCCCAGCTGGCAAACAGCACAGCAGGGGAGTTTTGCCAGGTCAGCAGCTCGGAGAAGCGCCGTGTCCTAGCTGTGCCGCCTCTTGTGGGGTCAAAGGAAAGGGTGCCAAGGGGCCACTTAGAGTAGGAATGCCAAAGGGTTTGGAAGGTGGGCTGTCTCTTCCCCTGGGTGTTTTTTGGAGGCGGGTGGTTGAAGGCAGGACCCTCCCCTAGTGCTGCCAAGGCCCACTCTGTGCCTACGGTGAGATGCTCAAATGGCAGCACCTGCTTGTGCTGGGAGAGGGTGATGTTTTCCTGCTCAGAGGGGTTTCTCTGCTGCCTCCTCCTGCAGAGAACTGCTGTGGGAAGCTAAATTATCATGTGCAGAAGCACCACAAGCCACATTCCTTCCAGTGGTTTGTGCAGTGCTGGCCTCGCACCACGGCTGCTCCTGGTGGAGGTCTGAGCATGGAGAAAGGGAGGACAGTGGGGTGGAGGGTGAGCCATGAGGGAGCTGGGTCCTACACCTTGGGGGTCCTACAGCCAGTCTGGGGAGGGGCAGCCCTTGGTAACCAGACACATGGAAACCTCTCCCAGAGAACTTCCATCACTCCAAACGTTTCCATCGGTGGGCACTCGCATCCCAAGGAGTGGGGGGAAGGTGACAAAGGTGACGCAGGCAGTTGTCAGGAGACCAATGTGCTTCATATGGTTACAACCAGGGAAATTTTGGTGCTCCTTAATTGTGGCATTTCCCAGCAGTGTGTGAGAGGACAAAGTAGTCCCAGCTGCAGAAGATGGAGCTGGAAACCTGACACTCGATCCTGCTTTCCAAAGCACCCTTTGGTTATGAGCACTCTGGCAGGTTCAATCCTGGCTTTTCCCATGGGAATTCATTTTAGTTCATTTCCATATTTACTGTGGAAGCACAGCTTTCCATTTCCAAGTAGACTTGACTAAAGGGAAGGAAAGGTTTCATGAAAGAGTTCATATCAGAAAAACAGAGCTAAAACTCACTCTTTTTTCAAACTCTGGGAGGAGAAAAAGCAAAAGTTCTGTCACAAGTGTACTTTTTTTTTTTTTTTCTGCACCCAGTTTGGTCTGGAATTGGACTAAAAGTTTATTGCATTGCTGTGGGCTGGGACTTGGGAAGGAGAACTCCCATTCCTTGTGGCACATTGGCACCATGGAGGAGCTCCCCTTGCCCATCTGCATGGCACTTGGGAGGGAGGCTGATAGATGGAGGAGGTCTCCTGCTCCTGGGATAGGGCAGAGGCATAGGCCTCGGTTTCCCTGGCCTCCTCTGAAGAGGAAGGGAAAGGAAACGCTCTTCACAGGCACGTGTCCTTGGATTCCAAGACATGATGCCATGCTGCTAGTCCCAGTGATTTGGGAATTTTTTTTTTTTTTACTGCAAAACTAGCCCACACTTTCCCAAGAAAATGTCTATTCAATGTCCTGGGGACACTGCTGGCTGTTGGCCATGGTTTAGCACTGCAGACCCGGAAAAGGCAAGGATTTAAAATGCTTTTGGAGCTGGACACGGCTCCCATCCCAGTATCCAGTGAGATGCTCCTGGGACATTACACCTGGTAACAGCCCCTGGGGGGTGGTGGGTGGGCTCTGGGCAGAGAGTGGGGTCCCCAGTGAGGTGGGAGGAGCTCCCCGGGGCGCACAGGGTCTGAGAGGCTGCAGCTGTGGGGGAGCCATGGACGGTCAGCAGGCGCCTTACACAGGCCATACCATTATCATTAAGTCTTTGCCGACGCTGCCAACTGGCCTCCAGCTTGCTCCAGCTCCACGGAGCTGTTCCTGAGCGGGATGTGCTTCTCCCTTCCTGCAGGGAGAGGGAGATAGGGTCTTCTGCTACTTGGGATAATTCCCTGTGAGGGAAGGGGAGAGAGGAAGAGGAAAGCTAAGAGGAAATGCCTCTGGTGTGCAGGTTCACAGGATGACTCTGCTAAGCTGATGCATGAATACAGGTCCCTTCCCAGCTCCCCCCTTTCTGGGAGCTGCTGGCTGGTTTCCAAAACCCCGGATGAGCTCCCTTATGGGAGCCTGAGGAGCTGTGCTGGAGAGCCACATCAGCATCTGATCCCCCATCAAGTGTCACGCAGCTGGACTTGTCCCTGGGCATGCTTGTTCCCTTGGATAGTATCTTCAGGAGGTTTGAGAGGTCTTGAAAATTCGCCTTGTGGTGTCCTCACCTCCTGGTGCCACCTGTGCAGTTCAGCAAGGCCCACTCACCTCAGTGCCTGGGTGGTTCGTTACACCAGCCAGGTTCACGCTCATACCGAAGCTTTTTGGCTGGGGGAGGAATGCTTTCCTCAGCACAAACAACCCCTTGCTCTTCTGTGGCCAGAGTGTCTCTCCCCACCCTCAACAATTCTGCCCAGCCAGCTCCAAGGAGCTGCCCTGTTTTTCTGGCTGCCCCTCAGCCAGAGCACGTGGCGCCCTGAGGCTCTCCAAAGTCCTAGAGGAAATGTGGGGACAGGTTGCAGGGGTGCTCAGGAGTCATCCTGCCCCTCCTTGAGACCACCGGTTTCTTCTCTTTGCTTTAATATCAGCTTCCAGAGAAGCACCTAAATTTCTGTTGGAGTGAAAAATGGCACCTGTTTTTTGGGTTCACGAGGTTTCAGTTCAGCACAGTCTGCAGGTTACTTTCCACTGATTTTGGATGTTGTTTATCCAAAGAGTTGTTATTTGATGCATCTGCCTCAATAGTGTGGACAAGATCCTCTTCTATCGTAACTTGCAACCCGTGGGGCTACTGCATTCTTTTGAGCTGTCTCAACTTGAGACACATCTGACGGCCAAGCCTGCAATATTTCCTCCTCATCCACACAAAGATGCTGTCAGAGTAGTTGTGGGTGACAGTTTGGGTGACAGAGGTGGCAGCCAGCCCTGCGTGGCAGGTCTCCTGCTGCCTTCATGCTATCAGCTTGTATACAAGCCATTTGTACTGACTGCACTTGTGCTGTCAACTCTTTGCCCTTTAGAACAATCCTTCCAGGACCCTATTAACTTTTTATTTAATGACAGCTTTTGGTCCCCTCCTGTGCTTTTGGGAGCAGGTTTCACAGCTGCAGCTGTGAAAAGCCTGAAAGTAGGGGTTTCAACCCTCAGGTATTTCTCCTCTACCCTCCCCTAGCAATTACTGCTCCCACTGTGATGAGGGGTTTGGCAGGACCTGGTACTTGTCTCCAGTTCTGGCCAGGAAGAGCAAATAGTCTTTACCACCTTGGGATGCCTTGCTGTGGGGGTTCAGTTCCCCACTACCACAGGTTCTCAGCCTCTCCTGCCATCTCACAGAATGGGAAGATGCTCATTTACGGGTCTCCCTAAGGACTTGTGCACCTACTTCTACCTCCTAGGCTTGAACAGCTTTGACCCTGTCCCCACTCCCTGCCTTGAGCATGGGCCTGGGGAGCAGGGTTGTTCCCAGTCTGGGGTGTCCTTGTGGGTTTCTTCTCAGCTTGCCTCTCATGTTCCTGACTGGGTGGAGCAGAAAACCCTGAAACTCTGGGAAGAGAGCGCTTCTCCAAAAATGTGGTGCCTCCATGGTGCCCCAAATCCCTGTGTGGCCTCGGGACAGCTCCAGCTCTGCCATGTGGTGGGGACTCCCCTGGGACAACACAGACCAGCTCTCATGCAGGTTGGGATGCGGTGGGAATGCCTGTCCCCCTGTCCCAGCTTTCTTGGCCCAGGAGCTGAGAGGAAGCTGCTGGCAGGTACCCCAAGCCCCCCTGCCCCAGCGAGCAGGCTGAACACGGGGAGGATGCTGATGCTGGGCACTGACTGCACCAGGGCTCCCTCTGTGAGCCTTGTAGAGGTCCCAGGCACTGGTGGCCAGGCTGCTGTCGCAGGTACAGTGACATCCACAAAAAGGGTAAGGAGAAATGCCTCCTTAGGTTCTGACTCACAGCTGACAGCCCCTGATCCCTCCCTCCGTCCTCAGGCTGGAGAAGTCTCCTCCTCACCCTTACCCTCCTGCCTGCTCTTCCTCCTACGGAAACCAAGGGGAAAGCGGTAAAAAAAAACCATCTTCAGTGACTCCTGCCTCCGGACTGTGGCCTCTCTCGGCTGCTGGGTTCTCCTTCCCTGCTTTTTGTTTCTCGGATGCAGCTCAATGGTAATCTGAACGAAGCAACATGAGGCTGCAAGACTTTCTACTCACTTTGCTGCTCCCGGCCGGCTTCCTGTGGGGGGGCTTGTACGCTCAGCAGCGCCCAGAAATCTCCACCCGAGTCTCCAGTGCAGAAGGTAAGGCTGGGATGCTTTCCAGGGGTGGTTTTTCTTCACGGGACCAGCAGAGAAGCCTGACTGCTGTTCCCCTCCCGAGCGGATGCCTCCGCTGCTGAACACACCGCAGATCTGTGGGGATATTTCAGCTTGCTGAGGAGAGCAGTGGATTAGAAAGGATCTGCAGGACGTACCCACTTTTCATGATTTTTGGCTCTCTTTCCTTGGCTCTGTCTGGTCGGGAGTTACCAGTAGCACTGGGATGCAGGAGAGGGGGATAACAGCTGATACCAGTTCAGCTTTCTGAACTATTTTGGGTTTGACACTGGCTGTTAAAGAATGGTTTTGTTATTGCTCTTTCCTAAAATTATATTTTTGACAGGATGTGTCAGGAAACTGTTGGTTTCTCATTGCATGAACTGCTATAATGTCTTGGTTTGATTTTTTTAAGTGGTTCTTGCAGCTGCATGTTATTTTTTATAATAAGTAGTATAGGATTTGCAAAGATATCCCTTGAATGGAAATGTGGAAGACAGTATAGGAAAGTGTTAAATGCCACCATCTGATGTTTTGTGAAATTGTAATCTTGCTTACCCCCAATGCCAAGGGAGTTAGGATGTGAAAGCTTTCCCCTAAATCCAGATTCTGGGAGCCTGCTTGGAGGAAAGCTGTGTGGGCAGTGCGGAAAGCCTGGGATGGGGGAGGTGACGCAGCAGGACTGTCGGCCAATTCCTGCCTCTCCTCTTCTTTCCAGACTGCCCTGTGGACCTGTTCTTTGTCCTGGACACCTCAGAGAGCGTTGCCCTGAGGGTGAAGCCCTTTGGGGACCTGGTTACCCAAGTGAAAGATTTCACCAACCGGTTCATTGATAAGCTGACCCAGAGGTACATCTCCTGGGGGTTGACCTGGGCTGCTTTAGGGGAATGGAGCCGGTTGGGATGCTGAGATCACCTTGCATGTCTGTCCACAGAGGTAGAGGAGGAAAGCAGGGATGCTGGGGAGGGAGATGAGAGCCTCTCCTCCCTCTCCCAGTCCTCGGCTGTCCTCTTTTTGCTCCGTCTGTGCAGAGGGCAGCAGTGTGGCTCAAGCTGGGCTGCCTGCACCCATCCTCAGGAAAGAAAGGAATTCCTGGAGCAGCAGACATGGCATCCCAACCCCACCACCTCTGGCTGGCTGTGTGGTTATTCTGCAGGGCCAAAGCAATGCTGATGCCTGCGCTCAGGCCCAGAACAACCTGGGTGCTTGGGTGGCAGCAGGGCACCTCTGGTGTTAAACCCAGCAGTCAAGAGCACACCACAGAGCAAACCCTCCCTTGCAATTGGTGTACCCAACAACACCCAGCTTTGGGTGCCCTTTACCCACTCCATTGCCCAGCCCTTTATCTGCCACCTCCTCCCCCACCTCTGCAGCCACCAACCCACATCTGACCCTGGCTTTCCCAAGGGGAGGTCACACAGAGATGACCAAGAGCACCAAAGCTCTCGGATCCCACAGAGGGTGATGCTGGGCTTGCCTGATGGCAGGAGATCCAGGGATGCACAGGAGCACTACAAGCCCTGGGGACACGTGGGTCTTCCTGAGCTCCTCGGGACAGCAGGTGATGTGTGCTGGTGCCCAGAGGGGCACCATGGGGATGGTCAGTGCTGCACCACCTCAGGATGGGTAGGAGGGGATTATCAGGTTATCAGCTCATCAAACCATTGCCCAGGCAGGAGTGCTACATCACAAGGCCTTGAGTGACCAGGAGCCCTGTGCTTGGGAACAACCTGCCAGGCCTCCCTCAGTGCAGCACTCTCCCCTAAGCAAGGCTCTGGGCTCAATCCAGAGGCAACTGGCAGCAGTGGGATGGAGGGAACAGCACTGGACAAGGTTCAGGTGGCTTTGGGAAAGGTGTCCTGCTGGGCAGAGAGAAGATGAGCTTGAGGAAGTAAGGGAGACGTGCAACACCAGCCCTTTGGGATTGGTCCCCACACCCTGAAAAAAAAAAAAAAATCACAACCCTTTGGGATTGGTCCCCATGTTCTGAAAACACCATTTTTGGGGCAGTGACCAAAGCACAGCTGGTGCCTCTGTCCTAGAGAGTCACAGGTGTTGGATGTGCTAGAGCACAGGGCAGGGCTTCAACAGGCACACTCATCCTTCTCTGAATCACTGCATCCTTCAGAGGGAGGCATTCCTCTCTGATTTGAACACATCTAGCAGTAGAAAACCTCTGTGTGGGGTGTTTCAATGGTTACCTGCCTTGCACTCTCAGCCCTGCCTGTCTGGCTCGGCATCTGCTCAGCTGCAGCCGCTGCAGCCTGGCACCTCTTCCAGAAGCCTCTCTGCCAAGCTGTTTGATCCTCGCAGATGCCCACCAGCTGCATCGCTTTGCCCTTCCACCCAGTGGACAAGCTCCCCTGGTCCCTTGCTGTGATTTGCATGGCAAGCATGTCCCTGCTTTGCGGGAGAGCAGGGAGCCCTGGCAGACCCCTGTTTGGCAGAGGATTTTCATGTTCCATGGTGATGCAGGTGAAGCGGGGGGTGGTGGTGGTGGTGGTGGATCTGGGTGGAGGCGCTGGAAGGCATGTCCCGGTGTGTCCGCGCAGGTATTACCGCTGTGACCGCAACCTGGTGTGGAATGCGGGGGCTCTGCACTACAGCGACGAGGTCGTGCTCATCAAGAGCCTCACGCCGATGCCCAGCGGCCAGAGCGAGCTGAAGAACCGCGTCTCAGCCGTGAACTACATCGGGAAGGGCACCTACACTGACTGCGCCATAAAGCGGGGCATCGAGGAGCTGCTCATCGGGTAAGGCAGCAGGGCAGGGAGGGGCGTGCTGGTGGCGTGGCCGTGGTGGGTGCAAGCCGGGAGCTTCTGGGCCAGGACGTGCCTGTGTGCGTTGTACGGAGCCGTGCCCAGGCTGGGGGAAAGAGGTCACCCAGGCATGGAATGGGCAGAGGGGTGGCAGTGCTCCTGCTTTGCCCTGACCACAGGCTGGGGCACTGCCTGGGGTGAGTGCCCCGGGGTGCCCGAACCGCTCCTCCCCAGCAAAATCCTCGCAACGTTAAATCCCGTGTTTAAACCCTTTCAGTGGTTCCCATCACAAGGAGAATAAATACCTGATTGTGGTGACTGATGGACATCCCCTGGAAGGTTACAAGGAGCCCTGTGGAGGCCTGGATGATGCTGCCAATGAAGCCAAACATTTGGGGATCAAAGTGTTCTCTGTTGCCATCTCCCCCAATCACCTGGTAGGGACCACGTGGCAGGGATGCTCCCTGCAGGGGTCCCAAGTGGGACCACGAGACCCCTGTTGGGGTGAAGGAGGCTCTGAGGGGCACTCTGAAGGGAGAGTGAGGGTCCCCAGGGGTGATCTCTAGGGACAGACCCTGCACAGGGGCCCACAGGTCTCGCTCTTCCCTCCCCACCCCGACCTTAGGACCAGCGGCTCAACATCATTGCCACGGACCACGCCTACCGCCGCAATTTCACCGCCACCAGCCTGAAGCCAACCCGGGAGCTTGATGTGGAGGAAACCATCAACACCATCATCGACATGATTGTGAGCACTGCCCCACCCCTCCCCACGCCCATCCCCTCCCCAGGCTCACCTGTCCCGCTCAAACACCCTCTCTTTGCTTTCTTGTCTTGCAGAAACTTAACACGGAGCAATCGGTGAGTGTCCCCCCTGCGCCTGAGCCTGTCCCCTGTGGGTCACCCACGGCCAAGGGGGGCTCAGTGGCACAGCCCTGCCCTGAGGCAATTCCTGCCAGCCAGGGGAGCCCCCCACTGAGCAGGGTGCAGTCTGACCCTGCTGCTTCCCACTGCTCTAATGCTGTTTTCTCCTTCCCTCTGGGCAGTGCTGCTCCTTTGAGTGCCAGGTGAGTTAGACTTTTGAGACTCCTGTTCCCTTCCCTCGCATCCCTGTGGTCCCAGGCTGTGCCTCAGTGTCTGCTCTAACCCACACCTCTCTCCTGCAGCCTCCTCGAGGGCCCCCCGGACCTCCCGGTGACCCAGGCCATGAGGTGAGGGACTGGTTGTAGCTGTGCTGTGCGACCTGGGCAGTGGGATGGGCTCACTGGGGATGCTTAGAGACTCAGAATCATTATCATAGAGTCATTAAGGTTGGAAAGACCTCTAAGATCACCTGTGGGGCATGGGTCCTTGGCATCCCACCACTGCCCCATGGAGAAGTAGATGAGGACCTACACTGCCTTCCCATGCGGCCAGCATCATCTGGTCCCCATATCCATGGAGCATTGCTGCTTCCATCCTCCCTACTCTCCTTTCAACAGGTCATTGTCCTATTCCTTGGGGATGATGAGCTAACTGTATTTCTGTCCTGTATTGCAGGGAGAAAGAGGAAAGCCAGGTCTTCCTGGCCAGAAAGGAGAAGCTGGAAGCCCAGTAAGTGAAGGACCAGCCCTGGTGACTCTGCACAGGGGCTATTTTTTGGCTGCTTGCGGCCAGACCTCTCGGGCACATCCTCACCAGCATCACCCTGTTTCCATGGGGTAGTCATGGCGTGCAGTGGGGTGGCTCCTCCTCTTGCTACAAGGCTTCCTTGTTCCTCACCCAAAATAGACATCCCTCCTGGAGGACAAGTCTCTGACTCATGTATGCCAGCCCAGGGCTGGACTCTGGGCTCCCTCCTGCATCCTCTGACACAACAAGCACAGCAGTGTTACAGGGAAACCTTTGGTAAATAACAACCTAAAAGCATGAGGGTACTATTTCCCTCCTCCTCCCTTTTTTTTTTTCTTTACAGGGCACACTTTATTTTTGGGAGGCACATTTCTCCCACGCACACGAGTGTGCAGTTACCCACCTTGCATATCCCCAGCTTGGAAACCCCGTGCCATGCATTTTTCCTTCCCAAGGGTTTTCTGTTCTTCCCTTTCATCCCAAATGATGCGTCCCCAAGCACCCAGTCTTCCTCACATATTAGGAAGGGCTGGAGATGGTGGAGGTGAAGGCAGGTCCCCTTGGCCCTTCACAATGATCCCATGCTCCCAGACCAGGAAAAAGAGGAGCAGAGTTATGGGAGAGCCTCCTGTAGAACAATATGGTGGCTGGGCATGAGCCCCACATCAAGAGTCTGGGGGGACACTGTCCCATGGTAGTGACCTTATCTGCCTCTGTAACACTGTGTTTGTGCCCTCTAGGGCAGGCCAGGGGACATGGGACCTGTTGGCTACCAAGGAATGAAGGTATGTGGGGCTGAGGGTAACAGCCATGGTTCCGCGGTGGGTCACAGGCCTTCAGCTGCAAGTGTTCTCACTCTCCCATTTCCCTCTCTCCTTTCCTCTCTAGGGTGACAAAGGAAGCCGAGGAGAAAAGGTGAGGACAGCAGGGATGTTTGGGGGAGGTCCCTGTGTCGCCCAGCTTGGTCATCCCGGGCTACCCCCGCAGCTGGATGGTGTTGGGGTCTGGTATGTGCCCACAATTCCGTGTCTCCTGCCAGCACTGCCTGAGCCAGGAGCAGGGACCCAATGGGATCTAGTGGTGTGCAGTGGCATGGTGAATGCCTGCATCCTGGGACTGAGATGGTGTGGGGACTGCAGTGTGGAGGGGGGATCTGCTCTGCATGGGGAGTCTGACATCTCTCTTCTTCCCTTTGCAGGGCTCAAGAGGAGCCAAAGGAGCCAAGGTCAGCCTCTGCTTTTGCACCATTTATTCTCTCTGGTTGACGTCTGGAAGGAGAAGCGTCTTTTTGGGAATCGCCTCATAATCCTTATTCTCTGTTTCAGGGTGAAAAAGGCAGGCGTGGAATCGATGGCATCGATGGCATGAAGGTAAATCTCTGCTCCAGGGTGCTTTGCAAGGCCCAAGGACACTGGCTTTTGCCCCTCCAAAACCATTGTGGGATCCAAAAATGAAGCAGGTGGGGCAGTGGAGCTCCCTCCCTGCAGAGCCATCCATCTGCCAGCCAGGGACAGGGCTGGGATGTCCTTTCCAGGGGTCTGGAATGATGAATGGCATCTTCCCATGGGTGCCACTCATTGGAGACCCCTGCTGTGTCTGCCTGACAGGGTGAAGCTGGATACCCTGGATTACCTGGATGCAAAGGCTCACCTGGATTCGACGTACGTACCCTTTGGGTGCCCCTTGCATGCAAGTGAGCAGGTCTTCCATGATGGTGTGTGGAAATGGGGAGCCCCCCAGCATGGGGAGCTGTGGGAGGGAGTTTCTTGGACATAAGGAATGCTGGGATATCAGGCATGGCACTTTGGGGTTGTCCCCAGGGCAGTCTGCCTCTGTCCTTGCCTGGAAACTGTCCACGTTGCACAGGGCCGCCTGGGATGCTGCTCTGGAAAACATTATTCTGACATTGCATTTCTACAGTTTTGCTGTTTTTTCCATGCTCCCAGGGTGATATATTCGTGGTGGCAGCAGTGTCACTGTGATCCAACCACAGCAGCCCAGCAGCCCAACAGCCACCTTTTCTTCCCTTTTGCTCTGAGCTTCACAAGTGTTTCAGCAATGTGGGCTCAGTGTTGCTTGTATGGCTCCATGGTGTCATGTCCCTTCTGTCCATCCCACCAGGGAGTTGTGTGCTGGGCTGCTGGGATGCTCAGTCTATGTCCAGCTTCCTACAGATAGTGTCACCAGCTTGGGTTTCAGTGATGCTGCTTTTAATTTCAACAGGGAGCCCAAGGCCCACCTGGACCAAAGGGAGATCCTGGTGCTTATGGACCCAAGGGAGGGAAGGTGAGTTGCTCTGCCCAACCTCGTGCAGGAAGGGTGCTGAGGTCCCTCTTCTGCAAGAGGGAGAGGTGGAAATTCCTTGCACTACTTGGGGCAAGCCTGTCACAGAATCAGAATGGTTTGGGTGGAAAAGGACCTTAAAGCCCACCTCGTTCCACCTCCTGCCATGGGCAGGGACACCTTCCACTAGACCAGGATGCCCCATGGCCCATCCAACCTGGCTTCTACTCTAGAGGATGCCCCCCATCACCCACAGTGTGCCCAAAGTTAGTAGGTGCCCACAGGCCTGGAATGAGCATCCCTGAGTTATTGGGGGGCTGCTGTGAAAAGGTGGTTTTCACTGGGAGCGGAGTAGGGGGGAATCTGCTGGGGATGGGGAGAGACCACAGCCCTGAAAGAGGCTTGGGGTGCACTGGGGCTCCTGACAGTCTCTGTGCTCTGGGAGCTGAGATCCACCACTGGGTTCTGGATGCAGTCTTGATGGTACCTTGTGTCCTTATGAAGGGGGAGCCTGGGAATGACGGAAAACCTGGCCGACAGGGGATTCCCGGCAGCCCTGGAGAGAAGGTGGGTGAAGGAATGCCCATGTGTGAACATCCCCTGCTCTCTGTGAGAGGGAGAGTTCCCCTGCTTCAGCCTGTGCTTTGAAGCAGAGCTTGCCCAAGGCTCTGCAAACATGAAGGGTTTTGCTCCAAAACTCGACTTCTCATTTGCACCCCTGTGCCTTGCTCATGCAGGGGGCTGGAGGAAACCAAGGTGAGCCTGGACCAGTAGGAGAGACTGGTGATGAGGTGAGTCCTCTACCTGTGATGCCCCTGTGTGTGATTGCTGGCCATCCCCACTGCCTGACCAACCCTCTTGTTTCTCCACAGGGTGCTCCAGGTGCAGATGGTCCTCCTGGAGAGCGGGTAAGTGAGGGCACCTCTGCCAGGCACCCCACTAGGGCACGGGCAGGGGCTGGTACCCTCTAGAAGAGGAGGAGGGGGGCTGGGGGTGAGCCCACTCAGAGGTGGGCAGTGAGGGATCTGGGAGCAGATCCTGATTCTGTGATCCCACCATCTCTTTGCAGGGCAGCAATGGAGAAAGAGGAGCACCGGGCTCACCGGGTGACCGCGGGCTGAGAGGAGAGCCGGTAACTGTGCCCACAGGGCAGCTTTCAGCATCTGCTTGCAAACAGGGGGATGCTTGGAAGCCAGAGGCTGGAAATAGGTGACCAGGGGCTAATTCCACCAGTCTCTGGGCCAGCAGGCAAGCTCAGTGCCTTTCCTGCCAGCTCGGGAGGGACCTGTCATTGTACCCCAGCAATTGCCCCTTTACACTGACAGCTAATCACCAAACAGCCAAAATCCAGAGGACAGCATGCCCAGCAAGCCAAGAGCAGGTGAACAGTGGCCAGTTCCTTCCTCAGAGCTGGAAAACCAGTTGATGGAGAGGAAAGAGACAAGGTGCTTCCTCCAGATGCTCAGGGGGCTGGGAAGGAGCGCACAGGTACCGTCAGCAGCAGGGCAGAGTGAGTGGCTGTGGGTGGAAGGGGGAACGCTCTTCCCTCCCCTTTTGGGTGGGAGTCACTAGGAAAGTATTTTTCCTGCCTGCCAGGGGTGAGTCAGCGAGGGTGAGTGTGGGAGGGACAGGCAAGAGCCATCAGCAGGCCAGGATAAACATGTGGCAAGCGACAGACATGCCACACGCCACAGGGAGGGACGAGGGGTGCTGCTGTGCAGGGTGGGTGTGGTGGGAGCCAGGGCATCCCACAGCAGCATCCAGTATTCCCACTGCTGGGCAACCACCATCGCACCGCTCATCCCCTGTAGTGAGGACAGTGAGGACCCACCACCAACTTGGAGGGGGGGGGGCAGGGTTTGCCTTGGGGAGGGGGCAGCTGTGGCAAGGGGCTTCTGGAAGCCTCCTCCTTCCTGTTTACTGCTTGGGGAGCACCAGTGTGTGCGGGGCAGATGTGCGCAGGACATGAAGGCACGCCAGTGTCTTGGAATTAAATTGTTCAGCAGACGATGGGCTGTTTCCTTCCAAGTTTTAGTCCAAGCACGAGGCTGTGTAACCTCGCCAGAAACGTCTCGGGGCCTTTTTGGAAGTTGTGGTTTATATTTGCTGTTTGGCTTATCCATCTGGAAGCTTCTAGGTTGCAAACAACAGCTTTAAGTCACCAAGCTTTCAACTGCTCTACTCAAAGTTCCCTCTCCTCTGCCTCCCGGACTTGCTCACTCCATGGGTCTGGATGGGGAAGCTGCTGCAGAGTCAGCCTGGGTCTGGCAGACTCGCTGCCCTTTTGGGATGCAGCTCTGCTGGGCTGGTGGAAGGTTGTTGAGGGAAAGTGAAACTGAGCCCAGTACGGTTGTATTTCCTTGTTGGAACTGTTGGGGTGCAAAAATGCTCAAACTCAGGTTTTCCAGGCTCTCCTGGGCTGTTTTCTGCAAGCAGGCCTAACCTGGTTCAGGGTGCTGAGTGTTAGTAGAGGAGAGGGGAGAACATTGGTAATGAGAGGTGAGGGAGTCCCTCTTCATCTGCTGGCTCATTCCCTTAGGAATCACCTTGGCTCCCCAGGTATGGCAGGCTGGAGGAAGACAGGGTGGAGGAAGGATGCTGCTATCCTGGAGGCTCCTCTCCATGCAGATTGCCTAGGGCAGGAGCTGCTCTAGAGGAGCAGCCGTGGTTGCAGAGCGTTGCTGGGTTGAGTCCAGGGCCAGGTCTGTATATCTGCAGAAGGCTGGGAGGGTGAATCTCCCCAAACATTTGCTTTTCTGGCACAAAATGGGCTGAAGCATGTCACCTGGAGGAAAGCTTCAGAAGGTCTTCCTCTTAGGGCTGTCTTCTTGGATTCAAGGTGTCTTGAATAAAGACAAGCCTGTCTTTATCTCCATACATCTCTGATAGTTTCCTACTCAGGTCCTCAATCTGCCTCGAAACCCTCCCTGTTTGTATGACTGTAATGCCATCCCGCCATGGGTGCTGCTCCCCATTGCACACAGGTCCCTTTGTACCCTACATCTGTCCCTCTTTTTGTTTCTTATGCCCTCTCTGTGTGTTTTCAGGGAGAGCCTGGACCACCTGGTGACCAAGGGCGAGAAGGACCCCTCGGACCACCTGGCGACCAGGTAAGAGCTTGTACTAACTTTCTGGCTCCCAGATGGAAGTGGTTTGGACAGTGGGGAGTGGGACAGGGGCTTTACCTGATGCCACAGCATCTTCGAGTGACTTCTCAGCATCTTCCAGACCAGGAAGCAAAGCTGTTGAAGAGGGGCAGGAATTTCTACAAGAACCCAAGATATGAACAGGGCTAAAAAAAAATGGAGACTTAGTTGCTGGGCTGTGGGCAGAGCAACCTTCACAGCATTTTCCAATTCCATGGAAACAGATGTCAACACATATGACAGAATTGAAAACTGGCAAGTGCAAACTGCAGCAATGCACAAAATGTTCAGGCCTGGAGCCAGAAGCTGCTCACCTCAGTCAGGGGAGTCAATGAGACATCTTGTGTCGGTGAGGATATCCTGACATGGCCCCAGCGGTGTCCCTGACACCCTCAGCATCTGCAGAGACAACCTATCCCAAAGCCAGCATTCCTCAAGCCTGCTTGCTGCAAGGTGTGGCCCTCCTGCTCTGGGGACTGCTTGCTCCTCAAGGAACAGATCTCAGACCCCATGGGCTCTCTGGAGAGCAGAATTGGCTACCTCCAGCCTGAGGAAGGCTTCTGTCCTCTGCACAGTTAAAGGCTTTTGCCTCCCAAAGGTGTACTCAGGGTCTGGAGGTGTTGCTGGGTCAATCCTCCTTGTCAATAGCACAGATTGTAATGGCCCACAGGGTCTTTGCACCTGAGCAAGCATGCTTTGACATCACCCTTGGAGGGGCTCTGTGGGACAACTCCCCTTCTACCCATGCCATCAGAGTTCTGATGGATCCCAAGATACAGGGATGTATTTCCCACACTGGTGAAGCAGGACTTCTGTGAGATGTGAAGCGTGGAGACCAGTGTGCAGACAAAGATGAGACAGCTTTTGAGCTCCTTTATGGTCAGCCAAGTGTTGAAGAGCCCTTGGAAGACATCTGGAGTGCAGGACAGGCATGAAGATGTGGCTGTTGTGTTCACATTATCCCCAGCATGGGTGACCCCCACAGCAGACCTGCTCCATGCCACAGCCTGGGGAGAGGCTGTGCTTGTGCCAGGGTTGTGCTTGCCTGGAGTTGGGCTTCCCTTGAGCCTGTCTCGTGCTAGTGAGGAGCAGCAAATCCACTCAGGAGGATTGTCCAACTCCTACTGGCCTGATATTGTCCAGATCCTGTAGCGGAACTGAGCTCCTGCCACAACCAAAGAGCATCTGGCAGCATCCAGCTTGCTGGGCTTTCATTTGCTGAGGTGTCATTTTGGGAGGTGGCCCTGCTGGGAAGGCAGCTCTTTGGATGTGTGTGTATTGAATCTGCACTGCAGATAACACCAGCAAAGGAGGCTGGAGCTGGAGCTGCTCCCCATGTGGTAGAAGGCTCATTCCAGGTTCAAGGCAGGAGAGAGACCATGCAGAAGGCAGAAAGTTGATGCAAGCATGGTGGGGAGCCAGGCAGGGGTAGATTCTTCTTCCAGTCAGCCTTCACTATTGGGGAGGAAGAGGAGAAAGAACCATCTCTCTACTGTCTCTGAGCCTGTGGGACACCAGTTTTCCCTCCCCACCACAGAACTTGAGTCAAACCCCTGTCAGAGAGAAAAAGCATTACAAAAGCAACTCCAATGCCTTCCCAGATCAGCAGCTGCCTCAGTGCCTCCACCATTCCAGGGAAATTTGAAAAGTAGTTGCAAAGTGAGGATGATTTTTCCTTAAGCTGAGGAAAAATGCCTTTTTTTTTTTTTTTTTCCAAATTAAAAATAAATGCATAATTGGGCTGGGGTAAGAGTAGGACTTTGGCAGACACGAGTATTTTTCAAGCCGTGTTATCTGCAAGCTCTGGATCTTGGAGTGTATTTCTCTTGGCAAGGGGAAAGGGCTCCCGCTAACCTGTGACTCCCTTTCATCTTGTTTCTATCCAATGGAAGCTAAAGGCCAGCATGCTCTTTCCCTGATCCTCATGGACAGGTTTGGTGGCCCTTCTCTCTTTCTGGCCGTGGTGCCCATCCCTCCTGTGGTTCTTGTCGCGCCCAGAAAAGTAGTGGACAAAGATTTCCTCATCCAAAACCCTGCGTCATCATCATCATGAACTCTTCCAGGGCCATGAGAGATTTGTGCTGTGTGCTGCTACAGTGAGGACAAGTATGGCCAGTGCGAGCCAAGGGTGCAGCGGCTCCAGCCTTGGCTGGTGTGAGGGATCACAAGTTCCTGTCCCTCCTTCCAAGATTTCTCTCTTCTGGGCTTTTGTGCAGAAATAAGGTCACATGCCTTGGAGCAGTTCAGCGCTCTGCTCTGCGCAGTTTTAAGTCTTCTGCACCTTTCCTTGGAAGAAGGGTGTGTATGGTGTGTGTGAATGTTTGGCACCAGCTCTCTGCCTACCTCTGTGCTCTCCACTGCCTGGGGGACAGGGGTGCACCCAGCTCCGTGTGAAATGCTGCCTCACTGGAACACTTGGACCAATGGGCAAGAGCCTCCCTACCCAATAAATGTCCACCATCGTTACCAACCTCCAGGAAAGCAAACCCCACAGAGGGCTGTCAGCACCCAGCAGAAGGTGGAGGAGCTCCCTTGGACATCTGCGGAGCTCTTGGAAAAAAAGAATCCTCCCCCTGCCGCCTCTCATCTCTCGCTGTCCCTGGCCAGCCCTGCAGCTGATGGAGAGGAGAGAGCACCCACTGCCCAGATGGGATGTGGCAGAGTGACAGCTTTGCTCCGTTCCAGCACCCGCTGCCAGAGCTCTGCAGCCTCCTGAGGACAGAAACTCCCTGGAGCCACAAAAGGGCCTCTGCCAGCCTGGCTGTGCCCCAGACGTGTCCGAGCCTCAAGACATGGGCAGGCTTGTGTCACCTTCAGGGTGATGTGCTTGCACCAAGGACCCAACTCTGCCACAGGGGCACCTCTGTCGCAGCCACTGTGCAACCCAGCTGTACTTTGATGCTGGAAAGCACCAGCCCTTCCTCCCCACTCCTCTTCCCACCAGCTCATCCGTTGCTCGGGTGACCTGTGGAGGAGAGGGCT
>JAWWLV010000002.1:6028799-6047036 GCA_035041135.1 Platyrinchus mystaceus
CAGAACCCAAACCCTGGCCCCAGGGGCATCAAAGGAGCAAAGGGCTACAGAGGACCTGAAGGTCTCCCAGTAAGTAAGGACCCTGGCAGGGTTTGCACTGATGGCATCCATCCATCTATACATCCATCCATCCATCCATACATCCCCTGGGTGCTCGGGGGCCAACACTGAGCCATGACACACACACTGTGTGTGTGCTGGCTGCCTTCCCACCTCAGTGTGCATGGCACACGTGGCACTGGGTCTCCTCCCCCACCTCTGTGCAGCACCAGGGCCTCATGCAAACAAGCAGATGTACCTGCTTCAAGCCCAGTGCAGGGGCCAGCAACTGGGAAGCCAAAAGGCTTTGCCCGACTCTGCCTTGCTTAGCAAGGTACGGGCAGAGTACGCTGCAGATAGGGCTTGACTGCTCTTGTAACTCCTCTCTCCTGTGCTTCTGTTTGACAGGGACCACCAGGACCTGTGGGGCCTCCAGGACCAGATGTGAGTGGGACAGGACTGGGGTGCTCCTTGCTGGCCTGGTCTGTGCTGCCCCTGGGAGGGGGAACACTGCTGTGGGAGCCTCCTGCTCCTGGGCTCGGTGGTGGTGGCCCTCATTACTGTCCCAGCAAGTCTCACTGGCCAGATTTCCTTCATGCCAGTCCATCACCAGCCAGGCCCCACTTGCACATCACTCATTTCCAGATCAAGGCTTGTTTTGAGCATACAGAGCAGCACCAGGGGTGATGGGCAGTCAGGAAACTGCCTTTGCTGTTAATCAAACATTCCTTTTCCTGTGTTTTCAGGAATGTGAAATCTTGGACATCATCATGAAGATGTGCTGTGAGTATCCCTGTACCTCTCCTCCCACCCTGCTCAGTGCCTTGCTAAGTGGGAAATACCAGTGGCAGCTGATATTTTGCTGCAAGAAGGATCGTCCCCAGGCAGGGGAGTGCCCTCCATGGGCACCTCTCCCCTTTCCATGAGGCACAATTAAGTCCCCTGACCCAGGGATCTCCAGCTCCACCTCTGGAGCAGCTCAGACAGCTGTGTCTCATTTGTACATGCTGTAGACTGGCTCTGTACAAGGAAAATATGAGCCAAATTTTGTAAAATCCTCAAGTTGCCCATTTTACAATTTTCGGGGGTTTTTTTTTTGTTTTGGTTTGGTTTGGTTTTTTTTTGTTATATATCAGGATCTAACTTTGCCCCCTGGGAAAGGGAGGTCTCCTTTGGGGTGTCCTGCCATGGGGAGAAGCAGCACACATGTGCTGCAGAGTGTTTCTGGCCCATGACCAGTAATGAAGTGCTGGAAGGACACAGGGTACTTGGGGAACTGAGTTTGAGCTCCATACTCTGGTGACTAATTTAATCCCTTTAGGATTAGCTTTTATTTTTATTTAAATAACACATAAGCACGTGTAGAAACAGCTCTGCTGAGTGCAGTGCTCCAGGGCAGGGCATCACAGCCTGAAACAGGAAAGACATCTGGGTGTTTCAAAACAGGAGGGAAACCACCATAAGCTTGGATTGGCCAGGCCAGTTGTCTCTGGGTTTGCAGAAACACAAACCTGCAGTCTGTATTAAGGTGTGAAAAACCCCTTTGTCAAGATTTTAACGTTCTCTCTTTCTCTCCCTTCTCCTCTAGCTTGCTGTGGTGAGTGTTACTTGGCAAAGTCGCTCTGCAAACATTTGCTAGTCCTTCTCCTTGCTTGCACCCCTCCCTTTCCCTGCTCCTTGCTCTCTGCTATGGAAGGAAGGACCCCACAAGGGAGGACCAGGCATGAGCTGGGCAGGGGAGGGCAGTAAGCAATCCCTGAGGGTGCCACACGGATTCAGAGGCTGATGTGGCTGAGTTGTACAACTGGAAAACTGTTGTCAAGGTGCCCTGTGCCAGCAGGGTGGATTTTCTCCACCCTTTTTGCAGTTGGGATGTCTGCTCAGAGCACACTGTGGTGCTCTGCCCATTTCCTTCCAAATCCTGTGCTGGTCAGCAGAGGAATGTGCTGGGTTTTTTTCCCTGCTGCTGTCCCAGTAAGTTGGGTTTTCAGTCCAAAAGCTTGAAGGAAAAGCCAAGGGCACATGATGTCCTTCAGCTATGGGAAAGAGGGGAGCAAGCTGAGTCAGCCTCCTCCAGCCCACCAGTGTCACCTCTGTCCTCCTGGGCTGGGTGAATGGAAGAAGTGAGAAGGCTTATGGGGAAATGGGTTGTGGAATAATTACTGGGTTGTTTAAGGGTACTCACAGCCTGGAAATGCCATATGTATTATAAGGGAGCAAATGCAAATAGAAGAACTCACAAACTGGCTCCCAAGTCTCCAGTGCAGCTATTTTGCTGCATTATTTTAGGCTGTGCTTTGTGAGTGGGTAGGGCACGGGCAGGCTGATTCCTCTGGGGATGCCTCCCCTCAAAATGTGTCCCTCTGCTCCTGTGCCTTGCTGCAGAGTGTACCTGTGGTCCTGTCGACCTCCTCTTTGTGTTGGACAGCTCGGAGAGCATCGGCCTGCAGAACTTCCAGATTGCCAAGGACTTCATCATCAAAGTCATCGACCGCCTGAGCAAGGATGAGCGGGTCAAGGTGAGATTTGCACTGAGAGCTGCAATACACTTGTGTGCACTCACTTTTTTTTATACTGCAAGAAGGAAAATGAGGAGATGCCTCCAGTCCAAAAAGCCTCCACGGGGTTTGGCTTCAAGCTGCGGGTGGGTCTTGATTCCCCTCAGATTCATAAAGTGATGGAGATTAGACAGCAGTTTGTTATCCCAAAATATAGACATCTCACCGTTTCTGGGCAAAGGGACTCTGCCTGCTGTGGCTGGGAACAATTTGTCCATGTCCCAGAGCAGATGGCTCATCAAGCATTCAATCAGGTTGATTAGTCTCTGATCAATCAGCGTCTCAGTTTCTTCCTTGTCCCAGCGAGCATTCCAGGTGTTTGGAGTTATAGGTGTGTTGGAATTCTCTGATGTCCAGCCCCCCTAAGCACCCTTGTTTGCCCCCCACACTTGGGTTTAGGTTACCAGTTAAGCACACTACTAAAAAATTACCTTTGCAGCCCAAAACCAGCAATACCATCCCTGTAGTGAGTCTTTCAGTCTGAAAAAGGACACACAAATGTTTGCTCTCCTAATTCTTCTCTGGTAACCTGCTATGTGTGGGAAATTTCATTTACCTCTGTGATGTTGAAGGGGTGTTTGGGATCCAGAGTTTCCCTAAGGTGTAAAGCACACGGTCTGTAAAGACACCATGACTTGCTGCTGAATGCTTGTGTGGGGCAAACATGGGATTTTTGGGATGGCAAAAAGCAGAAAGGCTGGAGCTGGGCAGCAAAACCACTACGCTGGAAGAAAACCAGGAGTTTTGAAAACAGATCTTCTCACAGAACCATGGAATCTCCAGAGCTGGAAGGGACCCACAAGGATCATCGAGTCCAACTCCTGAATCTGCAGATAGGACAATCTCACCATGTGCCTGAGAGTCCAATGCCTTGTGTTGACACCACTGAGCCAAGAGGCCTAAATCTGGGTCTCGTTTCACTGGCTGTCTTACCAAATTGGTCCCCATGTGCATCCACTCCTGTTGGGGAGTTCTGTCTGCCTGGAATAAGGCAGAGGAGAAGCATCAGAGCCTGGCATGAAGGCATTCAGGACAAACCATTAGCAGGATTCTGAGCCTTGGGGATCCCCTGAGGTATCTGACCCTTACTGGCTTCTGTTTTGTCCAACAGTTTGAACCCGGGGAGTCCCGTGTGGGCGTTGTGCAGTACAGCCATGACAACACGCAGGAGCTGGTGGCCATGGGGGATGCCAATATAGACAACATCGGGGCGCTCAAACAGTGAGTCTGTGGGGTCTTGGCACATCACTCCTATAACACAGGGATCTGATCCAGGGACACCTACCCACCTCCCATGCTCCATCTGCAGGCCAGCAGCTCCTGCAACTGCAACGGTTCAAAATGTTCTTTAGTGGAAGGTAGTGGTTGGTGGCATTGCAGGAGCTCCTGAAGCCAAGGAGCTTGCCAGTTTTCCACCCAAATCTCCATGCAGGGTGTTACCTTGGTTGCAAGCGCGTCAGAGAGATGCGTTCTGTCTCCTCCAGCGCCCATGGCTTGCAGGCTTACCTGTGTCTGTCCTTGCAGGGCGGTCAAGAACCTGAACTGGATAGCTGGGGGAACCTACACTGGAGAAGCCCTGCAGTTCACCAAGGACAACCTGCTGCAGAGATTCACCTCTGACAAGCGCGTCGCCATCGTCATCACAGACGGGCGCTCCGACACGCTGCGGGACCCCACCCCGCTCAACTCCCTGTGCGATGTCACCCCGGTAAGGGCACGGGGGACCTGCCACGCAGCAGCTGTGCACCACAGTGCGGGCTCTCCGGGCATCTCCGTGTCTTTGCCACCCTGGGCTAGGGCGGGGGACGCAGCTGTCACTAGAAGCACTCTCACAAAGCGACAGGCATTTGCAGTTGCGAACGCATTAGGTGATGAATGCATCCAGTGATGGACTCTTAACTTCCCTGCAGGTGGTCTCCCTTGGGATAGGTGACATTTTCCGGAACCCTCCAAATCCAGATCACCTGAATGACATTGCTTGTTTAAGCAGACCAACCAGGCCAGGGCTGTCCATTCAAAGGGACAATTATGCTGAGCTCCTGGATGACACCTTCTTGCAGAACATCACCTCGTACGTCTGCCAAGGTGGGTTAAAGGTGGTGGCTGGAGGCAGTGAGGAAGGCAGTGAGGCTTGCTTTAGCCAAGGGGTGAGGGATGCAGGATGCCCTCCCTTGCGTTCCCCTTGTCATGCTCTTAAGCAGGTATTGAGGGAAGAAAACGGAGATCAAATTTAGTTAAATAAGGGACAGGGATATCTCGGGTCTCAGAGCACTTTGCAGTCAGGTCCACGTCCTCACCTGCTGCAGGACTTCTCTGTCCACAGCATTTTTTAAGCACGTTTATAGTCTTTGCACAGTGCCTTGCACATGTGACCAAGGTGATTGTCTGTCCCTCCTGCGGCTCCATGGGACAAGCGGTTTTCAGGGATGAGATGGTGACACTAATCTCTCTAATTTTCTTAACAGAGAAGAAATGTCCTGACTACACCTGCCCAAGTGAGTATTGACTCCTCATGCCACACTGAAAGGTTGTGGGTGCTGTGGTGGGGGAAGTGGGAGTTTATGGGGATGCATGGCTTGGACACTTCTTGCAATGGGGAGGCTCCTGGTCTGGAGAGGTGAGCAAGATCTGTCAGATACTCTTAGGGTCTCTTACACACATGCCAGCCCAAAGCACCTGGAGGAAAGCCTAGATGATTGTTTCTCTGGCACCTCAGACCCAGAGAGGAGGCTGTGACAGACTGTAACCCTCCCAGGCTTTAGTGGAAGCAGGTAATGAGGTCAGTTGCTATCTAGTGATGAGGAAAAATCATGGCAGGGATATAGGAGAAAGCTGCTTGGAAAGTGAGTACAGGGAGGATTTTAATGGAGTACACCTCCAAGTCAGAAGCATATACAGTCCTCAGACTTTCCATGGAAGGAAGCAGGGCGAGGGAGATGAAGTGGTTCCCCAGACACGCAAGGAGAGCCACTGTATTTAAACAAGAGTCACTAGATTATCTAAGCCAAACAAACACCTGGGGATGCAGCCTGGCCTAAACCAAATAAAAGAAGGAATGAAAGGGTAAAAGGACAAGTGTAGGACAGCACTGGGGTAGGGGAAACAAAGCTAGCAAGGGTAGGGATGTCCTGAGTCTGACAAGGCAGGAAGCCTATGAGACAGCCAGTGACCTCATCGGCTTTCCATGGAAGAGGCAGGAGCAGAAGCGCAGCATAACAAGCCCTGGACATTTCCCCTTGCAGTCACCTTCACCAGTCCAGCGGACATCACACTGCTGGTGGACAGCTCCACCAGCGTGGGAAGCAAGAACTTCGAGACCACCAAGAAGTTCGTGAAGCGGCTGGCGGAGCGGTTCCTGGAGGCCGGCAAGCCCGCCGACGACTCTGTGCGCGTCTCGGTGGTGCAGTACAGCGGCAGCAACCAGCAGAGAGTGGAAGCTCAGTTCCAGCACAACTACACGGTCATTGCCAAAGCCATCGACAACATGGAGTTCATGAATGACGCCACGGACGTCAACGCCGCCCTGCAGTACATCACGCTGATGTACCAGCGGTCTGCCCGCGCCGGGGCCAAGAAGAGGGTGCTGGTGTTTTCTGACGGACACTCCCAAGGGATCACCGCGAGTGCCATCGAGAGAGCTGTGCAGGAAGCCCAGCGGGCCGGCATTGAGATCTACGTGCTGGCAGTGGGCAGCCACGCCAACGAGCCCAACATCCGTGTCCTGGTGACGGGGAAGAGCGCAGATTACGACGTGGTCTACGGGGAGCGCCACCTTTTCCGTGTGCCCGACTACACCTCCCTGCTGCGTGGCGTCTTCTACCAAACTGTCTCCAGGAAGATAGCTGTTGACTGAGCATATGGGTGGGTGTCTGCCAAAGCCATAGCGTCTCCTGTCCCGCCTAAAAAAAGGAAAACCAAAAAAAACCAAAACAAAACAATACAAAAAAAATTTAACAGTGTTTTTGACCAACCTGAGGAATTCGCATCTATGCAGATAACCATAGTGCCACAGCCTGGCTCTACATAGTTCCCTGCTTCATCATCTGTGTCTTTTCTCTGTTAGCCTCTAACTTCCCTCACTGCCCGTGACTGCCCTCCCTCCCCACAAGTACACCTAGCAATAAGCCATCAGAAAACAAACACCAACCTCATCCCACTGTGTCAAGAAAGAACCAGGATGAGGAATTTGTACCACTAAGAACTAGCCTGGTCTCTTGAGGCTTATTATGCTCGTTTCATATACTTTTTTTTTTTACTTGTTGTTAATTTTCTTCTCTGTTTCGTACATCAGTTGAGCCATTGCCCAGCTCACAATGATCCTAACCTAATGCTGTGCTTCAAGTGAAATATTCACACTTAGCAAGCTTTGAGAGGGGATCGTTGTCACAGCTGGCAAGTTTGGTTCATATCTCCCATGCTTGGGGAGGAGGGAGGGCTGGACTGCATTACCCAAGCTGTGTGGAAGCATCTCTGGCCTCCAGTGCCATGGGAAGAGACACTCACTTCCCAGGGCTGGGGTAGAGGTGGGTGGTGGAGCATTCCTTGGCACTGACACTCCTATTCAGGGCAGGGAGGCTGGGCACCGACCAAAGGAAAAATGGGCAGCAGCCATTGGGGAGGGGGAAACCCCAGAAGAAGCTACATAACTGCACTCCTTCACTTACTGATCTCATGGTTCTACAGTGAAACCAGGAACCTCATGAATAACCTGATGACTTGTGTCATGGTTCAAGCTCCATTCTGGAAAATCTCTCTGAGCCCGGTTAGTGGGATTTTTTTTAATTTTTTTTTTTTTCCCAAAAGAGCCAAGCTGACTGACTCCCAGCGAGCATTCAGAGAGTACTGTTTCTATAGGACCACCTAGGAGTTAGGCACCTGGGCCTTAGGGAAACCCACTAACTGCACTATGTATTGAATTAAGGCCTCATCCTCAGCCCAGCAAAGTCAAGGGAAAGGCTGCCATCATCTCCCAGGGTCTTTGACTCAAACCCTACAGATATACTGACAAAGGTGCTATCACTTATGTGGGTGACATGGGCCCTTGGTGTTTACACAGTTGTTTCCAGGACCACACTGAAGATGTTTTTTGGCTGGGTGAGATTTTGTTTCAGTGCTTCCATTGGTGCTCTTGCTATGACTTCATGCACTTCCAAGAAATCAACAGTGATTGCCAGGTATCAGCACCCCAAACTCTTTACTTTGTATCCGAAACCCCATTGTACGAGTTAGTATTATTTTATGCCTGTGTTTTACTAAAATTGTCCACTTTGGAAATTTGACAAATAAATTGTTTTCCACAGTCTCGTTGGAAGTTTGTCTGACTTGAATTCCAAGGTCTCCAAATGTTCAAAAAGTAAAATAGAGGTTGCTGGCGTCTGGCAGGACTCCAGCAAAATTTCTCACATAAAACTGAGGGGTAGAAGCAAAGAGATCGATTGGTTTTGTATCACATGTCTGGCTGTTATTGAATACCATGGGTTTGAAATATACTGTGAATCCTCCTCATCTATTAAATAGTGTATAAAAATTTATGAGAAGAGCACTGAGCTCTCAGAGGATGGGAAATGCTTGCACAGCTTCTGTTTGCCTTCTGTTTTTGCAAAAAAACCCCAAACCCTACACAGCTGCATTTGCTTTTTTTCTTATGTGCAGCATCTTTCCTTTAATACCTCGTTTCCCTGGGCAGGTAAGGATACTGCTCTGGAAACAGGGCTGGTGCTGGGGTACGTGTAGGAATAGTTGTGCTTTCAGATAAATTTGTAATAGGAAAGCTAGAAACTCATTTTTGCTTAGGAAGCCTGCAAAGTGTCTTCTCAAGAGGGTTGGATTTTTTTTTTTCCCTTCTGCAGCCTACAGGGAGTTGCAGAGAGAGCTGTGTTGTCTCTCTCTCTGGTGGAGAGAGATAACCCTAACAGTCCTGTACAGAGGCCTTGGGAAGGCAGCGGAGAGACAGAGAGGATACTAAAGGCCCTGGAGAGAGCAGGAACTTGCCTTTTTCTCCCTGGGGCCTGATGCTTAAATAGTACTGTCAGGTATGTGTTTCTCATGTTCTAAATAAGCTTTTGAATTCTTTCCACTGCCTTGGCATTTCTGTGGATATCTGCATATCTATATTCACAGTATCAAACATCTCATCCAGCTTTGCCAAGCTCAGTGCTCCCCAAATGTTGGTTTCACATCCTAAGACAGCTCTTGAAAGCTCTTTGGGGAAGCTCCCAGACCACACCTGTACGTGCCAGGGGCTTGTCACAGCCTTTCGCTGTGGATTCATGCAAAGCCACTTGTTGCCCAGACAGTGGGGACATTCAACAGGACAATCATGTCCTGTTTCTGTTACAGGGAGGCACTGCCTTGCTCCTGCCTTTTCTCATGTCCTTCTCCTAGTCATGCCTGTCTCCTGGATGTCCCAGCTGGGATGCTCGTTGGGCTCCCTGCAGCGCTGGGGACACCTCGCTCGCAGCTGGAAAGTCTGAGGAGCATTCCCGGGAAGGCTCTGCGTGTGGCTGCTGTCTGTACCAGATATCCCGCTCTCCTCTCCATGGAAAGGTAGGAAAAAATGCCTTCACATCTGCCCTAAGAAAGCCAGTTATTGTTACAGCTCAGGAAATGCCTATTAATGGCTTGCCACAGTCCCGTGGCATGAGTCAAGGACTGTGACAGGGACAAGCCCTTGGGCTACACCCTCGTGGCAAGGGCTGCCCAGCCAGCAGGATGTGCTGCTGCCAGCAAGAAGGGGCAGAAAAAGGGGGCTTCTGCCTGTTCTCTCTCATGCCCCAGCTGGGCCACGTCCAATATAGAGATGTAAAAGGCACCTGGGGAAAGATCTCTCTGTCTTTGGGCTGATTTACAGCTCTTAGCTAGAAAAGGTAGGTGGTAGGAAGGATCTTTCCTGCTTCTGTTCATTTTCCTCCTCCACTCCTAACTATGCCCTAGCATTTTACCCCTGCAGAAAGGAAAAGAAAATCCCAAACCAGCAAAAAGTGTCTGTTTTTAAGCCTCAGTTCTGGAGTGTTTGTCAGTTTTCCCCATGAGAAAAAAATCCAAATGTTCACTTCAAATTCCAGTTTGCCCCGAAGAAACAATTTTAACCAGAGCCGGGTGGCAAGCTGGCTTTCCCACAAGACAGGGGCAAGCAGGAATTTTCCAGCAGTGTCCAGCACCTTGTGTTTAGGACTGTTGCCTTGTCTCTCCCCACTCCTGTGCATTCTTCAGGCAGGACTGCAGGAGCCCTTGTCAGGTGTTTGGGCCAAGGTCGGGCCCCAGTATGCCGGACTCACTTTGTCTTCCATTTCTAGTTATATTCACTCCCCTCTTTTCAGTCTCAATTTTTGTGCTTCCATTACAGGGAAGGTCAAAAATGCCTCTGCCTGCGGGCCTGCTTTGTTAAACTTCAGATGTTCCCCAGATGTTCAGCGAGGGGGTTTATGTAACAACAACAGAATTTGGGCCACATTTCTCTGTTTTCCTCTGACTAAATGCTCCTCGTTTGAGGCAACGCTGATTCACTGCCCTTCATGGGAAGGTGATGGCTGGGGAAGGAGATCACTGAGGCCACTTTGCCAGTGTGGTAGGACTCCTAAAATGCCTACTCAGATCATCTGGAATGATTTTGAACTCTGTATTTAAGAAGAGCCTTTCTTGTGCCTACAGTTATCCCAAGGAGCAGAGGTCCATTGTCTTGCCTCTCACAGCTGTGACAGCCAAATAACTGAGTGTTCAAATGCCTCTTGCTCTCCTGTGGTTTGGGGTTTGCTTTAGCTCTTATTCCCAAGTGTGTTTCAGTTTACGTTTTGCATTATTCTGTCTAATTGCACGGCTTTTCCCCTTAAAAGAAGCAATCTTATATATGGAGAAAGAATCGTGGTGTACATGAGCTTGTGGGCAAGCAGCAGAGGAAAGGCTGTAACCTATTAAGAAATACGGAAATAGGGGGTTGACACACAGAATTAATTCTGAGCAAACTCAAGACAATGGAGGAAGACCATTGTCCCCCTGTCCCCAGCACACTCTGTCATCATCACCCTCCTTCTCCAGGGAAAGGATTTAGGAAGCTTATGGCCTCATTATGGGACAAGGGAGCATCACCAAAGCATGGTGCAGCTCTGGGAGACTTGCATTTAGCAGTTTTAGTTTTTGCTAATTGCCATCAATAATTAGGTCATTTAGATTCTAGGAGCCTATGTAACAATGAGATTAAATAAGTTGTTATGGTCTGACCAGGCTAAAACACTTAACACGTCTTCTTGGTTGTCCATAGCTAAGCCCATGGGCAAAAAGTGCTCTACCAGTGTCTTGCCCCTCAAAATTTCTCCTCACTGTCTACTGGGAGTTCAGGCTGGGTCCACAGGGTCTGTTTTCCATGCTTTTCCACAGAAAGCATGTATTGCATCAGCCTAGCCTCCAGGACCTGTGGCAGCAGAGAGATCTGGAGAACGTATGGCAGGAGGGTGGCTGCAGCCAGCTGGGCCAGCAGTTGCCTCACAAGAAGGTGAGGTGTACTTCTGAACACAGTAATGGGTACTGTTTAATTTCTATTTCTTTGCTTTTCTTGTTTCTTTTAGTTTCTTATGAGTGTGGTCAACCCTGTCACACGCAGTGACTACAAAGGGGCTCACAGGAGCACCCTGAGGCAATGACATGGTCCTTCCAGTGAGGACTGGGAATGCATGGAGTGACTTATCCTCCTGAAATATTGTTGCAACCCTTCCTCCTGCCCCTGGCCTCAACAGAGTAGCGCTCCCAGTCCCATCCATCACTGCAGACACCAGCAGGAAACACTTCCAAGCTTTGTCATCCCTGTGAAAATGTTGGAGTTCAACATCCAAGCTGCTGAACCAAAAAGAAATGCAGCTGGGGTGCCTCTTCTTGATGGTAATACATTAAAAAGGGAAAATAGAAAGAAATAGCAGAAGCTGGAGGCAAAGCAGATGTTTCCTACCCACCCTTTACCTCGTGCATTTGGAGAATTTTTTTTTTCCTTTTTTTCTTCACTTCTGGTTATAGCACCTTATAAAATCATAGAATCATAGAATGGTTTAGGTTGGAAGGGACCTTAAAGATCATTTCATTCCAACCCCTGCCATGGGCAGGGACACTTTCCACTAGACTAGGTTGCTCCAAACCCCATCCAACCTGGACTTGAACACTTCCAGGAATGGGCCGTCAACAACTCTTCTTCTTCTTTGTTCTGGGTGCCTCCAAAGGTCTTGGGAGATAAACTGTTTCTTGAGATGAATTTTCTAATGGGGAAAAAAACCATGCAAGAAATTTTAGGGGCCATCTATTGTTACAACATCATCTGATTCGACTGCACAAAGCTGTAGCAGTCCTGGTGCAACCACAGACTTCAGCCTCTGCTTAAAAACTTCTAATTTTTTTCACAATCTGTTGGCCGCATAAAAGATGCTGCCTTGTTGAACTCAGGTGTCTTTAGCCACTGAAGCACTAAGAATAAGGAATGAAGATGTCATTAAGCCTATTTTCTACCTTAAAGGTATGTTTTGCCCCACAAAACAGATCATGTTCCTCCTTCCCTTCCTTTATCTGCTGAGATGCCTGACTTGTGTTCTCTTTTCTCTCTCGTGACCTGAACACCCAGTTCTTGTTCACAGCATCAGAAGTCTGTGGGAGCACTCCAAGGTAATGGCAAAAAGTCCAGAGGCCTGTTCCCAGCCATGGCACCTATGGAGAAGGTCCTCACAGCAGACATGCTGATCACAGCAGCAATCTGGAAAAACTCCAAACTGGTAAGAAGTCTGAGGACAGTGAAGGTCCCCTTACTCCTGGTTCTGGGTCTGTTTGTGGCTGGGTTTTTTATGTTATCAGACAGCCTGCATGGCCACCTTTTCTTTTCTCTTAGTTACACAATTCTTATTTAAATTTGAGATCTCTACCCACCATAAATGTATTGTAGGGACATGGCAAAGCCATTCTGTGGGGCAGATTAGTAACTGAAACTAGACTTCTGGCAAGAGAACCTGGAGACATTTGTTTTGCACAGTTGTCCTCGAGACTAGGCACAAATTGTACACAGGCAGCTTTGAAACAACCTTTGAGGAAGGCAACGCCTGCTTTACACGTGGATCGGTAGGACACAGTTGGAGTTATCCTTAAGCTTATGCCAGCCAGCAGCAAATCATTTTTGAAGCTGCACATTTTTGAAATCTGACCTGTTATCCTGGAAAATATGAGGTTCAGAGAGCTCCCAGTCACAGAGGCGAGGCCAGGAGATACTGGACAAGAGGAAATAAATAGCATCCTTCCAAAGAATCAAGCTGAGGCAGAGAGAGCCTGCCAAACCTCACGGTACCCACATCCCTCAGGTGTGCACCGTGATGTGCCCTTCCTGGAAGAGATTGGAGCAACCTGGTCTGTGGAAGTTCCTGATCTCAGGAACTGCATGAGCTTTAAGGTCTCTTCCAACCCAAACCATTTTGTGATTCCCTGAAAAGCCAGTCCTTTCTCAGGACGAGATCTCAGGATCATCCCTGCATCTGCTTCATTTTTTCCCTTTGATGAAGATGCTCCCTCTTGGCTGCCAGACTGAAAATCACTAGAAGTAGGTAGATTCATTGTTAATCCCTCCTTGCCCTGTGCATGGGGGTGTAGTGGCTCTTTGATGTTCTTCCAGCTTTCCAGAAACAAGCTTTTCTTGTGCTAGGACTGGGGGGATTAACGCCTGCAGGCATATCAAATGTCAGATGATGGTGTACACCAGGAAGGGAATTCTGCCATGTCAGAAATGCATCTCTTGCAGTCAGACTGAACCGAATCCTACAGCAGGTGCCCAGCCCAGCTGCATTCAAGGCATGTCAAGGCCAGTCCTGGCAGCTAGCAGTTTCAAGACCTGTCCTACAATATGTATTTGCAATCTATAAAAGATCCCTTCACCTCTGCTGCTACTGCCCTGGTCCTGGCCTGAGACAGCTGCTGGGGAGAGGCAGTGGAAGGACAGGCTGCAGGCAGTGTGGGTCTGAGCACCCCATCTTGGAAGCAGGCTTTGCCACATGGCACAAACCTGGTGTAATGACACCTTAAAGATCCTTAAACGTGATTCTAAGGTTGCCCCTGAAGCTTTTCTCTGTCTCTCTTTTCTTCTGTCCCAACAACCAAATTCCATTCCCCTCAACTAGCATTTCTTGTGGCTTAAGAGAAAGCAGGCAGGGGAGGAACAAGGAATAACCTAGATCCCACAGTTTTTCACTGCTTCAAAAGCATGGGGGAAAGGCATATCTGTCAGACCCTGGATGGTGTTTCATTCCTGGCTCAGCTCTAGAAAGCAGTTCAAACCTTCATAAACATGGATATTAACTCAAAGCACTTGCCTATAGCCTCTGAAATCCCTGCAAATCCCTCTTTTGCTCTAAAAGAATCCAAACCCTCAGGAGCCACAAAGTGTTTGCTCCTTCATCTGAGCCGTGCTTATTTACGCATAAATGGGAAATTCAGCCGGGATTATTTCTCCGGATTTCTGGTGGTAAAATTACCCCTGCATGCAAGATTATGTTTTGGTTAATGTGAGAGCTAAACACAGTTACATACAGTATTTGCCACAGGGCTTGAAGTACTTGAGATTTTTCAAAGGCAGCTTGTAAAACCAGCGTGCTGCTTTTCTAGGGCAAGCCTGTCCCAGATAAATCCCAGGCCATGAGCAGCAGACTGCAGCTTTTTTTCTGGCTCCAAGAGCCGAGCAGGGAAGCACTGGGCACGTACCAAACAAGACACAGCCGAGGGCGGCTGGATGAGTCCCATCTGGAGCTCCACAGCTCCTTTGAAAAGTGTGTCAAAAGGGGTCTGGCATGCAGGGGAAATGAGAACATGTGGCAGATTACTGTGCCTGAAACCGGCCGTCCCAACAGCAGCCTGGGATGTGACTCGAGGCGCCACAAGGCCCTGCTGGAAGTGCCATTTACTACTCGGCAGGGACAGACTGGCCCTGCACAAATTTCCCTCTGCAGCATCCCTGGTCTCACAGCGACTGGAGAATGTACAAAGAGGGGCCACCATCAGGAGGATGGTGGAGGGTCTAGAGGGGAAGCTGTACGAGGAGCAGCTGAGGGCACTTGGGTGTTGTTCAGCCTGGAGAGAAGAGGAGACTGAGGGGAGACTCATTGGGGTCTGCAGCTTCCTCACGAGGGGCAGTGGAGGGGCAGCACTGATCTCTTCTCTGTGTGACCCATGACAGGACCTGAGGGAACAGCTGGAGCTGGGTTAGGGGAGGTTTAGGTTGGATATTAGGAGAAGGTTCTTCCCCCAGAGGGTGATAGGGCACTGAACAGGCTCCCCAGGGCACTGGTCAGGGACCCAAGGCTGACAGAGCTCAAGGAGCATCTGGACAACACCCTCAGGGACAGGGTGGGGTTGTTGGGGTGTCCTGTGCAGGGCCAGGAGTTGGACTCAATGATCCTTGTGGGTTCCTTCCTACTCAGGATATTCTATGGTTCTGTGACTCTCTGATTCTATCAAACCCAAACTGAGTGGCTCTACACCTCATCACCACAAGGGGATTTGGGATTTCCTGAAAACTCAGAGTTCCTTGGTTTCACAGTCTACATTTTTTGCAGGGTCTGGGAAACCCCTTATTGATGTGGCAAGACATGGCCAAAAACCGCTCTGATGGTTACGTAGATGCTCTGTGACCGAACGGTGAGTCAATGATGGAACTCCTTATCCACAATTCAGGCATTGCCACATCCCAGGAGCTGTCTCATATACTTTAAACAAGGCGGATGACAAAGATATTTGAGTAATATTTCTTTTTTGTGATGTCTGGCAGGTTATTTGGTAAAGACAAGAGCTGGAAAAATATTTTGGGAGCTGTTTAGTTGGTGACATATTGCAAAACGAAGAAATTAAGAGTTTACCCGAGCTCAAAACTGGAGGAGACGTGGGAACTGAACCTCTCTCCCTTGATTCCTGTGTGAAAGAGTTTCTGAAAGATTCTCTTCATAGCAGGGACAAGAGGTGAACATATCTGAAGTAAAGTTATCCACAACTGCATCAGACAGGTCAGAAGATGACAAACTGGTCCATACAAGTCACGTTTCTGTCCAGGTATAAAGGGGGTTCATTGTGGCTGTTTCAGTGGCTCCTTGTGATCCAAAGAGTACACACCACCCTTCAGCTCTTGTAGAGCAGTATGTATTAGGAAGAAATATTTGGAAGAACTTCTTCCCTGTGAGGGTGGGGAGGCCCTGGCACAGGTTTCCCAGAGAAGCTGTAGCTGCTCCATCCCTGGAAGTGTCCAAGGCCAGGTTGGACAGGGTTTGGAGCAACCTGGGCTAGTGGAAGGTGTCCCTGCCCATGGAAAGGGGTGGAATGAGATGATCTAAGGTCCCTCCCAACCCAAACCATTCTGAAATGCTATGATTCTGTGATTTTTATGCAATTTTTCATGAGCTTGAACAGTTGAATCGAGTCTGTGACCACTTTGTCCCCTTTTTTTTTCAGTCCCATGATTTTGGTAGCCAAATTAGAAGCACGTGTTCGCTGTGCAGTTGTGAAATTGAGACTGAAATGCTCAGTTGACCCACAAACACTGGGGGTTTTTGTTGCACTTAAATTAACAACTGCTTGTTCAACACTGGATAGGACACGTGTGCTGCATCAGTAAAAACAGATTTATTACTACGCATATTTTTTCCAGGAAATTTGCATCAAAATGGCCCAAAAAGACCCTTGAATTCTATTAAAACTTTTGAAATGTAGTCTTAAATATTAATCATTCAATGAATCAGAACCTGATAGGTTTTACTGTACCTGAAGAGAAAGTTAGCAATCAAGTGATTTTGATAGGACAAGAGGTAACAGGCACAAACTGAAACACATGAAATTCCACCTGAACACAAGGAAATATTTTTTTTTTTTCCAGTGAGGGTGGTCAGATCCTGGAACTGGTTGCCCAGAGATGATGTGTGACCTCCAGCTGCGGAGATACTCAAAACCAGACTGGACACTGTCCTGTGCAGCATGCTCTGGCTGACCCTGCTCGAGCCAGGGGTTTGGACTGGATGGTGCCTGCCAGCCTCAGCCACTCAGCAGTGATCCTGCTGGTCCCCATGTCACCAGAGGCAGCAGAAAGTCCTCCCTGCAGAGCCCTGTGTTAGTCAGGGTTTCAGAGGAGAGCAGTCTGCAATCCCAAGGCACTACATGAGGCAGAGGAAAATTAAGAGGGATCTTCTTGCCTCTTGAGCACATCACCTTGGCTCAGCACGGACTTGAAAGTGTGGGGTAAGGTTTATAAAATCAGAAATGGTTCCTGACTTCTTATTTCGAGGTAATCTTGGTGGATTTGGGACCACCCCTGCTTCAGAGCGCCCAGAGCCAGGCTTCAGGAGCTGGGCACCCCCTTGCCTACTATCTCCAGTGTCTTTGTGTCTGTCTTTGTGTTTCTGATTACCAAGCTCTATCTGGGGATAGTGGAGGAGTTGCAGGGGGTGGGGGAGGGCATCTGCATGGCTTTTGTCTGTGTGAAAGAGCAGCAGTTACAGAAAGTGCAGAATCTTGTGCCGATTCTGCTGCTTAGTCATCCTGCAGTAACTGTGACTTGGCAGCTGGTCTTACCCCATTCCTTACAAACGTTTCCATTTATGGCTGGGATTTTTTATTTCCCTTTGCCTCCAATCACCACACAGCTGGAAAGCCTCCAAAAGGGAGAAGCCATGGGTTTACATCAGGAGAAACCAGCTGTGTATATTCATACCTTACATTTCAAGTCAATCTTATAGGAACACACCACCCAGGATGCTCCAGGGGTGCATTAGGGATCATTTTGGCCAGAAGCGGGTGCTGTGCCTGTCTGGTGGCAGGAGCACAGATGTCATTGTGGTTGTCAATATTTTCCTTGCCCAGGGCTCAGACATGCTGTGAAGGAGAAAGCTGCAGCCATATGACCTGGTTGTCCCTGTGAGCAGCTGGGTGCTGTGCCTGGTCCTGCCAGGGGCACCGGAGAAGGGACAGCCACGAGAGCAGATGCTGGAGACCCTCAGGGCTGTGTCCATCCCTTCTCCAGAGCTGTAGCTCCTGAATGCTCCTTTCTGTCCTCTGGGAGGAGAAGATTTGGTCAGGGAGACCTAGCATGTGGGATCCAGGTTCCCTCCATGTGTTACAGATGTGCAGGTTTATGATGTGCTCTGCTCCGGCAAGCTGATGGAAAAAAGCATTCCTGGCTTATGAAGAGCTTTAGGGCAGATAAAGCAGAGTCATGACCCAAGCTGGAAAAGGGATGTGCCTGCTGTGAGCTTATTACTGTGGCTGGAGCTGGAGCCTCTGGGGGAATGGCACTGGGATGCTGCCCCCCATCCTGCTCTCACAATTTGTCTTGTGCCCCTCTCCCACATCCTGCTCACATGGAGAATATGGAACAGTGGGCTGAGAACAACTAGGAAAAAAAAACTAATGATTTTCCTCACGCAGGACACTAGATTGATAAAATAACTGATCCCCCCTTTTTTAGAGAAAGAGTGCAAAGATGGGAGTACTGACCTGGCAGCCTCCTCTTCATCAGGTCACAGATAACCTCACCGTGTCTGAATTGTTTCCTTTCAACCCTTTGGCTGGATTCTGAATATCCTGTAGAAACATGGGATTTCTGGAGAAACCTTCTGAAAACAGAGCATTGGTTTTTCTGGCCAAAAAGGCC
>JAWWLV010000002.1:6051245-6070362 GCA_035041135.1 Platyrinchus mystaceus
GAATATCCTGTAGAAACATGGGATTTCTGGAGAAACCTTCTGAAAACAGAGCATTGGTTTTTCTGGCCAAAAAGGCCTCATCTCTGCCAGAGCTGATTCCTTCACAATTAAAGCATTCAGCTCCTATGAACAGGGAGTCCCCGTGGGAAGAACAAAAGTGGTATTATTACCAGGACCTGCTGAGAAAGTCCTGCCTACAGCTCTTACTACGACAAGGGCTCAAGAAAAAAAGATGGGAGCCATTTAAAACCATTACATCACAGCACAGCATCCCTCACCCCACGTCTCAGTATGCAGAGATGTGAGCTATCAAGAGCTTGAGTCCTACCCAGACCTTTCTACACCCAAGCAGGGAGAAGAAAAGGAGAGAAGCTCTGAGAGGTGTGAGACCCCACAGCGCTGTCCCCAGATGAGAAGCCAGACTGGGATGGGTTCTGCTCCAAGCTGCAGGAGAAGCTTCTGTCACCTGTCCTGATGGCCTGGATCTGGGACCTTCGCCAGCCAGGGATGGAAAGTCCAACTGACAACTTAGGGGGTCCAAGGAGCTGCTGATGGGGCACTAGTGGAAGCTCCTGGTTGGAAGGTAGCACTGCAGCTGCCCCTAGAGCTGCTGCAGAAGCAGACAGGGAGAGGGGAGTGACCTCTCACCACCAGAGGGGGACCCCAACACTTGGTATAGGAAAATGGGGATATGCTCCTGGGGTGGCTACAAGGGAACTGGAAGGCTGTGGAGCTGGTGGGATGCAGCTGATGGTTCATGAGAGCAGGCTGCTGGGACACCTGGTGTCCTGTGCAGGGCAGAAAACCTTGGGGAGGGACAAGTGAAGGGATGTATGGAGCAGTGGTTCAATCCCGCTGTTTTGAGGGAGAGCCCCATGGAGTGACAGGGCATAGAGTGCCATTAAAGTGGTGGACGTGTTCTGGGATGTCTGCTCTGCACAGGGAAGGGATGGAGGTTATTACAATGCAAACCCTGTACACGGCCTCCATAGGGGCACAGGCTGCAGATTGTCACCTGTGTGCGTTTGAACTTGTAACACCTTAATTTCAGTGTTTTATAGGATGAGGAGGTTGTCATGTCCCACCCAAATCGCCTGTGAGGAAAGGTAGCACCTATAGAACGTATCAGTTAAGGCTGTGATGATGTTAAAAGACTTCGTAACGAATGTGTATTCAAACCTGTATCCCAATGACAGCTTTAAATACGCATTCTCCTGAAACAGGGGCTTTGGGCTGCACAAAAGCAACTCCCATCTATGGCAACAGACTCTTAGGTCAGCACGATGCTGTTGAAACTGGGGCTGGGGCTGCTAAGGGGTGTCAGCAGCTCAGAGGCAGCAAACTCAGGCTGTAACCTTTACTGGCATCTCTGGTTCAGGTACTCTCTGGTGTGCTCCAGCCAGCAGGCAGGGAGCCCAGGTGTATTTTCTTGGGGGCTGCAGCACCTATACCCAACGGGGGCAAATATATGTTGCCCCTGGGGGGCAAATTTAGACCTGGTACCTCCTGTGCTCCCACACCTCTTCCCAAAGATTTCAAAAGTGAAACTCCAGAGCAGAGGCAAGTTTGCTGTTCGCTCCCAGGAACAAATCAGGACAGAGGCTTTGCCAAAACCAGCTGCTGACTCCCTGCTGCCAGTCCTCAGTCCTCCCCAAGGAGATGTCTTTCCACTGCGGTCTCTCAATGGGATCCATATGTTCTTAATGAGAGGCCTGGAGAACTTAATCATCCCTGGCCTGGGGTTTTCTGTCTATTCACTCCTACAGCCTTCAATTATCTGGATTCCCCAAAAGGGATGTGGGAGGCTGATTTTCCCACAAGTCTTCCAGTGGCTCCTGCAAGTCCTTCCTTCCCCAATCCCTGTTCCAGCATCACAGAATCACAGAATACGCCAAGTTGGAAGGGACCCACAAGGATCATCAAGTCCAACTCCTAGCCCTGCACAGGACCATCCCCAAGAGCCACACCACATGCCTGAGTTTATCATCCAAGCTCTTCTTGAGCTCTGTAAGGCTTGGTGCTCTGACCACTGCCCTGGGGAGCCTGTTCAGTGCCCAACCACTCTCTGGGTGAAGAACCTTTTACTAATATCCAACCTAAACCTTCCCTGGCACAATTTCAGGCCATTCCCTCCGGTCCTGTCACTGGTCACCACAGAGCAGAGCTCAGTGCCTGCCCCTCCTCTGCTCCTCAGGAGGAAGTTGCAACTGCAATGAGGTCTCCCCTCAGCCTCCTCTTCCTTCACCCTTTCTCACTGGGCTTGTCCTTGTGTCTCCCCAAGGATGGGCTCTGGTGGATCATCCCTCAATCACAGACTCATCTGTTATTTCTTTGTGTCTGACAGAGATGTGCTGAGCAGACAGGATGGGATTCCACCTTGTGAGGCGTGCAAAGGCGAGCGGGCTGCTTTTAGGGATGCTCACATTTGCCTGAGCTCATGCACACTTTAGCTGTTAAGACTTGGGGCTTCTCCTGGGAGCAGGTGAGCCTGCCACAATCACTACCACAGTTTTAGGAGAGGCACAAATTATTTACTTCATGATTTCGTGGCAGGGCATGTTTTTAATGCGGGTTTTCTACTTATCCTGCTGTGTGAAGAGGCACTTGGGTAGGTAACACCAGCCCTTTTGGGAGCCTTTAGACTGCCAGAGGGGAAATCTCAATGTAAAATGAAACTCTGGTTTCTGTGCCTAAGAAGATAATTACTAAAGAAATAAATAATGCCTGATTTTTTACTCACTTCTGTGTCTCTCTTAGTGTTTTTATCTTTGTAGATGGAGGCTGTCAAAGCTTGAATGGAAGAGGAACATAAGGGAGGGTGAAGAAGTGTAGGAAAAAGAACTGTAGGTAAAAAGAAGAGCTGTAGGTAGAAGAAGAACTACAGGTAGCAGAAGGATTGTATGCAAAAGAATCATGTGCAAAGGAACTGTATGTAAAAGACAGTGAGTACATGCTCTACTTTCCCCTCCCCACTCTTCATTTTGTTTATCACACACTGAAGCTGGAAAATCTCAGGCCCCTTTGGACTGGAGATAAGCATTTCAGTTCCACTGGCAGCCTTAAGGAAAACGAGTATAAACATAAGATGTTATTTATTGTGTGTATGTGATCAAAATGCTTTCCTTTGGTGTTGGAGGTTGGGCTCATGTTAATGCTCAAATGAAGAGCACAGACATTCAGTTACTCTGGTAAAAAGGAATGTTGCACCTCTGGCAAAAATATTTTAACTTCCTCGTGACCCTGATGTCTTGTCTTGATTTGATGTATTATCAAAAAGGAATCCAAGGAAGGATGGATTATAGTTCTCCTAACTTGCTCAGCAGAGTATTTGCTTTGTCTCAGGGGAATACCAATTTAAAAATGCAACTTTTTTTTTAATTTGTTTTTTTTTGTTTTACTTTTTAGTAAGACCTTTGAAACTAACTCAGATAAGAATCTTTTTCTAACCACTTATTACGTTATCTAATTATATTGCATTTCTTACATGCCCAAAAACTGCTGTTCAAACTTTTATGACTATTGGTGCAAATACCATTTTCCTTCTCAGTTCACCTGACGGGAGAGGGGGATTTTATTGCTGTGTTGTATTTGGCCAGGAGGACAATTCACTACAAAATTATACATTTTTTCAGTATCAATACAGCCACAAATGGGACGAGCACCTTGTTTAGTGTTGAAGCAAGAATTCCAGCATGTGAGTCAGGGAAGGGGAGTTAAGTGTTAAGCGTCGTGCCAAAAGCACAAGCTCTGCTCTACGTGACCTGGGAGCTGAGCCGAAGAGCTGCACAGGGTTCCCTGGATTCACATCAAATACGTGAGAAGCGGCAGCCATGGAGCAGTGGAATAGCTCAGCAACCCCAGGAACAGCAGCTGGGTGGCTGCCCACCACCCTCCCCGAGCAGGGGTGCCTGGAGAGCTCCCTGCAGCCTCCACCCCAGCGGACGGAAGCAAGTCCTGGAAGGGCTCAGCACATAAAATCAGTCCAAGGAGGGCTGGAGGCACGTTGGGATTTTGCTTCCTGACTTGATGATTGAGGTGGACGCAGATTTCGGAGGCCTCTGTCACTCAGTTCAGAGGCACATCTGTGTGCCTGTGGCATACACTGTTAGCAAGACTTGAATCAGCTGCAAAATTTTGGTTTCCCAAGTTATTTTGCAAATCACCATGATTACGAAACTGTGCAAAAATTTTGCAAATTATTATTAGTTTGACCCGTGAAAAATTTGTCCCAGTATTCAGGTCATGAAAGGGGCGACAATGGAATCCCCCGCTCCAGGACTGCACTGGTCTTCTAGAGAGTTTGGGGGTATTTTGTTAGCCAGCAGCCAAACACAGCTCCCTACCACTGCAGAAGCTCAGTTCTCTGCCCTTCCACTCCTGGGGGCAGTGAGAGTTAGGGGTTTTCAAAACCTCAGTTTAATGCTTTGTCTTGATGAGCATCTTTAGTTGCTAGTTGCAACCTTGAAGTCACAGACTTTCATTTAGGACCTGAATCACAGGTCCCTAAAGCCAGTAAAACCCCTCCCTTTGGTTTCAGTGTTGGTGTTTTTTTCACATTTCCTTTCTAATTCCTTTTCACAGGTCCCATTGAAATGGAATTACACATAATCTGCCCTACGGATTCAGCTCCATACAAGAGTTGATGTTGGAAACATTCGTTTAAGACCCGAGGGCAGAATAGCGTGGTTACAGAGGCAAAGCTGGGATTAAAGACACAATTAACATTGCAAATAAATTAGCTCAATTACTGACGTGTCCTTGCCAGGCCACCAGACTCCTGAGGGAAGTCACTGGAACCGGGGCCAGCCCCCTTGCAGCCCAGCAGCCCACACTGCTATACCTCCACATTCAGAGAAAAAGCCTTTTTTTTCCCTATCTGCTCCCTTTCAGCCCCCTCTTTTCCCAGGATAAGGCACTAATTAATTCCTTACCTTTCTATTTATACCCATTAGTCATTGCAAAAGTGTCCCCCACTGGATTTATGGTTAAACATAATGCGTAGGTCTTGAGGGAATATTATTCATGCAGTTAGCTGAAATCTAACAGAGAAAGTCTCTATTTTATTTGTAACCTTAGCCAGAGCAGTCATTTCAGGGGAGGGGGAGGAGAGGGGTGGCAAGGGTGTGCAGTACCTCCAGACTCCAGCAAATGTTTAGATAGGAAGGAAAATGAAATTTCTTTCTTAGGTCTGTACATGGTGTTAAGGACTGGTGTGGGTGGGGTGGGATGTGACTAAGTTCAAAAATGTACTTTTTTTTTTTTTTTTGAACCATCACTAGTATAAAGCTAGGGAGGGGAATGAGGTTTCCTCTATAAACTATGTGATTTTTTTTTTTTTCCTCTTAATTTACTGGAAACACCACTGCAAGTTTTTCCTTCTTGTTTCTCTGGTGACAAGAAAATAAAACAAATGCAGCTGGGTCGTTGTGCTCTCGCTCTATTGCACTGCAAAGCCCCAAAGACACAAACTGTCTGTTTTAACTCTTTTCCCTACCCAGGGCTGCAAAACTAAAGATGGTTTGAAATCTCCACAAAGGTACTCCAGACCATGGAGGCATCAGACACCACTCTGAGGTCCTGCCCTGCCAGGGAGCTGGAATGCAGTTGCTTCGCTATGCAAAGGCTCTTCTCAATGAGTCAACAAGTTTTGGGACTCAACCGTCTTGACTGGCTGCCTGGAAAAAATGTGCTGCAAGAGGTGAAAGCATCAAAAAGCACGGATTGGGAAATTGGTAAAAGGGGAAGTATTCTGGGAGAAAGGGTTCCAGCCCATGCTTTCCTCACTCTCTCTGCTCTCTTTCACCCATTCCTCATAGAGTCACAGAATATCCTGAGCTGGAAGGGACCCACAAGGATCATCAAGTCCCACCCTGGCCCTGCACAGGACACCCCAACAATCCCACCACATCCCTGGTTTTGCTGTCCAAACACTCCTTGAGCTCTGGCAGCCTTGGGACCGTGACCACTGCCCTGGGGAGCCTGTTCAGTGCCCAGCCACCCTCTGGGGGAAGAACCTTCTCCTAATACCCAGCCTAAACCTAAATTTTTTGCTTGTTGTGTTCACACATGACCTTGTGTTGGTGCTACCTGGCACCTCTGGGAAAACTCTGGGCACCCTCACTTTCCCTGGTGTTAAAATGCCTGACACAGCTCTTTCAATCAAGGCATGGTGACAAGGAGACCCAGAAATGGTCCGCTGGAAGCCCTGGGAATTTACCCTGTCAGGAGGAATCAGCTGCAGGAGAGGTGAGCCACCATAGAAAAGCTGACTCTAGACAATAAGCTTGGACTGAGCACCTGAATGTAAATTGCTAATAAGTTCATAAATATGGCCTTAATTACTTCAAAGGCCCAAAGAGATTGTGCAGCTTGGCACAGCAGCCCTGGAATGTCCTCAAGCCAGCATCCCCAAACCCATCCTGAGAAGGGAAATCTCAAGCAGAGGGGGAAATAAATCTTGGAGCAAGGGTCTCCACACTAGTGGGACCTAAACAACTGTTTCAGGAGGATTATTAGAAATTCTGGAGAATTATGGCTTTCTCACAACTGTATCTAAACATCGTAGAGTCCTGGGATGTTTCATCCTCTAAGGATCTTGAGCTCCAGGGAAAAAACACGCATAACGGGCCTGTGCCTGGCAGGGCTTCAGAAGTGCTGTAGGTTGGGGAAACCTTGGGGCTGCTGATAACAAAATTCTAGAAACTCCAAACAGTCCTTCTGTATGTGTTGGCAAGCAACAGTTTACGAGCACACAAATGCTGTGTATAAAAACTGGGTGCTAAGTAAATAAGAACTGCAAGAGCACGGGGGACTTAAAAAGTTTACACCAGCATATTGAAATAGGAAAAAATATGCAAAGCCTCAGATTGCACTTATGTGTTCATGAGGACTCTCTAAACATCCTGGAGCAGTTGGCTTTAATGGCCTAAATCCCAGGAAATGCTGCTATAATATGGTATCAAAACATTTACTTTTTTTCTTCAGAAAGATCCCCCTTTGTGCCTCATTTTACTGCAATTTGAGAATGTCAGACTCAGTGGGGGCTGTTGCTCATGTGCATGACCTGGGTTATTCTAGAAAAACAAGTTCATTTCATTATTTTTTAATATGCTTTTTTTAATAGATGTCTTCTCCTGGGCACTGGTGAGGACGAGCAAGACCTGACTTGGATGCCTTGGAGTCAGCCAAGTTGGTGCTCAGAGGATGGCCCAGCACAAGGTATGTGTAGGAGTCTGATGGAGATCACCTGATGAAGGAGAGGAGGTGGATGAAGTTTACTTCAGGCACTTGGAGAAAGCACCACAGGCCTAAGAGAGCAGTGTGGCTGGGCATGACCACCCCAAGAGGTTTCTGGAATGGTTTAAAGGCAGTTTTCCTGATGGAGGTGCTGATTGAACCAGGTAAGAGAGATGATCTTTTGCACCCACTGCACGAACATCGAGAGGAACTGGCTGAAAATAGGAAGGATGGAGACAGCACTGTCTGCAGGGCTGTGGCACTAAAGGTGGTGAGAGAAGCCAGCAAGGCAAAGAGCAGAATTACAGCCCTGAACCTCAGAGGAGCGAGGGTTTGACTGTTGGGGGAACACAAACACATTGTACAAACTGATTTAGGAAGTCATGTCCCTGGAAATGCTCAGGATTGGATAAGGCTTGGAGCAAACTGGTCTAAGGTGTTCCTGGGTGATGGAATGAGTTGAGCTTTAAGGTCCCTTCCAACCCAAACCCTTCCTTGGTTCTGTGATTAGGACACAAGAATTTCAGAAAACTATAAAAGGGTGTAAAATCCATCCTTCTGTTTGCCATCAGTGAAAATGCTGAGAATACCAAGCACATACTTACAAACACTTGAAAACCAGCATTCATTGTTTTCACTAAGCATTTAACAATCTTGGCCTCATTTTTGGTTCTCTGCTCACATTTAGAAAACAAGAGCCTTGGAGACAACTGCATAATGTCAGAATCTCATGAAGGGTGGATGCAATTGCAGACAGACACAAAGAAACTACAGTAGCTGTTTTGCAGAGAACCCATAAAGCTGTTTCAGATGCAGGTACGTGGTTTAAAACAAAGACATCACATTTTATTGGGGGCTACAAGTCAGATGTGGGAAAAAAAAAAAGGAGCAGATACACAATTTACAAAAGAACAACCAAACATACCATAAATCACATTTAAGTTTACAGGGGGAGGGAAATGAACTAGTAGCCATCTGTGCCTTACCTCAAACTCTATACAGTCATAGAGGAGAGCAGACAGTCTAGCATCTTTCTTTCTACTCTTCATCTTCTTCCATTTCCTCTCTTTCCATTTAAAATGGAATGCTAAATATTTGTTCAGTATATGGTCTGTTCTGTGAGCAGCAATAATAATTTGTGGGTCAGATAGACCCCCAACATAGGGGGTGAGCAACTAATCCATATCCATGTGCATTCTCTGCAAAAATCTTCACGTGAAATTTGCAGTTCCACTGAAGAGAGAGAGAAAAAAAGAAAGGGAATTTATTTGAGGATTAGGAAGAGGAGCTGAAGAGATGTCAGAGAGAGTGGATGGGGCTCCCATGAGTGAAGGGGAGTGACTGCTCACCTGGACAGACCTCCATATATATATATACATATATCTGAGATACATAGGAATATGAGATACAGAGATAGATAAATAGATAGATAGCTATGAGATATATAGGTATATTTTATATATATATATAAATATATATATATTTGAATGTATACAAGAGGATCACTGCACACAGAAAGATTTGTCTTTGCTCATCTCAATTCCCTTTACTAAGAAGAAAGAAGATGCTCTATAAAATGTTGGTACTGTCTCAAAAAGTCCCTGCCCCACATCCATTTTCCTCCAGAGTTTCCTATGTTCTCAGCCCATTTTTAAGAAAAAAAACCTCAGAGAACTAGCTCAGAACTACCTTTAATGCCACCAGTTACAAAAGACAATTATAAAAAAGCCCAACTTATCCAGAAAAAAAGAAATTTCTTGTTTCTTAGGTATGTTTATTCTTCACTGACCACTTGCTGCAGAATGAGTTCTGCTTTTGTCACAGGGCTTTGAGATGAACAGGAAACAGGCCCATAAAATTCTGGTTTATTGCTGTGGTTCCCATAGGCGCTGCTCGAGTATCACAGAATCATGGAATCACTGAGGCTGAAAAAGACCTGTAAGGTCACTGAGTCCAACCATAAACCCAGCACTTCCAGTTCCACCAGAGAACTCTTGGTGAAGATGCTGACACAGGACACTCTAGAAATGCACCTTTGTGAGCACTGGCAACTACTCAGCATTGGGTTCATTATTTTCACCTGGTAGTTCAGATGTTTTTGCAAACACCAAGAGCGTGAGGAATGTGTTCCTGTCCATCAGGACTGGTGGGTTGGCAGCTTACTCTGAGATCTTTTGAGACACATCCGTTGCTTTTGTCACTACTTGGCAGTCAGTAGAGTGAAATAAGAGTTAAATTGGGTTTCCCCATTGCAATTGCCTTGTCTGTGGCAGCTGTGGCCCGATCCTGGTACCTTCACACTGTCCATTTACACAGAAGTTTGGAGGAAAAGTCAGAGCTCAAGGGTTAACAGGTCATGTTCCTGAAAGTCATTGCTGTTCTCCATATTTTTTGTTGGGATATTTCCCCGTGTTTCATTTAGCAGAGCTAAAAAAACAGTGTGTGAAATTAAAAACAATTTCAAAAATTTCAAGGAGCATTTGGATGGTCCCAGGCACATGGTGGGAATTTTGGTGCTGTACTGTGCAGGGCCAGGAGCTGGACTCAGTGATCTTTGTGGGCCCCTTCCAGCTGTGGATATTCTATGATTCCATGAGTCTATGAGCCCAAACCCAGAAGAGAATCAATAGAAATAGGCAATACTCAGACTTGGATGACTCTGAGCAAGACTCAGATATTTGCAAAGGCAATAATTCCATGATTCTATGCAAGCTGCTCTTTTTTGAAACGCTCTTGTTTTTTATTTGTTACACTCAGGACACGTTTCTAGGATGGAAAGAGGAGTAGGACGGAAGGACTGAAGAAGGAGAAACACTATTTGATGGTATAAATATGTGGGGCAGCAATGCCAACCACGAAAAGGGGCCTCTCATCATGGAAAAATGAGACTTCCAGTTTATGTTAAAACAAAGATGCCTTCAGCTCCAGAGGGGACAACCTCGCCCCAGCCCAGCCCGAGCTGGGGGCGGGGGGGTGCGAGCGGATGGGAGGGGAACCCTCCCAGGTCTCGGTAGACCCACAGTGACTCTCCGTGGACGCCTGGAGCTACTGCAAATGAGGCTCTGCCTGATTTTGGAGGAGGAGGAGGAACTCGGAGGGCAGTTCCAGACGGCCAGGGAATAGCGGGACTGGGCTGGAGACGCCTCCGCCGCTCCTCCCGCTCCTTCACCCCGCACATCCCAGCACCCAGAGCCCGGAGCCACCCTCCAGCCGGGGATGCGGGAGCCTTCCTGACACTGGCCACTCCACAAAGTCTTTTTTTCCTTACGTTTCGGAGGGGTTCTGGAGGAGAAGCTTTGATGACCCCATTTTCCAGGTAGGCAGAGTTTTTCTCTCCTCGTACAGCGGTCGTGCAGCTACTTACTGATGGATGTCCAACTGGGAATAACATAAATCCCTCTGAAATTCCAGCCTGTGCCTGCTGCTGTTCGCAGGCTCTCCAGCAAGGTGTCCACTTTGGGCACATCATGTTTAGATAGTACCTGCTATAAAAGAATATATATTTTTCCTTTACTTTCAGCTCCTGGCTGCTTTGGGCGTTTTTCCAAGAGTTTTGGGGTTTTTTCCAGGTTCAAGCAGTGTGGGCCACAAGCAATCATCTGCCAGGGCCAGAGGTCTAGAAAATCCCTCAGGGGGAAGGGCTGGATTTGTTGAACCAAAGTCTTATCTGGGGTGACTGAGCTGAGTTCAGCAGCGCCACTGAAGTGATGGCAGCAGGGGCAGCAGGGCAGAGCAACTGATCTGCTCAGTGATTCCCCTTTGATTTTGGGGATTTCAGAAGATATGAATTAGACTAACCTGTGGTCCATGCCTCCTAGTTGTGCTGAATCACATCAGCACAAGCTCCTCTATTTCGGGAGATAACAGCACATTCAGGAATGCTTGCGAGCTCATTGCAGTTTGGTGGCAGGGGTGTCCTCCCCCAGCCTTCCTGCAGCCCAGGCTTTCCCTGGCTCAAATCCCAGGACAGTTACATTAAGAGACATGGAGAAGCTCTGGGGTCACTGTAGCTGTTGGGGAACCTTCCCCGTGGGTGCTCTGCCCAGGGACTAAAATTGCAGGGCACGCTTGGGTAGTGACAGCAACTAACACTGAAATTCCCTCCTTGTGCAGTGTGCAAACCATGGACACACAAACAAGAAGGAAGAGGAGGTGCATTCATAAGAGTTTTGTTCCAAATGGGACATATTTTTCTTTTCTAGTTTTATTTAGCAAACATTTGAGTGGAGAAAATGCTGCATACACAAGTGGATGGCACCACAGGCACTGCCTGCTGGGCATGGCCATGGAAAACATTGGGTTTGAACAGCAGGGAGGTTTCAAACTTTATTCTGCATGTTTTTGCCATAGCCAGCATAGTTCTTTTATGAGAGTAATGCTGTTTGTGTGGCTTTTAATTTATGTGACTTTAAATAAGCTCCTTGCAGGTAGAGTTAGCTTAGAGAGCTGAGCATCTAAATTTTTGTGAATTTGGGATCAATTTGCTCAGGTGTTCTGGTGTTGGAGGAGATATACAGAGTGCACCAGGAAAAACTTCAGGAATATCACTGTGTGGGATAAGACAGACTAGGGCTCTGCCTTGCCAGGTGCATGAGGTGACCTTTCTGTTGCATTAGAATCTGCTTTATCTGATAACCAGGTGTGAGACTGATATAATTGGCACATTTCAGTCATTGCAAGTAATTTGTCTGCCATAATATTACATTTGGTTCAGTTGCTCAAGGTGGGAAGGGAAGTAAGCAGAGAACTCAGGTCCTCCTGCAAGGCCGCTTTTCCTTGCAGGCTCTGTCTGGATAAATCCACGTGTTTTTCAGTTATGTGTGTAACAGCCAGGTCACCTGGGATCTGAGTGTGGGAACAGCAAAAGCAAATTTTCTGCATTTTTCTGCTGAGCACCTGAGCATATACCCTGATACAGGGAGGATGGTGCAAAGTAGTGCCTTCAAAATCTGTTCAGAGGACCCACTGCTTGAGATTCCCTGTTGTTTTTTCTCTCGTGTGCACCCCATGGGGAAAGAAATGAATCACTCAAAAATACAAATATTGAGAGAAGGCCTTGTAGGCACAACGATCCTGCTGTGGCAGAGAGAGAAAGGTCAAGGAAGAACAAGATGGGCAGATCCAAGTATTTAGGCACAATTAGTCAGCTCCCAGTTTGCTCTTTCCATTAGTTTTTTGGGCTGCTTGTTTTCAAAAATTGCCTTGAACATCTAGAAAAAGGTGAGGCTGAAATAGTGTTGAAATCTGAGATTTCCATCTCAGCGTTTTGCAGCAGCAGGTGAGACTTTAAGTCAAATGTTATGAGATTTGCAACAGCATCACAGCAGCTGAGGATAACAAGATGGGCACCTTTGCCCACCCTAGCCTTGGAGAGCCATTAGGTGGGCAGAGGGGTTTCCAGCAGCTGCCCCACTGTGTACCCACCGAGGTTAATAGCAGGAGGGATGCTGGCAGGGCAGAAGACTAACGTAGCTCAAGGTGCAGAGTGGAATAGAGGAGACTGTGCAAGAGGACCACAGAGAAGTGAGTCGTATCTCGTGTTTTGAGGTGTCGTGTTCCTGCCTCTCCATTCCGCCCGTGTAGAGCCCAAGGTCGTGGTGTTTCACTGAGCCAGTCCCAAGCCCTGAGGGCTGCAGGCAGGGGCCATCCTGTGCCAGAGCTGGCCCTGGTTGCCCCTGCAGGTTAAGTGCTCACCACGGTTCTGCCTGGAGAGCAGCTCTGCCATGCAGCGCCTTCCCACCCACACACACAGAGGGAGGGAAGGAGGGAGAGAGGGAGGCGATTAAACTCGGGTCGGGATGATGAGTCAGACACTTGGCCAAAGCCTTCAGCACTCCCAGCCTCTCCAAAAGTTAATGTCTCTGTCTTCCTCAGCTAAAAGCTGGCTCTAAAATGGTGCTGTCTGAAGGCACTAAGCTGTTGTGTCCTACAGAAGATTAGGATCTCCTGCAGCTCTGTTTTATGGAGGGCAAGCAAGACAAGGAAAGCCTGCAGTAAGGTTAGAGGGATGAAGTCTTGATCTTAACTAAAACACTCCTTTAGCATTAAAGTATTTTATCCTTATAGTACCTCTTCTATTCTCTGCAGCACAACAAAACTTATGACCTACGCAGGGACTTCACAGAATCATAGAATCACAGAATGATTTGGGTTGCAAGGGACCTTAAAGCTCATCTCATTCCACCCCCTGCCATGGGCAGGGACACCTTCCATAGACCAGGTTGCTCCAGGATCCATCCAGCCTGGCCTTAAATATTTCCAGGAATGGGGCAGCCACAGCTTCTCTGGACAACCTGTGCCAGGACCTCCCCACCCTCACAGGGGATTTCTTCCCCATGTCCCATCTAACCCTGTTCTGTAGCAGTGTGAGGCCATTCCCTCTTGTTCCGCCACTCCAGGCCATTGTCCAAAGTCCCTCTCCAGCTCTCTTGGAGCCCCTTTAGGCACTGGCAAGTGCTATAAGGTCACCCCAGAGCTTTCTCAGAAGAGGTGTTCCTTCATGAGGCCACAGTCAAATCTCTTTACAAACAGCTTTGCAGCCACTCTGAGTTGGAGGGGGAGGTAAAGGACCCATGGGGGTCATTTAGGTGCTGAGCTGGAGACATGTGAGAGCCCCTTGCCATCAGAGGGCTTTGCTGAGTCCTGTCAAGCACCTAAGTCAGTGTTTCCAAAGCTTTGGATTTCTTGTCCCACGCACCCAGGAGATTTCCAAAGAGCAGGAGCGTTTCTTCTTGCCCTAGTTAAAATCTGGCCTAAGCCCTAGTGAGGAGGAAGGCTGTTGCTGTTGTGGGGGTATCGGCAGCACTGACACCACTGACCTTCCCAGCATAAACCAGAACCCTGTGATGCACAGCAGCTGGCAGTGTAAACTGGAATGGGACGTGTCCCACCAGGCAATAGCTTGTCACCATGTGAAGAGAGGTCTCAAGGGATGCAGGGAGGGCTGAGCTGCCTGTATTCTTCAGGTAATTCTGCTCCTCATGCAGCTGAGGCAGCAACCCAGCTGCATTACTCACTGCATGCCCTCCCCCTGCACTGCCAATGCCACCAAATGCATTTTTAGTGTCCCTTCAAGCCTTGGACTCTTCCAGATATTACAAAAAAAAAAAAAAAAAAAAATTCAAGAAAGAAGTTCTCTTTCTTGACTTGGATTCAGGTCTTTTTTTCGTAACAGATATACCACATACTTCATTTTGTTTTGTGTTGATTTGACCTCCATGCAGAGAAGCATCCATGGGCCACCAAGGAGCCATGCTGTTTAGTTCTGGTGTCCTCTAGACATAAAGGTGAGCATCACCTCTTCCTCCATATGCTGGTGACAAGTGTCACATGAGTGCTGCCTGTGAATGTCCTTTCAAACCTTGGGATCCTTTGACACACCGGGAGGGAAAGCATGGAACTGGAAGGTCATGATGCACTGTCCATAGCTCCACCACCTAATCCCTCCCTTCAGACCGGCAGAGAAGCTAAAGCAGTTTTAAATAATTCATGCTCCAGCAGAGGAAATATTTTAATCACTTAGCTTTCAAGTCAGTATAAAAATCTACATTAGTGGCCCAGGGATGTGTCCCAGTGAAAGAGGAGTCTTTTTCGTCACAGACAGGGTTTAAAAGGAGCATTGACCGACTTCTGTCATCCCAGCAAAGATAGGACATTGTGCATCATGTTTAACATGTAACTTGTGTTTTCCCACAGGAATCTGAATACCCTGAGGGACTGCTGAGATGTTCCGACAAGCCTTGTTTTCCACTCTCCTTTGTGTGGCTTTAGTTCCTCTCCACGCTCAGTTTGATGTGGATTCTGGAGATGTCAGTCCTACTTCCTGTGCAGGTATTAACCCAAATAATTTGGGTCACCTTTATGGGCAGTAATTTTATCAAAAGCAATGGCCATGATCAGTTGTAGAACCTGCTTGCAAGGAACTGACAGTGGGACATTTCACCTCTCCTGCCCCTTTGCACTCCTGTGGTAACAATCCATGTGTAGGGAACACTGTCCTCCACCCAAAATCACAATTCTGGGTTTGCACTGGAGTGCAGAGAGGTGGAGATGGAAGAGCTGGGATCTGCCAGTGGAGATGGAAGACCTGGGGTCTGCCAGTGGTGGCCTCTCCCAGCAGATACAGCGACAAACACCAGTTCAGTCTCCAGCACTCACCCCTCTATCTGATGCCATAAAATTGTTTGCTTTAGATGTGATGATTTCATCACTTTTCAGTTGCAATGCAGAGGTGATTTACTTGTCCAGCCTGACTGCTACAAAAACTAGCAAGATTTTCAGGACTGATTCAGTGCTGAGCAGTGCTGTTAACGGTTGGAGTCAATGATCTTAGAGGTCTTTTCCAGCCTTAATGATTCTGTGGTTCTGTAGCATAGAATTTAGCAGTCCTGGGCACTGGGGAGCCATCTAACCCAAACACAGATGTCAGTTCTAGAGCTAGGTGGGACTTGTGCTTTTTCCAGCGTTGCACTTGGTCCAGGTTTCTGGGGGACAGTGCAGGGGGGTGCACGAAGTGCTCTGACACAGCCTGAATAATTGTCTCCATGCAGAAAAGAGGAACTGCCCCATCAATGTCTACTTCATCATTGACACCTCGGAGAGCGTTGCTCTGCAGACTGTGCCCATCCAGAGCCTCGTGGACCAGATAAAGCGGTTCATCCCTGTGTTCATCGATAAACTGGAGAGCGAGCTCTACCAGAACCAAGTCTACATCACTTGGCAGTTCGGTGGGCTCCATTACTCAGACGTGGTAGAAATTTACAGCCCTTTAACAAGCAGCAAAGACATTTACCTGCCCAGGCTGTACGCTATCAACTACCTTGGCCGGGGCACCTTCACGGACTGCGCCATCTCCAACATGACGCAGCAGATCCAGACCCAGATGGCCACGGGGGTGAACTTTGCTGTGGTCATCACTGACGGCCACGTCACCGGCAGCCCCTGCGGGGGGATGAAGGTGCAGGCCGAGAGGGCGCGGGACATGGGGATCAAGCTCTTCGCGGTGGCCCCCAGCGAGAAGGTGTACGAGCAGGGGCTGCGGGAGATCGCCAACCTGCCGCACGAGCTGTACCGCAACAACTACGCCATCACCCAGAGGGACACCCTGGACATCGATGTCAACACCATCGACAGGATCATCCAAGCCATGGTACAGCGCGCTGCGCGGGGCGGCGGGGACGAGAGGAGCGGTGCATGGATGTGGGGAACGCTGTGTTGGGTTTCTGGCAGGGCTCTGGAGAGCACCTGGAGCAGGGAAAATGGAGTCTTTTTCTGGTGCTTAACCAGGACTCCTTGGTTTGTGCCTCTTGCTTCCTGGCATGTCTGGGCAGACTGCCCACCCTAGTCCCGGCTCTTGCAGAAGACCAGACCCATACCCCCATCCTGCTCCACATCCAGGGGCACGTGGAAGAGTGTGCCACACTGAGACACATGCTCACCATCAGCATGGTCTTTGAGACCCCCACATATGAGGCATTGTTAATGGGAGGCTCTGCTGAGAACATCTTTGCAGCCATGGGGCCTTTACCACTCTCACCATCACACACCCCAAGGAGGAGGGGTGGGATGCTGTCTTTCCCTTGGGGCTGATCACCTTAACTGATTCTCTTCATGCTGTTCTCTCCTTTGCAGAAACACGAAGCCTACGGCGAGGTGAGTGAGCAGCATCTCCATGCCGGTGCCACGCGACACAGGTTTAAGTTGCCTCAATTAGAGAAGACCAGCCTGTACCCCAAAACAGCATGGACCTCTGAGGGATGGGTCTCTGCCCACCTGTGGACCAGTGCGGAGTCTGGGGGCACATCCCCTTATCCAGTGGTTATAATGTCACACTGGACTCCCTCCCTGCCTCCCCCTTACCTGTAATGAGTTCAGGTCTATGGTATAGACTCGTTTCATCACTTTGGGGCCACGTTCCCGTTCTGTAGGTGCTGCACAAGCCGAAGCTCCTGCCCTGCTGGTACCACAGGGACGGGGTTTGGCGTTCAGAGGGAGGAGTATGTTCTTCCAGTCTGGACCCAGAGCTGAGCTGTAATGAACCTGCTCATGGAAACTTTCCGCTCTTAATTGACAGGCAGCACTTCTCAGGGTGCTTGTTGCTGCCTCAGCCCTGACACAGCTGTAGTAACAGTAGATTTTAGCCCTGAGCTCATGAGAAGAGGCATGTGGAGAGCTACGGTTGCAGAGCTGAGCTGGGTTTTGGATGCACATGAAGTGGTGGCACGCTGGTTTTTTAAACACCTCCTGTTTAATTCTGTGTATTTCAGTGCTACAAGATGAGCTGCCTGGAGATTACAGGTCCTCCTGGTCCCAAGGGATACCGAGGGCAGAAGGTAAGTTGCTCTAAGCTGTGGGAAAGACAATAATGCCTGTGCCTGCCACAACCACTGCAGGATGCCCTAGACCCCAGCTCAGCTGCCTTCTCAGGTCGCACCCAGGTGGTAAATAACTCACCAGCATCTGTCTTGGCCCTGGGAGACACAGCAGCACACAGCCAGCACTGGTGTGCCCAGGTCTGTGCCAAGGCTGCCAACAGTGCAGAGAGACATCCAAGCATTTGCTGTGCACCTCCAGCGCCCAAGGACAGCAGCTGTCCCTGAGTTTCCCACTCTCAAGAGCAGAGCTCTCACATCCACAGTGTCCCACTAAGCAGAGCTCTCACATCCACTGTCCTGCCCCATCTCTGTGTGCTCCCATCCCCATACAGTCTTTTCCTGACTTCCCCATAATAAAGGAGGTCCTGCTCTGTCCAAGCAGCCACAGGGACCACGATGCTCCCAGAAACTGCCATTTTCTCAGGCATTACCAAGCCTGGATTTACATTCGGTTTTTCTTTCCTTAGGGTGCAAAGGGGAACATGGGAGAGCCAGGCTCCCCTGGGCTGAAGGGGCGACAGGTGAGTTGTGGAAAATCCTCCCCTCCGTTTGCTGGGGCTGCATCTCTGATGACCTCTAACTAACTCTCTGTGTCTTCCTCCCTGAAGGGCGACCCAGGTATTGAAGGTCCCATCGGATATCCTGGTCCCAAGGTAAGAATCCCATAGCCAACGGCTGAGTTCTTTGCATGATGAAGAAGGGGGAGCTTTGTTTCTCCCTTCTACCTGCCCATTTCCCAACCCAGACCCCTGCGCTCTGCTGCCTCCATTCCTGATGTTTTCCCAGGCGCTAACACAGCAATTTTCTTCTTCTTCTTCTTTTTTTGTTTGTCCTTTTTTTTTTTTTTGTCTAGGGTGTCCCAGGGCTGAAAGGAGAGAAGGTGAGAAAGAAGAGACAGAATGGCTGGCTGGGCACTTGGCAGAGTCTGTGCTCCTTTCTGATGCAAAGAGGGAGAGATTAGCTGTAATGGGGACGGATAACAACCCTATAACACCGTAATTGCAGCTATGGGGAGGGATTTCCAAGGACATCCCAAAGCCTATCACCTCCTTCAGGCATTGCTCACGGTGTGGTAAAGTGGTGATGGTTTTAGGATGGAGGTGGGTGGGGGGTGTAGCCATTGCCTGACTTCCTGCCCTCTTTTTCTCCCAGGGAGAAATCGGATCCGACGGACGGAGGGTAAGAGAGGAAATTTTCTAACTTGCATGTTGTTCCAGCTACCAACCCTTGGAGTGTGTGTTAATAGATCCCTCGTTTTTTCCCCACCGTGATCCCAGGGCGCCCCTGGTTTGGCAGGCAGGAACGGCACTGACGGACAGAAGGTAACCGGGAGCACTGGGAGCACTGGGAGCAACCCCATAATGTCGCTGCTGCTGTTTCATTTCTTTACCCTCTCTCAACCCCACGGGCTGTTCAGTTTCTCCTATGCCACACGCTGGCTTTCCGTTCTGACTGAGGTTTCTGTGACCTTATTTGCACACTATTCTGCATGTCCTGTAGAAATACAC